>CM068375.1:126684008-126759008 GCA_034769895.1 Magicicada septendecula
ATGTCATTGTCTGTTGCAATTTCTGAAATTTATTCTCACTTTACTTTTATATTACACTTCTAATCGAAGATATATTTTAGGTATAGCTGAATTTAAGCGTACGAGCCTTCAGTATACACAACGCCTGTCATTTAAGGGTACGTGTGTGTGTGTGTGTGTGTGTGTGTGGACAACGCTCGCTATTTCGGTAAGTGTACATGAAACATTTTGAATACGTTAATAATTTATTCTCATAGTATTTTATATCATCGCTAAGTGTGTGTGTGTGTGTGTGTGTGTGTGTGGTCAAATTACTATGTCAGTGTCTGTTACAATTTCTGAAATTTATTCTCACTGTACTTTTATATTACACTTCTAATCGAAGATATATTTTAGTTATAGCTGAATTTAAGCATACGAGCCTTCAGTATACACAACTCCTGTCATTTAAGGGCACGTGTGTGTGTGTGTGTGTGTGTGTGTGTGTGTGTGTGTGTGTGTGTGTGTGTGTGTGTGTGTGTGTGTGTGTGTGTGTGTGTGTGTGTGTGTGTGTGTGTGTGTGTGTGTGTGTGTGTGTGTGTGTGTGTGTGTGTGTGTGTGTGTGTGTGTGTGTGTGTGTGTGGACAACGGACACTATTTTGGTAAGTGTACATGAAACATTTTGAATACGTTAATAAGTGAACATAATTTTATTGTATGTACAGATTTTATTTAAACGTAAACTTATTCACATTAAAACATTATCAAATGCATTATTTATTGAATTTAATACATGACTCGTTCAAATAAGTAAAAACAACGCTAAGTGTGTGTGTGTGTGTGTGTGTGTGTGTGTATGTGTGTGTGTGTGTGTGTGTGTGTGTGTGTGTGGTCAAATTACTATGTCAGTGTCTGTTACAATTTCTGAAATTTATTCTCACTGTACTTTTATATTACACTTCTAATCGAAGATATATTTTAGGTATAGCTGAATTTAAGCGCACGAGCCTTCAGTATACACAACGCCTGTCATTTAAGGGTACGTGTGTGTGGACAACGCTCGCTAGTTTGTTGCAAGTAAGTAAAAAAATCTATGTACATTAGGGAAGTGGGTTACAAATAATAATAAAGTGTGTACTATATACATTTATTAAAATACATACACAGCTCCAAGATTATATTGTTACAAGTATTAAAATATATTAAACTAGATTTTACAATTAAAATACATACACAGCTCGAAGATTATATTGTTACAAGTATGAAAATATATTAAACTAGTTTTTACAATTAAAAAATACATACACAGCTCCAAGATTATATTGTTACAAGTATGAAAATATATCTAAACTACTTATTACAATTAAAATACATACACAGCTCCAATATTATATTGTTACAAATATGAAAATATATATATATTTAAAACTAGTATTTACAAAATATGTATAAAATAAGTCTTAAACATGTCTATGTACTGTGTTGGACAGTGGCGTATATTCTACAAGCGAATCATGTAGTATCATACAGTAGGCGGTAGTCTGTGCGGAAAAATTCATTGATGCTTCAAATTCTAAACGTACATCAACCGCTGAAGACTTAAGCGAATCGTCTTGTCTGCTACAATCGAATACAAACAGCGGGGCTTTTGATTTGAATAATTCTGGTGACAGTAGTGGGCTGGCGTCAAGTCGGTGGTAATACGAACTTTGAAAACTGGCGTACATATTGTACAATAATGCAAAACAGTCTTTTCCAATATCTAAGTTTAAATTATCGTAAGGATAATACTTGTCGTTTAGAAACAGTCTCGCATTGGTCACGTTACAGTGATCGAATTCATCGGCGTGTGCTGTCGGTACATTCTTTCTTGCTGTCTGAAACGCTAACACAACAAAGCGTGGTTTTTCTAGCTGACTCGAGGTCTTGACAATCCAATTCTGCCTTTTAGTCTTGAGCCGCCTCATTTCCCCTCCTCAAAATTTTGAATTTTTTTTTTTTTTTTGAAAAGGGGAAGGCGTCCCGTAAAATTTAAAAACTAGGCAAAAGACCCAGACGAAGCTTAAACTGTACCAGGCCCATTGTGACAGGACTTGGAAATGAAACAGCCTGATTAACAAGACAAATTTTATTAACATTTGTTTTAAAAACTTCACAATACTGCGAAAATCACACACAACACTAAACCCACGAAACACCTAACACAAACCTAACTTACAAAACATAGTCACAAAAATCAGAAAAAAAACTCAAGTACTGACTCTTCCTTTGAGCGACCTCCGGGTTCCTTAGCGTAGCGAAGGCTCGAGAGATTACTTATGCCGAGCTAACTTCCCTGACGCCGAACAAGAAAACGAACAACACGCACAATGACAAACATAACCATCAAACAAAGCACCGCCACACACTTTACAATATACCTAACAACAACAACAAACCTCCTATTCAAAACCCATCAACACCACATTTTAATAACTATTTTCTTTTGACTATCATCGGTGATGACGACGCTGGTCCGACCACACCGCATCCCAACGAGGATTCTAACTTAATGTACTCGCGCATAAACCCCCCTGACAACTAACACGTATCTAAACCGCTCCCATCCTTCTTGGATACAAAACACCAAGGCCTCCGGTAAGTTACATACATCCCCCAATCAAAATACCCAAGGAAATATTCGGGCGCGATTCCTGCTTGTCTCTGATTCACAAATATTAGCTAAAGGACACAACATACATAGTGCAGCAATACGAATAACACATATTATAACTCTACAAAAAAACAAACATAATATTTATAAAATTTCAGTGGGCACAACAGTCCCATATCACATTTTCATTACAGAATCCGAATCCCTCTTAAGTCCCTGCCAAGTGCAGTAACCAAGGTCAAAAAACGTTTTCTTAATTCTTTTATTGTTATCTCTTCCTACAATTCCGTCCCAATTTTACAAGTCCTGTCACATACGGAACCACGCTCTGCTACCATTTGAGCCTCCTTATTTCCCTTCCTCAAAATTTTGAATTTTTTTTTTTTTACAAAAAAAAATTAAGTATTTTTTTAAAAAGGGGAAGGCGTCCCGTAAAATCTAAAAACTAGGCCAAAGACCCAGACGAAGCTTAAAGTGTACCAGGCCCATTGTGACAGGACTTGGAAATGAAACAGCCTGATTAACAAGACAAATTTTATTAACATTTGTTTTCCAAACTTCACAATACTTCGGAAATCACACACAAAATCTGGTACCGCAAGTACCTAGTTTTCAAACCCTTTTCTATATTTTATATTATCTAGATTATATCATACAGTGTTGCCAAATTCATTACATGCACAAGAAAACTGCCTAAAAATATGCATAGCTCATCAGAAATATAGAATTCTATGATTGTAATAATCACATACGCAGAGTTTTAGACAATAAAAGTTACAAAGTGTGATCCACTATAATCAATAATGATATGTTTTTTATATGAGTGCTATAACAGCAAGGAAACAGATAAATTCTTTTTGTGTGCCCTTTCATAACAGCCTAACATCTATTATATAAAATAAATTCATAATTATTAATGACCCTTGGTTCTGCATTAATAGAATTTGAAATACTTCCATTACATACTGCAGTGACACATGTGACCAACAAGTCAGCCAGCATAACCAGCCCGCTATCAACCGAAATCTTAAATTCGAGCAACTAAATAAAACAACTAACTAGAAATATAGACTAGACTAAAAACGGCAATTTACAAACTGTAAAGTCACACAGAATTCAAAATGACCGGACCCCAGCCGCATCCCCAGGCCAGGCATCCCTTGCACAGACATGACCTGAAACAGTAAAAGAGACTAAAGAAACGAAAATAATAAATTTCAAAGTTTAAATAATAAGCGCCAGGGTTTAGCAAAATTCACCGCCCAACTGTAAGCCACTTCAAACATCATTAAAGTAAAAAAAGTAAAACCCGACAATAGCATGTGCAAGGCTGACATGGTAATTCATGAATGTTCCAGCATGTAGTTCAAACGGACTTGCTTGAGTAAAAGTATATACTGTATATCATAAGGTACCCAAAATTAAGTTACAAAAAATTAAGAGAGCTGGCGATGCCTGCTAACCCGCATACAATTTATGACTGCCTATACATATAAATCTATTGGTGTAATACATACAGTGCACAACTGAGCACATTTTCTACGCACACGTCAAGTTCGGTCTATTCATATCACTTTACAAGTTAAGTTCAAAGAGAATGTAATTTGATTTGTAGAACGTGTCAATCACGTGTGAATTCTGTTACGAAACTCGAGCTTGAAATAATGGAAAATGGTCACCTTGTATTCCGTGGTTAGAAGGCGATCAGCTGCCTGCGTGTAGTTTAAGGTCACAGAAGTCCCCGTTACAGTTCATTGCAGATAGAGGGTGAAAGATTCGGGTTCCCAGGTTACATTCTCTCGACGGCGAAATTCAGGTAAAGCTTAGCTGCTCAGCAGATGACCACGGATGGAATTGTAGTCATCCTCATCTCTCGAGCACTTCGACGAGTCAGGAACCCTAGGATAACAGACTTATGTAGTAACCCTCACAAAATTCACGCTTACAAAACTTCACTCGAGCTCTAACACACACCACGAATCATATGGATACTGGACCTTCACTTACAACCAGTTAGTATTCAGATTAAATAATCAAATTTAACTCGCAAAATAAACATTCATCGATGCCACTGCATGATATTTCTTATTTAAATAGTTACTTTTAACCTGTTATAACCACAATCGGATCGGTTTCGTATAAACGTGGGCGGAATTACATACATATTAATTATTAATGAATTGCTGTTTTTTACTAATACTTCATCAGCACCTTGCTTTGTAATATTTAATTAAATAACAATTAACAACAGAACCTCTATAATTCCTTTCAAAGTTGAAATTCATCATTAAAATTCACCACGTGGTCATTCTGTGACGATTTAAATTGTAAAAAAAAAATGTTTAATAATAGAAATCGAGGAATGGGAAGTTAGTTAAAAAACATTAAATCGCACTATTAAACCAATTACCTCTGGACATGGTAGTGATGAGACTTAAATAAGAAAATTTAACTAGTATTAATTAATTAAAATTGTGGAAGCAAAAGTTAAAGAATAAAACTGTTAACCCTTTATTAGTCTTATCATGCTATGACCTGTGAATTCCGGATTCAACTTGTATACCGAGCCGGCATTAAATAAGAAATACGTGTAAACCATAATATAAAGAATTGATAATTTAAAGTCACTAGTAATAGGTGTAATAATTTCAGTATACGAGGAAAATCTCGATTGTTTGTTTTGTCTAACTGTAAGACTGTAGTATTAAATAAAAGATGGAACTATATTATGGCGGAGTATTCGCTCCGCGTCTTTGCAACTTTCCTGTTGTAACAACTAGGGATTAACGATGCGGCTTTCTAACTGTAAACAGCTCCACGCTGGGGCTCTACACAAAATGTTATTTTGTGTGTATTTTAATTTAAGTGTTAACTTCCACTAAAAGTGTGGACAGCTAGACATAAGTAACGAATATGTAGTGAGTAAATGTTTGTGAAACAAACATGTAAGAAAAAGGAAAAACGTGTGTAAGAGGTGACATCTCCTGTAATCTAAATATCCAGTCAAATATTGTTCAAGTTAAAAGAAATTTCAACATAATGTACAAACAATGCGTAAACTCCAACACGACGGTGCAATTAAACAGGTGATGTGAATAACAGTGAAAAGTGACGACTTCGAACTATACTGCCTTTACTCTATCGCCGAGAATCCTGACGACTTCACGTTAGCTGGCACCATCACATCCATTTCATCGTTACTGGACAGACTACCCCTAGGACAATCCTCGACTACAAGAGTACGGAAGAATCACTCGTCAAGACACGGACAGTTAACCATAATATAAGAGGTGACGCGGGAGCTCGTCTTCCGTGAGTTATACATATTTTAGAATATAAGTAATTAAAGATGAAAAAGAATTTTAAAAGACAATCAATACGCTCTAAGGTTTAAACTGGTGTAACCACCAATTCTTGTAACCATACGTTGTAACTTAACTTTCGTTATGTAACTTCAAAAGTTGCTCAACTAAATAAAACCATTCTTCAAATGGTACTTAAGGAATAATGTAATCATATAATCAAGTATGGTAAATTTGAAAATTCTTAACAAGAAAAAGAAAGACTCGGATCCGAGGTAAACTCATTATCTAAATGATCATTTTATTTTAGATAGAAAACCCCCTTACAATCTCAGAGTAAATAATATCTTTATTTGTAATGTGTTACGTATACTATGTGAATAAAAGGGATGTCATCTTTGTTACGTACTAAAGTGAGTGCATACACCAGTTAAACCCCTCCCCTTGTTTCCTATAATTGTAAATTTGTTTGTCTTGTGTTTTGAGTTTCAGTTTGTTACAACGTAGGCAGCCTCTATAATTGGCTAGCGTCAATTATCACAGGTTCCCTGGATTATGACGTAGCCGACACGTCATAATTCATGCCGTTCAGAACAAGACAGCAATCACGCCCGCTTATGTAAAACAATCTCACATACGCCATAAACACATTTAAATCCTAATTCCTTTTTGCACACAGTTAGAATTATTAAATTAACTTACTAGAGGTACTTTATGGATTAGCAATCCATACAGATATAAAATGAGTACACGATAAAATATTCGCCGCCGAGATATTGATAGTCATTCAGCCGTGACGGAAATGGAACTGAACTGTCGTCCGTGCACCCACATGCTCTTTTCAATCACCAGAATGCGCGCGCATGACTTCGACACACACCGGGCGTGCAAAACAATAGAAATACGAAATTTACTAAACCGTAACGGCGCCGTGATTATATGCTTTGTGCCAATCACGGCACAGTCTGTGGCAAGGCGGGTACTCGTGCAACTCCCAAGCCCTAAAAGGCGTAGTTATCGGGTGGTCTTTCTCTATGAGTCGTAACAGTTGTAATCTGTACGCATTAGCTACATGTACATAAGGCATTTTCCAGTAAACGTTATCCAGTTCAAGAACACAATTAGCAGCCGTTTGTCCGCTTGCTAAAACCATAGCGTTTATGTCAGTAGATGTGCGTAGGAGTATAAGTTCTTGTTTCACGTTCAGCACGATGCGTGTATAGTCTTCTGTGAATCCCATTAGCATTTTCAGTGGAATACAGAAGTTGAATTCACCGTCATCTTTCACTTTTACCACGTTCGCGTTCGGTGCCACCCAACCTGCGTTTTCCATTGCGTCATGTACGTTGTTGTTGAGTGATAGAAAAGTTTTAATAGTTGACGTAACGCCGACGTTTCTGGTATGGTCCACTACCACTCTGGCCAACTCGTAACGAATCTCTTCAAAGAGAAATGCTATAACATTGTTCACCAGTTCCACATTCAGCGCAGTATCTACAGCCACGCTAGGGTTTTTAACCAACTTGCCTTCGATGTAGAGGAAACTTTCTGACGGCAGTGTAAAGACGTCCTGTTGTTGTATTGGCACGCATATTTCATCATTGTTTCCATATCTTGTTGTCGCGTACGGCGCGTGTGAGTGAAACGAAAAGTGCGCAGACCAATGTAATGGTCTCTCGCGCTTCAGCCTTCAACCCTGCGAGACGTTTCTTGTCCGGCTTCTGAAGAAAGTTTTAATTGTTTCTTTTAATACCGGGCGTATATTATTTATCATGGCTGGTTGAGTGCCAAGGTGTGCCCTGGGGTGTCTACGGCCCGTTCAACCGTCACCCGATTGTCAGGCCAAGATGGAATGTAAGAAAATGAAGGAACTTATAAGTAGCTAATGTGCTACGGCCAATATCGACAGGTATGTCTCGGAACAATGTTTCTGGTGTTGCTGTGTAAGTGAACTTTTGCAAAAAAAAATTAACTTAATTCCTAGGTGTGCATTTGGTACCACTTGATTCTCTCGTCAAGTGATGAACTGGCTAGTTATCTTAACACACAAAAAAAGAGGCTTTGCTTAATACTTGATGCTTCTTTACATTACTTAATATCCGGATAACCCAGGTTATTTTAATGATAGCAAATTCATTTCTGAACTATAGTTTTTTTTCTTTCAAAATTCAGTTGAACTGGACTGGCATCTGAAATTTCTTTTAATTATGAGGACAGCTTCTTATGCTGTTAGTAAGTGATAGTAATACCTTATATGCAAAAGCTATTTAAAAAAAAAAAAAAAAACCAAATGTGTTAAGCTACTACTGGGGAATTGGTATCTACTTAAACTTTGCTGTGTGAAGGCACTTCCCAGCGTTACTAGAGTGAAGAATACCTAGTTCCTTTATTTTCTCTGAGAAAGTCTCTTAGTATTTATCAGTGTTATCGATGTAACTGTCTTGTGTGTGAATTGTAAAGTGCATGTAAGTTTAAAAAAAAAAAAAAAAAAAATTATGAAGTCATATGTATTGAGGGCAACCCCTTCTCATGACAGGTAGTGAACTGTCCACCACATTTGTTCAAGCTATGTTATATCCATACACGTTTTGGGATTTAGGATTTATTTTAATTCTCTATGAATTTAAAATCAATGTTAAATTTTTTTGTATATATATATAAATCTAATGGAACTTAATAATGTTTGCTCAGTTTAAAATATGTTGAATGACTATATTAATTAATTGTTGAGTGATGAGAATATAAATAGTGTTATGGGAAAAAAAAGAAAGCTCGTACCATGTTAAAACAATGTTATTATCACTATTGTGCACACACATTGTAAATTTCATACTAAAGAACATAACTACCAAATTATATTTAATATTATGTCCTTACTAATTATGTTGTTATCATTCTTAGTTTTTTGATTGAGATTTTAGATGGTGCATGTTGTTTGTGTAAATTAATTTAAAAAAATGCACATTAAAATAGTACAACCAGAGGTGTCCTGTAAAAAAAAAAAAAAACTTATTGTTATTAGATGTATTAAATTTTGAAAACCTCTAGATTTATTTTTTTTATTTATTAATGTTAATAATAATTTATTGCCAAAATATCGAAATTATATTTTTGTAAAGGTTTTAAAAGTTACCGTCGAGGTTTTGTTGCATGATCATTGTTATTTTAAATAAAATACTTCTATATTCTGGGTACTATGAAGTACACGCATTGTACATAAAATTGTAAGGCTTTTAAAAGGATTTAGAGAACCAATAAATTTGTTGTTTGTTGAGTTTGGAAATTGAGGTCACCTCATTAATTCAATTGCCTAATGGTTCTCCAGCACGAGGCCTTTCTTCCACTAGGAGGCCTCCTCCTGGTTTTGAACAAGTGAGCCGGTCATCCAGGTAAGCTATAGAGTTTAGTTACACTTTTTAAGAAAGTTAAAATTCTGAATTCTGTATGGTTAATGTGTTGTGATGTCAATGATGAGCGGCTCACTATAAAATCGCGATGTTTCTACTTATTTGAACAAGACATATATTAAATTCAATAAATAATGCACTTGATAATGTTTTAATGTAAACAATTTTACGTATAAAAAAAATCTGTACATACAATACACTCTTCTTCATTTGGTACTTCATTAAGCCGGTCCTTAGACTTTACTTTTATGGGGGCTTCATAAACATAAAGATCACTACCACCAATAATTTGTGGTACAATACTTCTGTTCAATGGTAAAACCTAAGACAATGCATTAAATAAAACAGTTGCAATCAGTATTAATGATATAAAATATCACTGTTTTATTAATTTACAATACTATATAATTGCTTACGATTGACAAATAAGAGAAAATACATACTTTACGGAATTTCTTGAAATTTTTTGCAGTTAGTCTTCTGCTTATGTCCTGAGCCACTCATCATTGTTATCCCAACATATCAACCCTACTTCAGAAATTAACTTTCTAAAGAAAAAAGGTGTAAGTAAATTATACAGCTTACCTGGATGACCGGCTCACTTGTTCAAAACCAGGAGGAGGTCTCCTAGTGGAAGAAAGGCCTCGTGCTGGGTAACCATTAGGCAATCGAATTAATGAGGTGACCTCAATTTCCAAACTCAACAACTATAACATCTTAACTTGTGTTATAACATAGGGAACCCGCATTAATTGGTTCTGCCAATTATACAGGCTGCCCTCGTTGTGACGAGCTGAAAATTAATCACAACACCAAAACAATTAATATAAAAGGAAACTGGGAAGGGGAGACTGTTGATTTATGCACTCAGTTTAGTCTGTACTAAAGATGACATCTCTTTATTACATAATGAGATTAATTGCTCTACTTAAAGTTCTCAACATATATGGTTCAACAGCTTACAGTTTACAAGATGATTATAGATTTTATTCTTTCACAAGGGCCCTCAAAATAAGGATATACATCAATTTAATTTATTCCACGGATCCGGGATTGAATATAGTATGTTAATAATGGTCACCTCCCCATATACAATCTTGAAAATTGTACCATTTGAAGAATGGACTTTATTACCTTTTTAAAACAATAATGCTTTCAGTTTAAACTTTTACTCTTTTACTACAAACAGTTTTATTAGATTACAGACTACATATTACATAATATAATGTCTGTTTTTTTTTTTAAGTCTAAAGTGTTAGTTAAATTGTCTTTTGTTGGTTATAATTTTAGTATCTCATAACCATGGAAGACAAGCCTCCATGTCACCTGTGGTTTCCTGTAGTTGATGCAGATTTGGCTCTTCGGTCCTCGGTGTGTTTCCTGAAGGTCTGTCGTTACCTTAGTATCCGGTGACGGTGAAGTTCCTGACGTATGTTAAATCATTCTGGGTGTGGTACTCTCTTCTTAGTTGACTGTAGTAATTCTTGTTGTTAGAATAAATAAAGCAAAAGTTTGTTTCACTGGTATTCACTTCACATGATTATTTATTAGTTGATTTTCACCTCATGGTTCTAGTACTGTATTAATTACATCATTTCTTATTTAAGATTTGATAGAGATGTCATCGGCGCACAATTTAGTTATTTAGATACTCTTTAGCAAACTGTCACATATTTATCTCTGCGTCGCGAACCAACGCTGTGCGCAGCTTACGGCGTGAGCGCTCCATTGCAAGTGGGTTAATAGTTAAGGGGTAAGAGTAGTAATCTCGCGTCATTTACTATTCAGCATAAAAGTAGTTCCATGTTCCTTCTTTATTTAAAGGATTAAAGTTTGACTATTTAATTAAGCAGATATATTCTTAATTACAGACGTTATTAAAGTACATTACAGTGGTCTTGTTTAATTTTAAATAATGTCAAATTTACAAGTATTATTAGTTTGTTTAGGGGTCGGAATTCAAGTTAATTCCGGTTAGCGCATGTCTAAGCAGGATTAATTAACAAGGTTTACCCTATCTGTACACTCGTATTCCTTTTTATTTTATTATTACAACTCTTTATTAAATATTATTATTATTTAATGATAGCAATAACATGTAGTTTAAATGTGCGATTTTATTAAAAATTTAAAATTTCTCAGCCTTCACATTACCTATTTATTAATTACCATATTTTTATTAATGAAATCGTCACATACTTCGCCGATTAAGAACAGACTCCGGCTTATTTGGTCAGCAATGTATCGGGAGTATGCTTGGGGATTATCGTGTGTAATTTCTTGGTACTCATTTTCTTTTCTTTCGTGAACTTTCCTTTATCTCGTTTCTTAAAAGCTAACTTAATTTTATTTCTACTACTAATTTTCGTAACCTCACAACATCGTGGCCCGACCGATTACATTTTGCATACTCTAACTCTAGTAGTTAGTTTTCTGCACTTTCTTTAACCCTTGTAAAGAATTTTTCAGTGCGGCACCTTTGTGACTGTGTTACGTTACATATATAATTCTTAATTACCTCTAATATAACCTAAAGCGGATCCCATACTCCTCTTTAGATTATTTCTACTACTAATTTCTTATTCTACTGAGATAAGCGGAACTTCACGAAGGGGAATCTTTATTTACTTTTAAAACGAACAGCTGTAACACACTAAGCAGGAAGGGACAAACACTTTACACAGGTGTGTTGTATTATACACATGGTCGCGGCTATTGTTTACTTCGGTACCACTTTAGGATTTGATAACAATTGGTGTCGCTTCCTACTGTGCCGAACTGGCTTCGGCAACGTATTAGATTATTAGTATTTTAAAAACGAGCGCCGCTGACGTCACGCACTGCCACTCTGTTACGATTGTTTGTTGCCGGTCAGTTATACACACAAAAGGTTGTGTTGCTACGCAATACAGCTGGCACTGCCAGCCAGCTGTGTGTCTGTACATTCCTGCTTGGAGGTTACTTGGCTGGAGCGAAACGTTGATTCGCTCTCATTTCTGCTTCATCCTCCAAGCTGTTCATCTGGTCTCGGCTGGCGGCGAACTTCTAACCAGGACTTCCGTACCTATCACTATGATAGGCTAGATAAAGTGTTGCTCCAGGTGCTCGACCAAGGACGAGATGGGTGTCAGGGGCGAACGAACATCTGTTCCCCCTAATAGCAGAGACGATCTTTAGCCACAATGCCGTCAGTCGAGGACTTTCCGATGCTAAGCTACACCAAGGACTTTTTCGATGCTAAGCTGAACCAAGAACTTTTCCAACGCTAAGCTGCACCAGGGACGGGTGACATGACTGTGACATCACTGATCCTCGCCTATACGAACTATGTACCCAGGACAATCCAGGTGGGAAAATTCTGATTATATATATTTCCCTCTCTCTACAACTTGTGAATGGAAAAACCACTTCTGCTCCAGACTTCAGACGGACAGGACTGCTCCTTGGACTGCTCTCTAATCTGGACGTTGCTTCAGCTTCTGGCTGCATCCGCCCACCTCGCAGGACGAGGAATTTCGCTGCTCTCTTCGTGGGACAAGACTCTCGCGCCAGCTGTTACCAGTGAATTGAGTAGCTGGTAGAAGCAACAGCTGGCCGAAGTTGCCCTGCTAAGGACCACCTTGCCGGATACCATCTGCTGGCGAAGAACTGAAGAGGATTGCTCTGGGCTCACCTGGTGAGTGCCGAATTTCCAGTGTGTAATTCCTAACTTGTTCACGACTGTTAGGTAGCGCTGCCCCGGACGATCCTTGCAAGCCCCCACCAGTGGTAAGCGAGCTAGGATATCGCCGGGGTAAAGGGGCCAGTGGACACCAGTCTTGGTAAGGACTGGTATTCAACGAAGCTGGTCGTTAGCCCAGCTCCTCCCGCATCGTCGTGAACAAGGAAGACGCGCGGGTAATCCGGCTTCGGCCGGACCCGAGATCCCTGGCGTCTGGCAGTGACTGCCTAGCAGTCTCTGCCCGGCAGCCGTCGCACCTGGCCAGCATGCCTTCTACAGGCAACGGCCCAAGTGCCGAGTCGCTCGGCCCCGCCTTGCTACCCCATCTGGGCGACTCGCCCGATTCGCCTCGGGCGATGGAGACGGACGATCCTCTCCCCAACCCGATTCCTCCTCTTCCGGCTGACGAGTCGGGCGAGTTCGCGACCGTTGGTCGGCGTAATCGCCCGGCTAAGAAGCCCAAGAGAACCCACCCAACCGCTTCCTCTAACACCTCGGCCATGGACATTGGACCTTCTCAGGGCCCACAGGCCGCGGTTCCGACTGCTTCGACAGCAGCTCCGGCTGCTGCCGCTGTTGGTCGTGCGCCGCCCCTGTACGTCCATAGCGTATCCAATGTCGCCGCCTTATACAGACGGCTGATCGCGGCCCACGGCCTGTCGGCCGACAAGCTTGACCTGAAGCTGCTTGGCGGTGATACGGTCAGGATTGTCGTCCGCCAGCTCGAGGACCATCGCTTGGTCGAGGCCTTCCTCCAAGCACACAACCTCCAATATCACACCTTCACTCCTAAGCGAGTCAAGCCCTTGTCTGTCATTTTGCGAGGGCTTGACGCGCACACCGATCCACAGGAGATCCTTATGGAACTCCGCGACCTCGGGTACCCGGTGCAGGCAATTTTCCGCCTGTTCACTCACTCAGAGACCCGAGTCCCTCTCCCGCTCGTCCGTCTCCAGCTCGAGAAGGGCGAGGCTGCAGACAAAATTTTCCACCTGACGCGGCTGTTTGGCTTCCGCGTCAGGGTGGAAACCAGTCGTCCCCAGGGCAAGCTCGCGCAGTGCCACCGGTGCCAGAGGTTCGGCCACCACACCGACGTCTGCCGCAATGCCCCGGCCTGTCTCCGATGTTCTCTGGGACATTCAACACAGGCCTGCACTGTGGCAGACAAAACCAAATTTCGCTGCATAAATTGTGGCCAAGGCCACGCAGCGTCTAACGTAAACTGCCCGGTCTATAGGGCGGAGCTCCTGCGGAAGCAAAAGCCGCAGGGGCCCCTCCCGAAGCCACGGCAGCCGGTTATGCAGCCCCAACCTAGACAGCCTAAAATGCAGGCTAGGCCTAAACCTCAGGCACAACCGGCACGGCGCGCGCCCTCTCCGGCTCCACCTCCAGCCCCTACAAAGGCAACTAAACGTACCGCGTCTCCTTCCACAGCAGAGACAAGCCCAGTAGCTGTTATCTCGGTTTTGGAGCCGGAGAATGAACCCTCCACCTCCGCGGAACCTCCTACTCCCGCCTCTGAACCAGAGGTAGCCTCGCCGCCCCTGCCACCTCCGCGCTTTCCGCGAGCAGGCATCAAACCCAGGAACAAAGGGATACCCACACCGGATGCTCGGCCCCGAGCTCCTGCCTGCTCACAGCCCAAGAAAAGTCCTGCTTCCCGGTATAAGTCCGACGAAGCGCAACAGCGTACTTTTCCTGCCGCTGATCCAAAACCGTCTGGCCCTGGTCCTATGGCTTCCACCATGACCCGATCTGCCGTAACACCTGGTCGCTCTTATGCGGCCTCAGTTTCCAGGCAAACCACCCAGTCCGTCAGTTCCAATGACGCACAGTTCGTCCGCGGCTTTCTGTCTAGCTACGACCTCCCGAAAGTCGCATCTACCTTCAGGTCCATCCGAGCCCGCCTGGAAACTGCTGACCCAACTGAGAGATTCATGCTCTTGGTGGAAGCCTGCGAAGTCATAGGTCTTCTATGAACCGAGCCCTTAGACGAGATCTCTCGCTCGTAGCCTGGAATGCTAACAGCATCGGTCCCAAGCATTCCGACCTTCTTGAATTCCTGGCTCGGTTCAAACCCGACGTACTTCTCCTTACTGAAACCCACCTGACCCCGGCGAACCGGTTTCGATTACCAAATTACGTGGTCTATCGGGATGACCGAGTTGGCCGACGAGGAGGCGGCACGGCGATCGCGGTGAGGACCTCCATAGGTCATCATCGTGTCGCTTTGCCGCAGCTTACCAACCTAGAGGCCACCGCCATTGAGGTCCACGGAGCTCTTGGCGGCGTCCTCGTGGTCTCAGCTTACAAGCCCCCACAAGCTGAACTCCTTGTCGGCGACCTGGACGTCATCTTCGATTCCCATCGAAGGGTAATTTTGGCCGGCGATCTGAATTGCAAGCATCGCGCTTGGAATAGTCGCCTGACTACTCCGAACGGGAGGCGCTTGCTCAGTTTTGTTGAATCGCGCCGGGCGATAGTGTTTGGTCCAGCGCAACCCACGTTCTTTCCGTCAGAGCCTAACGCGGCTCCCGATGTTCTGGATATCGCGGTGACCCAAGGAGTTGTCTGTCCGGTCGAGGTATTCTCACTTACGGAGCTGACATCCGACCACAACCCTATCTTGCTCCACGTCGCTACCCAGCACGCCTATGCACGTTCTGACCAGAAGAAGGTTATCGATTGGGATCGCTACGGCCCGGCCCTGTGCCGTCGATTGCCGCCAGCGGCCCCAATCGATTCCGTTCGCCTCCTAGACGAAGCAGTTGCGGGAATCGAAGAGGCAATCATCTCGGCTATAGGCGTGTCTTCACGTACGCGAGCTGGTCTCACGCCTGGCTACCAACGCATCCCTGAGGAAGTCTCTCTTCTCGCTCGCGAGAGGAATTACTTCCGGAAACGTTGGCAGAGGACCCGTGATCCGGCCGATAAGGCAGCATACAATCGGCTCACCGGACGACTGCGTGGCAGTCTGAAGGCGTTCCGACGTAGCTGTTGGGAACTCGACGTGGCCCGAACGGGGGATGCGGACCCGCAATCTCACCCGTACAGAATACCTACCGCATTGACGGGACGGAGGCGCCGACCTCCACTTCCCGCCATTGTTGGACCGTTCGGTCGACCCCTGGGTCGCCCGGAGGAGAAGGCCGAGTACTTGGGCTTGTGTTTCGAGCGACAGTTCGCTCCCAACCCGCCCATGGACTGGGACTTCGACGAACAAGTCGAGATGGCCGTGGAAGACTTTCTGTCACTTCCGATCACGACGGAGCCCGAACCCATCTCTTTGGAAGAGGTCTCAGATCGGCTCGCTGAACTTCAGCCAAGAAAAGCTCCAGGCCCGGACGGTGTTACCAACACCGCTCTACGTCTTCTTCCCGAGCCTGGAGTTCAATTCTTGACTGATTTGTTCAACGCGTGTCTTAGACTGGCCTACTTTCCCAAGAAATGGAGAAAGGCGACGGTTATCGTGATCCCGAAGCCGGGAAAGGATACCACCCGCTCGGAAAACCTCCGGCCTATCAGCCTACTTTCCGCTACGTCCAAGGTTTTTGAGCGCCTCGTACAGCGTCGTGTACGAGAACATCTAACCAACTTTGACGTGCTGGTCCCCGAACAGTTCGGCTTTCGTGTGGGGCATTCGACCACTCATCAATTGATGAGACTGGTGGAAGGCATCACGGAAGCCGGGTGTCGGAGAGAACGGACCGTTGGCTGTTTCTTAGATGTTGAGAAAGCCTTCGACAGCGTATGGCATGATGGCCTGTTATTCAAACTTAGGGAAGTCCAGCTCCCGGACTGCTACCTCCATCTGGTTGCTAGCTTTCTGACGGAGAGGACCTTCTGCGTGAGAGTTGGCGATTCAGTCTCTTCCGAGAGGCGAATCACAGCCGGCGTCCCTCAAGGTAGTGTTCTAGGCCCCCTTCTGTTCTCGATCTACGTCAACGACGTGCCGAGACAGCCTGGAGTCCAGATGGCCCTCTTCGCTGACGACACGGCCGTATTTACGGCCGATCGTCATGAGGAAAGGGCCGTCCTACGACTGCAGCGCCAGCTCGACACGCTCGTGGACTGGACTGATAACTGGAGAGTGCTCCTCAACCCTACCAAGAGCGTAGCCGTCGAATTCTCTAAGCGACGGAAGAACCCCGTTAGGCAACTACGTATCGGCAGAACGTACTTGCGCTGGTCCAACGAGGTCAAGTACCTCGGCTTACACCTCGACCGTCGGCTCACCTGGCGTACCCACGCACAGACAGTTCTTAAGCGAGCATCCACTCGCCTGTGCGCACTGTTTCCACTCCTGATCAGCCCAGCCATGACCAGGAAATTGGGTAGGATGATCGTCGGCGCGTATCTGCTGCCGGTCATTACCTACGCCTGCCCGGTCTGGGGTTACCTCGCCGCAATGCATAAAAAGAAGTTGCAGAGCGTCCTCGACAAGGGGCTTCGGCTAGCGGCCAAAGTCCCCCGTCGCTTCTCATCTCGCCTTCTAAGGAGAGGACTTGGCGTCCGCTCCTTAGACGACACTTTCAGGCGGCTTGCACGCAAATTTTATGCACGTGCGGCGAGGTTCCCAGACAATCCTCTAGTGACTGGGCTGGGAAGGTACCGTATACGACCAGGTGATTCATGGAAACGCCCTCGGTGTATACTGCGCTAGCGTAGACTAGCACAACAGCCGAGAAAGGCCTGCTATAGAGCACACGCCCTACTTGGGCAGGGCCACGAGGCAGGAGCTCCAGATGGTAGCTCGGAACTCAGTTCCCGTGCGGTTCGTCTCTGCGACGCACAACCGCAAAGCCCAGAGAAAAAAAAAAAAACTTGTGAATGCACAGAAGCCGCCAGAAGCTCACTCGTGAAGTTCTGAACACTATACTCTAGCACAAACTCTCATGTTCAATTATGTGTGGTCATCATGTTATTGCATGTGTGAACATTACCACAGTACACCTAATGAAGTATCTTATAACTGTATAATGTGTAAGAAGTTACACACATACACACACATCCGCAGTTTACTGTAAGATCTAACTTTCATCTAATTAAGACCATTAGGGAGTTAATTATCTCGTGCTATCAAGTCATCTGGTCATGGCTGAGTTTTAATAACGAAGCTGGGGTTGTCTGATGCTGTTGATGAGAAACGATTTTCTTTCACACACATACTTAACGCTTAATGATTAAGCTAAGGGTTCGTTTGGCTGGTTGAGTTTCGGGGCGGTCACTTACATTCTCTGGTGTGAACTATGCTTGTGAATATGCTGGCAAATCTATGCTTAGGAGCTGAGATATCCCATTTTACGTTGTTATTTATATTTGTACCTAGCTATACATATTAGGCTTCATTTATTTACTGTAGTGGGAATAGGTTTATGTGGAGGTTAGTGTTGAAATGAGGGATGTTTTGTTATTCATGTCGTATATGTGTTTGTGTGTGTAATTTTACTATATATATATATATATATTTGGGGAATATGTAACTAATTTAAAACAAGAGAATAACCATAAATGTGCTCGCTGAGACAACAGGCTAGCCTAATTGATATTATACAACACTGATGGATTAGTATTGCTTAATGAATGAGATTATTACCAACTTTGACTCATACATGATCAGGCTGAAATTTTTGCAATTAGTAATATCAATTCTCTTACTTTGTGACAGTATGAATTAATAGAAATACATAAATATATATAAGTCTGCCTTTAATTGTGTGCTCACACAATTACGAACTTGTTATGTATGGAAGATCTTACAGGTTGAATAAAGCACACGCTTGTTGGTTAAAAGAGTTTTTCATTTGCAAGTCCTGTCATTCACCTGGGGGGACATGTCTGTAATTGTATTTGGGCCTTGCACACTTTTGATTCCTCTAGGTTTTTTCTTTACCTAGTTCTAAATATGATGTCTCTCCCCTTTTACAAAAAAAAAAAACTTAATAAAAATAAAATTAAATAAAATTCAAAAAAAAATTACAAAACTTAGAAAAATAAAAGGGGGGTTTCAAATGTTAGTTCAGAGCGTGGTTTTTATGATTCTGGATGGATAGTAGGTACGATTTCTGCCTTATTTTCTCTGTTGAACTTGAGAAATTTTTAGAATCTGGGGACTTATATTTCTTTTCTTAAATGAAACTTAGTGTGGCTACAGACGTGTCAGCTGGTGTTAGGACTTGCAAATTACTTCAAATTATTTTTGGATTAGAATCCAAGTGTTGTAAGAAAACTTAATGATAGTGTAATAAATTAACAGAATGAACAACCAGAAAAAAAGAGCACGTTTTATAAAATGAATAAGGGGTTAATGAAGTTTAAAATAATTTAATATGTGTTAGTGTCTAAGTGATTATTTGTGATGTTGAGTGTGAGATGAATTTTGAAAAGGGGTTAGGAGAATGTGATTAATTTGTTTTAATGAATGTGTGCTGATTGGTTGCACTTGCACATACCCTGGAGCTCATACGGAGTCTGGACATGATGAGGGCCGTCGATACTTGTTGAGTTTGATTATGACTTGTCTTTTGGATTAGACAATGTGTTTGGGTAGCATCCCAGTTACATGGTAATTGTTTATTGAGGTCGTTGCGTTGCGGTATCGTATTTTGAATGCGGTTATGGTCCGACCAAGGGCATGGATGTGATACTTTATATTTTCGATTATATCGAATTTTATGTGTACTTTGTGTGTTGTATTTAGTGAGTTAGTTTGGTTGTTTGGTGTTGTGTTCTCTTCTGGGCAATTTGCATGGCTGTTTCTCTGCTTTTATGACACCCATCTCGTCGTATCGCTAGAGCATTCTGGAGCCACTTGTATGATCAAGTTCTTCCTGTCGTTCTCTTTAATTCTTGCTTTTACGTGGTGTGTGTGTGGATTTCGCGGTCATGTCCATTTCGGTAAATGTGGATTTGTTTGTAAAAGATGAGCTCGAGTGGGAGGTCCGTTTCCGGGGACGGAAGCCGCAGGAGACTGTTGTTTCATTAAGGAAGCAACTCCGTGAGGCACCGAGTGGGAGAGTATTACTTACGGATGTCACCGCCGAGGTGGAGCTGTGCTCGGAAAAATTTGTAGAACTGCGCGATTTGGCCGAAGGCCTGCAGTCGGCGGCACCCACCTCTACGGCTAGACAGAGGGTGCGCCAACGTTTACAACACGTTCTATGCTGTTTACAGAATGCTGAATCACAGGCTACCACCTCGGAATTAGAGAAAAATGTTGTCACTCTTAGGGAGCAAGTGGCGATGGCATTGCGGGAGTTTTCTCTCGGCCAGCGTCGCCACGTAGATCCGAATTCCGGTTCTTCTTCTTCTTCTGTTGAGACGGCAGCCAGGGTGGAACCCCCTGTGCATGTTCCTGCCTTTTCCGATATGGCCACCGCAAGCTGTCACAAGCTTCCTAACCCACTGTCGGATGTCATTCAGCGTCTCCCAGTTGTCGATGGTCTGGATCCTGAGGCGCTTTTGAGATTCTTGCGCGTATTTTTTCAGTTGGCCGATTGCTCTGGGCTGTCGGAGCGGACTTTGCTTGAGCTCATTTACCCGTATTGTCGGGGATCTATGGCTGAGCGCGTGACAAGTACCCTTAGGGATGGTGGTGGCATAGACCATTTCCATCGGGAAGTCCTGGACGCTTTCGTACCGGGAAGGTTACATGACCGGTTACGACACAAGCATTTCTATAGAGTTTAAGCAAGCGGAGAGTCCCTTGCTCATTTCATTTCCAGTGTTAAAGACGCGGCCCGGATCCTGAGGCTGGGGTTGTCAGAGTCTGATGTCATTCATACTATTTTGCAGGGCGTGACGCCGGAGGAACGGTCACGTTTGACATTCGCTGCCCGCCCCCAAAGTTTTATTGATTTAGACCGGCTGTGCGCCGAGTCGACCACTATACAGGGTAATGACGATATTAGAGCCCGCGAGGCTAGGAGGCGTTCAGAACGCCCTAATTTCGAGCGACGAGTCGGGCAGCCCGGGTCTTGGGGTCCTAGGCCTGCGCCGGTTCAGAGCTGTGAAGTACAAGACTTATTTTGTTCTAGGTGTCATAGATCCGGTCACGTCGCGCGCTATTGTAACGATGCTAGACTGCGTCAAGGGACTTCCCGAAAAGGTAACCTTTCAAAAAACGTAAATTCTCGGGGAAGATAAGTCGGGAGTGGTCTTCCCCGTTAGGCTGTTCTCTTCCGATTTCACTTAACCCCAGGCGGATAGCTAATCCCGGGTCATCCGGCTCCAAGGTCCTGCGAACTGTCCCCAACTACAGTTCAGTATGCCCCTTCCTGTTGGTCGAGTTGAAAAAGGGTCAGCTCAGAGCCTTGGTTGACTCTGGATCAGCCCGATCCATAATTTTATCTAGAGTATGTGAGGACCTTGAACAACAGGGCTTACTATTAGGGTCGGATCGGTCTTCCGTAGTATGCTGGACTGCATCGCGGGATATTCTGCCCATCTCCCGGGTGGTTTCCCTGAGTATTAAAATCGAGTGTTTTTCATGGGTGTGGCGATTTTTGGTTTCTCCTGCTCTGGGAGTCGACTGCATCGTGGGTGCTGACTTCATCTCCAAGAGTGGTCTCGTTTTAGATCTTCAAGCGCACCACTGTTATTTTAAATTCAATCGGGAGGTTGTCATTCCTTTCCTTGGATACCAGGGAGCTAAGGGAGGTGTCCAAGAGGTTGTGTGTCCCGATTCAGAAAGAGACCATCTCACCCCGTCCCAGAGGCATGCTTTAGATCGTTTGTGTGAGCAGTTCCCCACTGTATTAACTCCCAACCTGGGGCTCACACATCTTTTGGAATATAAGATCCGTTTAACGGACTCCGCCGTAGTCCGCTCACACCCATATAAATTCGCCCCTCCAAAGATGGATGTTCTAAGAGAGAAGGTTCAAGAGTTGCTTAAACAAGGGGTCATTGAACCTTCCAACTCTAGTTATGCAAGTCCAGCATTTCTGGTGCCCAAGCCTGGAGGTAAACAGCGTTTGGTAATTGACTATCGCAAACTCAATGCTAATATTGTGATGGATTCAGTTCCTCTTCCCGATTTACATTCCGCGTTCGATTGGTTTAGTGGGGCCAGGTACTTCACCATCTTTGACCTCAATGCCGCTTATCATCAGATTCCTCTGTCTAAGGAAAGCCGCCCTTATACGGCATTCTGTGTGCCATGGAATCTTTATCAATATACTAGGGTACCCATGGGTCTGGCAGTGGGGGCTCAAACCCTCACGCGACTACTTGACACTGTCTTCCATGACGTAAAATTTAAATTCATCTTTAATTATCTTGATGACCTCTTGGTCTACAGTAAAACGTTCGAGGAGCATCTGGGTCACCTGAGAGAGGTGATGTGCCGATTGAGGAGTGCTGGCCTCACTATCAATCCGGAAAAGGTAAAGTTTGCACAAAGGAGTATTTCGTTTTTAGGGCATCTCGTCTCATATGGGGGTGTGACGGTCGACCCGGAGAGGACACAAGGCATCCGGGATTTTCCTCCTCCTAGGGATGCGAAAGGTGTTGCCAGATTTGTTGGCATGGTCAATTTTTACCGAAGATTTATCCCCAATGCCGCGGAGATTGCGGTACCTTTAAACGAACTCAGGAAAAAGGGTACCAAATTTGTATGGGGAGAGAGGCAACAGCGGGCCTTTGATACCCTCAAGGAGGCGATCGTCTCTCCCCCTGTGTTGAGGATGCCTGATTTTTCAAAAAAATTCATTTTGCAAACGGACGCGAGTTCTGTTGCGCTCGGGGCGGTTCTGTCCCAGGAAGTCGATGGTGCTAGGCAGCCGGTGGCATTTATATCCCGGACCTTGACCCAACAAGAGAGGAAGTCTTCAGTGTATGAACTAGAGTGTCTTGCTGTTGTGTACGCTCTAGATAAGTTCAGGCGTTTCTTGGAACACGCTGAGTTCCTGTTGGAGACCGATAATCAGGCTCTCTCCTGGCTTCTCGCTCATCCCCGGCAGCTGGGTAAAATAGGGCGTTGGGTGGTCAAGATCTCATCCTTTAAATTCAAAGTGCAACACATCAGGGGAACACAAAATGTTGTTGCAGACGCCTTGTCACGTATGTTCACCCAACCCAGCGAGGCCAATTCTGAGCAACCCTGTTCCGTTCTGCTGGACTTTCCTTTGGCTTTTACTGATGTGTTACCCCATCAGTTAAATGATGAAGAGTTGGGTCCTATCATCCAACACCTAAAAGAGGGTAACGTGCAGGTACCATATTTTCTGTCCAAGGGCGTCCTGTGCTGCCGAGAACGAAAAGGACGTGCCCCGAAGGTTGTGCTGCCTAGCAAGCTCGTGCCAATGGTCTTCACCTACTATCATGATTCCCCAATAGGTGGCCATAAGGGAATTTCGAAGACCATTTCCAGTATTAGGAGGCATTTCATCTGGAAGGGCATGGACAGGGACATCGCGGCTCGTGTGAAAGCATGTCATCTCTGTGGCTTGAGTAAGCCTGCTCAAAACACTAAATTGGGTCTATTGTCATCTGATGTGGCGAGCAAACCCATGGAGAAGTTATTCATAGACTACGTGGGACCTTTCCCTCGTAGCAAGTCAGGTAATGCTTACCTACTTGTTTGCGTGGATGCTTTTTCCAAGTTTGTCTGGCTACTGCCCTTACGACAGGCAAACACTCGCTCAACTATCCTTATGCTACAGACCCATGTCTTTCAGCATTTCGGTTTTCCGTCCACCATTGTCTCTGACAATGGACCACAGTTCATTTCAAAAGATTTCCGGCGAATGTGTTTCGCTAACGGCATCAAACATGTGACCACTTCCCCGTACTACCCTCAACCCTCCCACGCGGAGAGATTTAACCGGAATCTCCGTTCAGCGCTTATCGCCTATCATGCTGAACAACAGGATTGTTGGGACCAAAATTTAAAGTGGTTGCAATTGGCATTTAACACGGCCCTACACGAGAGTCACAAGGCCGTACCCTTTGAAGTCATGTTTGGGTTCTCGCCGAGTTTGCCGTTGGACAATTTGTGGCACATTGATGATCTTCTGCCGAACGATCCTGAGGTCACGACTGTGGACAGATGGCGGGAGGTCCGGAGGAATTTGCTTCGTGCGCACGAACGCGTCCGTAGTCGCTACAATCAGGGGCGAATTCCGAACCCATTTAAGATTGGCGACTTGGTCTACTGCCAGAGCCATCCGATCAGCTCAGCCATAAATAGGAGGGCCGCTAAACTATGTTATCGTTGGTCGGGACCATACCGCATTCTTCGGTTTGTGTCGCCCGTCACAGTGAAATTGGGTGATCCCGGAGGGGATGTTGAAAGAGTAACAACTCATATTTCTAAGCTAAAGTTTTGCCATAGGGCATGAGTTAGGGATGACAGTTAGGCCCATAAAAAAAAGGGGGAATATTATTTGGGGTTCCTGGATCTCAGTTATTGGAATTGGGAGGCCTTGGTGGTCAGTACTCAAAGCAGGATCCTGCGATTCTTCTCTTTCTCCTGTTCTTTTCTGTCTCTTATATCTGCATGCGGACCAGGGCCCGGCGAGCATGCAGGACTCACACTTACACCTTCTCTTTCAGACACACACTCACTAACTCACACCTCTTCCTTCTGCCTTTTCGTTTTCCTGTGTTACTGAACCCACCAAGAGCGGTTTTAGCATCTGAGATTTTCCAGGTTTCCCGCAGCCGTCGTGCTTGAGGACTTGTTTGTTTTGGGTCAACCATGTTGCCCTTTTGGGGTGAGGGTGTGCCGAACTGGCTTCGGCAACGTATTAGATTATTAGTATTTTAAAAACGAGCGCCGCTGACGTCACGCACTGCCACTCTGTTACGATTGTTTGTTGCCGGTCAGTTATACACACAAAAGGTTGTGTTGCTACGCAATACAGCTGGCACTGCCAGCCAGCTGTGTGTCTGTACATTCCTGCTTGGAGGTTACTTGGCTGGAGCGAAACGTTGATTCGCTCTCATTTCTGCTTCATCCTCCAAGCTGTTCATCTGGTCTCGGCTGGCGGCGAACTTCTAACCAGGACTTCCGTACCTATCACTATGATAGGCTAGATAAAGTGTTGCTCCAGGTGCTCGACCAAGGACGAGATGGGTGTCAGGGGCGAACGAACATCTGTTCCCCCTAATAGCAGAGACGATCTTTAGCCACAATGCCGTCAGTCGAGGACTTTCCGATGCTAAGCTACACCAAGGACTTTTTCGATGCTAAGCTGAACCAAGAACTTTTCCAACGCTAAGCTGCACCAGGGACGGGTGACATGACTGTGACATCACTGATCCTCGCCTATACGAACTATGTACCCAGGACAATCCAGGTGGGAAAATTGTGATTATATATATTTCCCTCTCTCTACAACTTGTGAATGCACAGAAGCCGCCAGAAGCTCACTCGTGAAGTTCTGAACACTATACTCTAGCACAAACTCTCATGTTCAATTATGTGTGGTCATCATGTTATTGCATGTGTGAACATTACCACAGTACACCTAATGAAGTATCTTATAACTGTATAATGTGTAAGAAGTTACACACATACACACACATCCGCAGTTTACTGTAAGATCTAACTTTCATCTAATTAAGACCATTAGGGAGTTAATTATCTCGTGCTATCAAGTCATCTGGTCATGGCTGAGTTTTAATAACGAAGCTGGGGTTGTCTGATGCTGTTGATGAGAAACGATTTTCTTTCACACACATACTTAACGCTTAATGATTAAGCTAAGGGTTCGTTTGGCTGGTTGAGTTTCGGGGCGGTCACTTACATTCTCTGGTGTGAACTATGCTTGTGAATATGCTGGCAAATCTATGCTTAGGAGCTGAGATATCCCATTTTACGTTGTTATTTATATTTGTACCTAGCTATACATATTAGGCTTCATTTATTTACTGTAGTGGGAATAGGTTTATGTGGAGGTTAGTGTTGAAATGAGGGATGTTTTGTTATTCATGTCGTATATGTGTTTGTGTGTGTAATTTTACTATATATATATATATATATTTGGGGAATATGTAACTAATTTAAAACAAGAGAATAACCATAAATGTGCTCGCTGAGACAACAGGCTAGCCTAATTGATATTATACAACACTGATGGATTAGTATTGCTTAATGAATGAGATTATTACCAACTTTGACTCATACATGATCAGGCAGAAATTTTTGCAATTAGTAATATCAATTCTCTTACTTTGTGACAGTATGAATTAATAGAAATACATAAATATATATAAGTCTGCCTTTAATGGTGTGCTCACACAATTACGAACTTGTTATGTATGGAGATCTTACAGGTTGACTAAAGCACACGCTTGTTGATTAAAAGAGTTTTTCATTTGCAAGTCCTGTCATTCACCTGGGGGGACATGTCTGTAATTGTATTTGGGCCTTGCACACTTTTGCTTCCCCTAGGTTTTTTCTTTACCTAGTTCTAAATATGATGTCTCTCCCCTTTTACAAAAAAAAAAACTTAATAAAAATAAAATTAAATAAAATTCAAAAAAAAATTACAAAACTTAGAAAAATAAAAGGGGGGTTTCACTACAATTCTTAACACGATTATTTCCTGCACTTATTTTACTAACACACTTTTATAACACGTTAGTATAGTCTAAGATATTATTAAACTTTTATTTAAAGGACTTATCATTTACAAAAAACAATTTTATAATTTATATTTTTTTTATTTAGGACACGTTTATATACTTCGATTTAATTTTACTTAGTTTAAAGGTTAACATTTTACTTTGTTACGGGGTAAGGGGTAGAACACTTTATTTAACAATAGAGATAGTAGTTTTCGCACACTAAAACTTATTTTACTATTCGCATTAAATTCTATACAACGCTTTCTTTTCTTTTTTACACAAGAAAAATAAAATATAAATCAATTGTATTCTTACTCTTTTTTTTTTACAAATAAACAATTAAAATATGAACTTTAATCATTTTACATTGGTAGAGAGAGAGAGAAATCTCACACAGGCTTCAATATACGTTCAACAAAGGGGGAATCCTTGGTTACTAAGCACAGGAAAATACACGCTTCTTATAACAATAGAACTATCAAAGAGGGTGGCGTATTGTCTAACTCAACTTGCGGGGGGGGGGTAACTATGACAGGAAACTGGGAAGGGGAGACTGTTGATTTATGCACTCAGTTTAGTCTGTACTAAAGATGACATCTCTTTATTACATAATGAGATTAATTGCTCTACTTAAAGTTCTCAACATATATGGTTCAACAGCTTACAGTTTACAAGACGATTATAGATTTTATTCTTTCACAAGGGCCCTCAAAATAAGGATATACATCAATTTAATTTATTCCACGGATCCGGGATTGAATATAGTATGTTAATAATGGTCACCTCCCCATATACAATCTTGAAAATTGTACCATTTGAAGAATGGACTTTATTAACCTTTTTAAAACAATAATGCTTTCAGTTTAAACTTTTACTCTTTTACTACAAACAGTTTTATTAGATTACAGACTACATATTACATAATATAATGTCTGTTTTTTTTTTTTTAAAGTCTTAAAGTGTTAGTTAAATTGTCTTTTGTTGGTTATAATTTTAGTATCTCATAACCATGGAAGACAAGCCTCCATGTCACCTGTGGTTTCCTGTAGTTGATGCAGATTTGGCTCTTCGGTCCTCGGTGTGTTTCCTGAAGGTCTGTCGTTACCTTAGTATCCGGTGACGGTGAAGTTCCTGACATATGTTAAATCATTCTGGGTGTGGTACTCTCTTCTTAGATGACTGTAGTAATTCTTGTGCATACATGAACGCTGTGGAGGAATATGAGATATACAGGGCTTCTAAGTTACAAACGGACCAGCTACTTAATGACAAAGTTTCGTTTCGATCGAATCTGCTGTACAACACGGCCATCGATATCGATGGGTCAGCGGGCAATGATAACGGTCGTATAAGACAAAGTGCAACAGTTGGTCGTTGGCAGCGAGACGATGCGCATCGGACTGTGCCGTGACTGTGTCGGTGTTTAATTATGTGTGGTGTTTTTGTGTTTGTGTACTTTAAATAGTTGACGACCCCTTTTGGGTGAATTTGATGTTTTTATAGTTTTTTAAACCTGATGATGAGAATTTATTCTCCAAACGCGTTGTTTTAAGGAAAAAACTAAAGAAGTCACAAGACGGAAGTTAATACAGGTAATTGCCTAATATTAATTCTAAATATTAGTAACGTGACTTGGAGACAATTAAAACAAAATGAATCTAGAAGCCAGTCAGGCACGTATTGTCTATAAATTTAAAAACATCAAATTGAAATTGATTAAGGCATCGCAGAATATCAAGTATAAACAAAAGATGCCTTCACTACAACATCACACCGAAGTACATAAGTTCCAACATCAACAGCAGACATTGTTCCGAAAAAATAAAATCAATCTGGATTAAGGAAGAGATCAAACGACTTTATATTTTAAAAAGTGGTCTAAATACTAAGCTTTATCTAGCCCACCTGGAAGTTTTAAACGAGTTTCACCCGGCAGTAATAAACGGCATTCTCGACATTGTCAATAGACAGATAAACAAAGTCGTCAGTTCTCTTAAACGTAAACAGTTAAGAAAGTTTCAAAACCTGTATACAAAACAACACAATGACGATAATAATACAGTAGAACATAGCCACGTATTTCATCAGCGGGTTGCAAATTACACCGGAATTAAGTTTGAGCATAACGAAATGACATTATTGAACAAAGGTTTGATGTATAACATTCACTCGTTTAATAAGAACTTTATGATCCGTGAAATAATATGCGCGGAAGCTGCCATAAAAACTATTGATAATATTTCGCATCAGGAGGAAACGCGTGTCATCATAAATAACAAAATAAACAAAGTTATTAAGAAGGATACCCATATCGCTAACCTGCAAAATAAGTACAAACGTGACGCGCGTATTGCACGGAATGTTTACGAAAAACTTCGACATGATAACGCTATCGTCACGACAGCTGATAAGGGTAATACGGTAGTTATTATTAACAAAAATATATATACCAATAAGGTACAGGAGTTCATAAAAAAACAATAATATTAAAAAGCTACACAAGGATCCCACTAGCGCCTATGTCAAGGAATTAAACAACGCTATAAATAAATGCCCCAATCTCCTCAATGAAAGCACTAGACGTTATTTAAAACCCATAAATGCCAGGGCCCCAGAACTTACGGGTTTACCCAAAATACATAAAGAAGGTATGCCAATACGCCCGGTTGTAAATTACACGACTGCCCCTGGTTATAGGACGGCTAAAAGATTAGTAAAAATCATAAAAGAGAACATTGACATAGTAAATAACTACAGCATAAAAAACAGCTACGATCTCGTTGAAAAAATTAAAACTATTAAATCAGCACCACATTATAGGTTGGCTTCATTTAACGTAACTAATCTGTACACCAATGTGCCTGTAGATGAGACAATGACAATTCTCAGAAATAGCTTAATTAATACAAATAGGTTAGGTAGAAATGAAATTGATGAACTTATGCAACTGCTAAAAACAATACTCAAACAAAATTATTTCTCTTATGATAATGAGTATTTCATGCAGGAGGATGGTCTGGCAATGGGGTCACCTTTATCGGGGATTTTAGCGGACCTATACTTGAACCACTTTGAGAATACATTTTTAATGTGATATATGAACAGCATAAACATGAAAATCCAATTTACCCTAGAAATGGAGAATAATAGCTGCCTGAACTTTCTTGATCTCACTATCAGCAAATATAATGACCGTTTTAGATTCAAAATTTATAGAAAGCCCACCACCACGAATATTACTATTCATGCTGATTCGTACCATCCATATTCCCAAAAAATGGCAGCCTTCAACGCGTTCGTTCATAGAATGCTTGCTATTCCCCTTGAGCAAAAAGACAGAGTGGAAGAGACTAATATAATCAAAAGTATAGCTATCGCTAATGGGTATAACAGTGGAATCATAGACAAGCTTATAAGAAAACACTCGGTAAAAATCAATAGTAAAAGCAGATTAACCGGCCCATCTAAAGAAGATACTAAATTTGTAGTAACTGAGTACACAAATGTACTACCAGTCATTGTAAAGAATGAGCTGAAAAAACGTAAAATAGCAGTGGCCTTTAAACCACAAATAACATCAAAAAACGTTTGGGACAAAGAACTCATATCCCGGCTGAAGAGAAAACTGGAGTGTACAAGCTTGAATGCGATGACTGTGACAAATTCTATATAGGACAAACGGGCAGGCCGTCAGCCGAACGTTTTAAAGAACACCTGCCCTAAAGTGATATCTCGAAAAATAGATCCAGTTACGCTCAGCATTTAATGCTGTATAATCATAAGTACTCAGACTTCCACACAAACTTTAAACTGCTTCATAATTGTAAAAAGGGTGCATACATGAACGCTGTGGAGGAATATGAGATATACAGGGCTTCTAAGTTACAAACGGACCAGCTACTTAATGACGAAGTTTCGTTCCGATCGAATCTGCTGTACAACACGGCCATCGATATCGATGGGTCAGCGGACAATGATAACGGTCGTATAAGACAAAGTGCAACAGTTGGTCGTTGGCAGGGAGACGATGCGCATCGGACTGTGCCGTGACTGTGTCGGTGTTTAATTATGTGTGGTGTTTTTGTGTTTGTGTATTTTAAATAGTTGACGACCCCTTTTGGGTGAATTTGATGTTTTTATAGTTTTTTAAACCTGATGATGAGAATTTATTCTCGAAACGCGTTGTTTTAAGGAAAAAACTAAAGAAGTCACAAGACGGAAGTTAATACAGGTAATTGCCTAATATTAATTCTAAATAATTCTTGTTGTTAGAATAAATAAAGCAAAAGTTTGTTTCACTGGTATTCACTTCACATGATTATTTATTAGTTGAATTTCACCTCATGGTTCTAGTACTGTATTAATTACATAATTTCTTATTTAAGATTTGATAGAGATGTCATCGGCGCACAATTTAGTTATTTAGATACTCTTTAGCGAACTTTCACATATTTATCCCTGCGTCGCGAACCAACGCTGTGCGCAGCTTACGGCGTGAGCGCTCCATTGCAAGTGGGTTAATAGTTAAGGGGTGAGAGTAGTAATCTCGCGTCATTTACTATTCAGCATAAAAGTAGTTCCATGTTCCTTCTTTATTTAAAGGATTAAAGTGTGACTATTTAATTAAGCAGATATAGTCTTAATTACAGACGTTATTAAAGTACATTACAGTGGTCTTGTTTAATAATTTAAATAATGTCAAATTTACAAGTATTATTAGTTTGTTTAGGGGTCGGAATTCAAGTTAATTCCGGTTAGCGCATGTCTATGCAGGATTAATTAACAAGGTTTACCCTATCTGTACACTCGTATTCCTTTTTATTTTATTATTACAACTCTTTATTAAATATTATTATTATTTAATGATAGCAATAACATGTAGTTTAAATGTGCGATTTTATTAAAAATTTAAAATTTCTCAGCCTTCACATTACCTATTTATTAATTACCATATTTTTATTAATGAAATCGTCACACAACAACAACAAATTTATTGTTTCTCAAATTCTTTTTCAAAAGGCATTACAATTTTAGATACAAAGGGTGTACTTCATAGTACCCAGAATATAGAAGTGTTCACTTGAAATAACAATAATCAACCAACAAAACCTCTCCGGTAAATTTTAAAACCTTTAAAAAAAATATAATTTCGATATATCTTGGCAATAAATTATGATTAACATTAATAAATAAAAAGAAATAAATCCAGAGGTTCTCAAAATTTAATACGTCTAATAACAATAATTTATTAATAATTTAATACTGTTTGATTTATTATTAACATTAATAAATAAAAAAAAAATAAATCGAGAGGTTTATTAAAATTTAATACATCTAGTAACAATAAGCTCTTTCTTCTTCTTTTTTTTTTTTTTTTTTTTTTTTTTTTGACAGGACACCTCTGGTTGTACTATTTTAATTAATTTCCACTAACGACATGCACCATCTAACATCTCCATAAACAAAAATTAAAAACAACAACAACATAATTAGTGAAGGTATAATGTTAAAATATAATCTGGTAATCATGTTCTTGAGTAAGAAATTCACCATGTGTGCTCCAATTAATTTTTTTTTTTTTTTTAACTTTGATATTAAATATATTCAATATTACACAACAATACCGAACAATATAATATTATTCAATATATTTAACAAAATAATAATTTAACATTTAATAAAAAAAAAAAATTAAATAACCAGGTCTCAAAAATGTAAAATGTTTTATACATACACATGTGGGGATACAAATGACTAGATCCAAGACACTATTTATATAGGCTCATCACTCAACAACTAATTAATATTTAATTAATTCAACATGTTTTAAACTGAGCCAACATTATAAAGTTCCATTAGATTTATGAAGATATAAATATACAAAAAATTTTAACGTTTAATTTGAAACTCAAAGAGAATTAAAAAACTTCTAAATCCCAAAACGTGTATGGGTACAACCTAGTCTGATCCAATGTGATGGACCATTCACAACCTGTTATGCCAAGGCGTGCACACAATACATATGATTTGATCATTTTCTTTTACTTACATTCACTAAACAATTTTCACACAAACAGTTACATGGAGAACACAGAAAAATATTGAGAGACTATCTCTGAGAAAACAAAGGAACCAGGCATTCTTCACTCGAGTAGCGCTGGGAAGATCCTTCCCACTGCAAGGTATAAATAGATCCCAAATCCCCAGTAGTATCTTAACACATTTCGTTTTTTTTTTTTTTAATCTTGAAAGCTTTGCAGAGAAGGTATTACTATCACTTCGCTAGCAGCACAAGAAGCTGTCCTCATGATTAAAAGAAATATAAGATGCCAGTCCAGTTCAACAGAATTTTAAAAGGAACTTGAGTACAGAAAATGAAATTGCAATTATTAAAATAGCCTGGGAATACCAGATATGAAGCAAAGTACAAAAACATCCAGAATTGAAGCTAAGGTTTTTTTTTTTTTTGTGTTAAGATAACTCACTTGACGAGAAACTCAATTAGTGCCACATGCACACATAGGAATAAGTTAATAATATTCTTTGCAAAAAATACACTTCCACAGCACCTGAGAAAATATTGTTCTCCAAACATACCTGTCTAGATTGGCTACAGCACACTAGCCACTAAATAAGTTCCTTTATATTCTCACATTTTATCCTGGTCTGACACTCGGGAAACGGAAGAACGGGCCGCAGACACCCGGGGGCACACCTTTTTTCTCATCCGGCCATAATAAAAATAAATCGCCCGGTATTTAAAAAAAGAACTCAAACTTTCTTCAGAAGCCGAGCTAGAAACGTCTCTCTCGTTTGCAGGCCAAGTCATAAGAAGGCACACACGTGTATATCTCGCCACTATCAGTACCGACCCCTCACGGCGGAGCAGTGAAGCTCAAGTCGCGACGCATAGCTACTAGATGGCGGGCGCGTATCCACATAGCACGCAACTAGACCAATACGGCAAAATAAATAAATAATTCTCATTGTCGTAATTTGGCTTAATCAAATCTTGTAAGTCGCCGTAACGAAATTCCATAGTTACGGCACACCCCCACAACAAAAGGAGTCCAACGGTTTGGACGACACTGGGTCGGCCACAACTGGCGGAAAGGCGGGGACGAATTAAAACCGAATAAAAGGTAAAAACAGGCGGAAGTTGAAAACGAAAGGACACCGAAAAGAAGGACAAGGTGTGTGTGTGTAGCTGGGTGTGTGTAAGTGTGGAAGATACCTGGAGTGTGAGCGGTCGCGACCTAAAGAGGTAGAAAGAGGGAAGGAAAGGAGAGGAGCTAAAATTCCGATAAAACACTAAAACCCCATTTAACCCCCCCCCTTAAAAACAGATAAAACTCTAAAACGTAAAACATTAAAACCCAAATCCTCCCGAGAAGCCCCCCGAAAACCAAACCAAAGGACCCAATTTAATCCTAACAGGGGTAAAAACAAACTCAATCCTACACTCACTGAACCTCCACCTGAGCACATGCTTTCAAGTGCGACACATGGGCCACTCTCACCTGCATACCATCCTCTAGACCCACCAGGCTGGCAGTAACCGGAGAGACAAACTCGGAAATGCGGAAAGGTCCCAACCATCGAAAACAAAGCTTGGCGGCGCGACCTTCCACCTTAGAGCTGAGCGGGTGGCTCCTACAATACACCAACTGGCCCACTTTGAAAGGGTTGGGGACTCTCCCCGCATTATAACGACGCCGCACGCGCTCGTGCGGTCGCAGCAGAGCTCTCCTCACCTCTTTCCACCTGTGAGAGACCCCCCCGTCCGGTAAATCCGGGAGAAGATCTTCCAATCTCCACAAATTGCTAAGGGGATGAGCAGGGGAGAAACCAAACGTGACCTCAAAAGGCACGGCTCTATGACTCTCATGAAGAGAGGAGTTAAAAGCCATTTGTAACCACTGAAGATTCTGGTCCCACGTGTTCTGCTGTTCCGCGTGGTAAGCGATGAGGGCGGATCTAAGATTGCGATTGAATCGCTCAGCGTGGGAAGGTTGCGGGTGATAAGGGGAAGTGGTTACATGACGAATGCTGTGCCTGAAACACATGTTTCGGAACTGCCTCGAGATGAATTGGGGGCCACTGTCTGAGACAATGATGGAGGGAAGCCCGAAATGCTGAAAGATGCTGGTCTGAAGGGCTATGATGGTAGTAGCAGCACTTGCCTGACGCAAGGGAAGTAGCCAGACATACTTAGAGAAGGCGTCCACACAAACAAGGAGGAACGAATTCCCGGCCTTGCTACGTGGGAAAGGACCCACGTAGTCGATGAAAAACTTCTCCATAGGTCTGCCAGCCACCTCAGAAGACAGCAACCCCAACTTGATGTTCTGAGCGGGCTTTCTCAGACTACAGAGATGACAGCATTTCACCCGGGTGGCGATGTCCCGGTCCATGCCTTTCCAGATGAAGTTCTTTCGGATCGCGGCGATGGTCTGCGAAACACCCAAATGGCCTCCTACGGGGAATCGTGATAATACTGGAAGACCATGGATACAAGCTTGCTCGGCAGCACTATCTTAGGAACCCGTTCTCTACGTTCCTTGCAGCAGAGGACGCCCTTGGACAGATGGTAAGGAGCCTTCATCTCGCCTGATTTCATTTTTCGATAATCGGACCCAACGTCTCATCATCAAGCTGATGAGGGATAACATCGGTAAAGGCGAGGGGAAACTCCAAGAGTAAGCCGCAGGGTTCATTTATTGGCTCCTCACTGGGCAGATGGTACATCCGTGACAAAGCATCGGCAACAACGTTTTGGGTCCCCCGTATATGTTGTGCCTTAATAAACATATATATTTTTAATGAGTTAATTTAACGACTATCTGTGTCTTTAGATTTTTTAATTATTAACATTATGATTTTTATCTTATCTTAAATTACAGACGACTCGGGAAACATGTCGAGTCCGGAATTAACAGGTCACCGCCTGACAACAAGCAAAGGGTTAAATACGACAATAATAACTATTTACAATATGCCTTTTTATTAAAGTTTCTTTGAACTTCTTAATTACTACTTATTCTCATACTGAGTACATACAGGGGTTTTAAGTATCATAGTGAGATTTAAAATTGCTTAATCCCTCGCAAACTTACTTTTTTTAAATTCTTTCTTTTTTATAATTACTGTTACAATTTAAATCGTCACATACTCCACCGCTTAATTTGCACATTACGGTTTTTTTTTTTTTTATTACTGGGGACTTGGAGTATGAATGGTGTCAGTGTGTGTAATTTCTTTCACATAGTTATTGGTTAGCATTATATCTACTTGCTTCCTCTTCACAACACAATCTACTTTTATACATTCTTATTAACTACTCTGTTTTTTTTTTATTCACACTTAATATTTACAAAATAAAACACAAAACTCTTTCTTATCTCTATCACTTAAATCTACTACCGGTTTTTTCTTTCTGGTTGTCTTACTCTCTCTCTGTAGAGTAACTTTCTAAATCTTTACTATTTAGAATTCTATCTTGTTTCCATTGAGTACTAGATAACTCATCGAGTTAATGAGTGTTAGTTCCCATCTAATTAATGAGAATTCATTTATGTATGCTTCGCAGAACTGAAACTCAGGTTGATCAGGCCTCATTTCCAAACTCTACGTTTAACATTTTTCACGGTTTCTGAAGTATAATTTACTTCACTACCTAGTATTCCCTTTTCTATTCTGGGTTATACCATTACCTTTTTTCTTGTACAATTTTAGCTGTGACATATGCGTTCTTCGCACTTATTTTCGAGTTGCAGGTTCGCACAGGGCTACTGTAACTGGAGTTAGGTACTTCTGGATTCGGTAAGGGCCACACCATCGGAATGATAGTTTAGAGGTGGTCTTATCAATCGCACTACTAGTGGGGTGAGTTTTATACATCACTAAGTCACCTACTTGGTACCTAATTGAATTGTTATGATTACCTTTCTCGTGGTATCTTCTGGATTTTTCTAAGTTTGCTCTTAAATTAGAGCGGGCTTTATTCCATATTCGCTTTATCTGCGTATCCGTTATTTACAGGGGCAGCAGATCGTGTATATTCCATCTCGTGGACAAAGGGTGGTTTGGTCGGTATTTGTACAGTAACTCAAACGGGGTCAACTTGTGACCTTCGTGATAAGCTGAATTAAAAGCATATTGAATCCAGGATAGGTTTTGGTCCCACGACGTGTGATCGTTCGCATGATAGGCGATTAGCGCAGATTTGAGGTTTCGTAGATACCTTTCAGCAATATTGCCTTGCGGTCGATACTCTGTAGTGGTTATATGGTCTATCCCTAACTTGAAACACATATTCCTAAATTCTTTCGCTTTAAACTGTGGACCGTTATCAGATACTATACGTACTGGAGTACCGTAGTCTTTAAATAGTCTTTCTTGTAATATTTTTACAGTCGTCGACGCTAATGCTCGTCGCATGGGATACATCCAAACAAATTTGGTGAACGAATCTACACAGATGAGTAACATGGTATTCCCTGATTTCGATCGTGGATATGGACCTGAGAAATCTAGATAAAGTTTAGAAAAAGGGGTCTTAGGGATTTCTGAAATCAGTTGGCTTACTTGAGTATTCCTGGCTGGTTTACTGAGGGCACACAATGTACATTTGTTTACGAAGTTGGCTATTTCGCTGTTCATATTGTTCCAATGATATTCCTTCCGAATACGATGTATTGTCTTATTGATTCCCATATGGGCTCCTATGGTAGATGAATGGAAGTATTCCATCAGCATGGGCTTAATTACATCAGGGGCTATTATTCTTAATTCCTTTCCGTTCCTTATCTTGTGACATAGTACATTTCTACTTAATACGTACTTCTCGGATTTAATACCTTGCGTAAGTTGTTCTATAATAGGCTTCAGTGAGGGGTCTTGTTGTTGGTACAGGGCAATGTTTGTAAAGGCAAGGGGGAATTCAGTAATTACGGCGTTAGCAAATGCTATTTCCGGATTCTCTTTGTTTTCGGGAGTTTTAGTGGGCGACTGGAACATACGGGACAGGGTATCAGCGACTACGTTTTGAGTACCTTTAATATGCTGCACTCTGAAATTGTAGCAGTTTAACTTCAATATCCATCTTCCAAATCGTCCTAACTGTTTAGGGTGATTCAATAACCAAGATAACGCCTGATTGTCGGTTTCCAAAAGGAATTCTTTATGTTCCAGGAAGGGTTTAAACTTCTCGAACGCAAAAACAATTGGTAGACATTCCAATTCATATGCAGAATACTTTCTTTCCTGATCGCTAAGTGTTCGTGATGCATAACTAATAGGTAGTCTACAGTTATCTATCTCTTGATATATCACTGCACCTAACGCTACACTAGAACTGTCGGTTTGCACTACGAAAGGTTTCGTGAAATCCGCTAGTTGCAAAACTGGGGGAGATATAATACTTTCTTTAAGTTGCTCAAACGCGTGTTGATGTAGTGAGCTCCATTCGAACTTCGTTCCCTTCTTTCGTAAGGAGTTTAGGGGTGCTGCTATTTCGGCAAGATGGGGAATATATTTATGGAAATAATTTACCATTCCCAAAAATCGGGCTATACCTTTTGCATCTCGTGGGGGTGAAAATTCTCTAATAGCGCGGGTTCGTTCGGGGTCAATGCTTACCTTTCCATTCGCTTTCACGATGTGGCCTAAGAAAGAAAACTGAGGGACGGCAAAACTTACCTTCTTCGGGTTCACAGTTAATCCTGCTCTTAGTAACCGAGATAATACTTCGCGTAGATGTTTAAGATGTTGTTCCATAGATTCGCTGTATATAACGATGTCGTCCAAATAGTGATACACATATTTAAATTTAATATCGTGAAATATCCTTTCTAACAGTCTACTAGATACGGAACTTCCTTGAGATATTCCAAAGGGTACTCTAGTAAATTGGTATAAGTTAAAAGGAACTGCAAACGCGGTTAGACGTTTTGATTCTTCAGAAAGGGGTATTTGGTGAAAAGCTTGATTCAGATCCATCACCGTAAAGACCATAGCTTTAGTGAAATAATGAAATGCACTATGGATGTCTGGAAGAGGGATTGATTCAAATTCTATTATTTTGTTTAATTGCCTATAGTCCACAACTAGTCTGTGTTTATCTTGTCCTTTTGGTACCAAAAAGGAGGGTGAAGAATATGGGGACGTAGAGGGTTCCATGACTCCTTGGTCCAACAACTTGTTGATATGGTTTCGCATGACTTCCATCTTGGGAGGCGACAATTTGTACGGAGGTAGTCGTATTACTTTCTGATCGCTCAGATTAATTTTATACTCTATTAGGTTAGTGAGTCCTAGTGTAGGTGTAAGAACCGAGGAAAATTCTTTTATTAATTTCAGTATTCTCACTCTATCTCTTTTTTCTAGGTGAGACAAATCTGAGTCTTGGTGTATAACATATGCATTAGATGAACAATATTTTTTTTTATTACTATCAAATCTATATTTCCGTGTACGGTCAAATCGGAAATAATATACTTGCTCAAAGATGTCAAGAATCATTCCTGTCTTACTAATAAAGTCTGCACCTAATATTAAATCAGGTCTTAATTCTTTACATACTAACATTGTAAACATCCAGGTTAAGTTCTTGATTTTAACCTTAACGGTAATGCTCAGGTTTATGTTTATATTACGTTTATCAGCGGTAGCACACTTTATATTCACTGGTTGATTCCGTTTTACTAGATGGTGTTTAGCTAACATGTCCGCTAATTCTTGGCTGATTAAAGTTCTACTAGATCCTGAATCAATTAAGGCGATGGTGGATGTAACGCCTAAGTCAACTCGTATTAATGGTAATAGATTTTTCGTCCAGTTACATTTATTAATCGCGTTACATTTTTTACGAAATTCTCTCACATAGGGATCGATTTCTTTCGAACTCTTTTTTCTTCCACATTGATTATAAAATATTTTATTATTATTATTCGTTTCTTTGAGTCCACCTGATTTCGAGTAGCTGCGGAAGACACAGGATTTCGGGTCTCCCTGCCTTACATGTTTTTTGAAATGGGGTGATTCCGTTCCAATGGCTTACTCTTGCAGTCTTTTCTAATGTGCCCATATTTACCACAATTATAACAGGTGGGTTTATTGCAAGGTGGGTACTTTGTTTCCGCTTTATATGGTGTTACACTTAACTTACCAGATTTGCGCACATGGTGAGGTTTACTAAAAGCTTGCCTTTCATGAGAGGTTGTTACATCAGGCACTAGTGCTCGCAATTCATTTCTATTAGTTCCAGCGGTTTTCATTGCTTGTCTATTTTGATCAGAGTACCATACATTTGAAGAATGGATACTGCACTGTTCTAGATCAGCAATTGTATTCGGTCTATTCATCAACGATAGACGAGATCTTTCTTCAGGTGACACTCCTATTAAAATGGTGTCGACCAGTTGTGTCTCATTCCAGTCTACACGTAGTAGTCGAGATGACTCCCTAATATCGGATATGTAGTGAGCTAATCTCTCCTGATGTCCTTGTACTCGGAGTACTGTCTTTCTTTTTATTTCCTCATAGATGCCGGTGGGAATAAAGTATTTTATTATAGAGCTATGTAGCTCATCTACTGGGAATGTAGAGGTTAGGGCTTCTAGCACACGATTCTTCAACGGGGGTTTACACTTTGGTAACAGAACTTGCAAAATTTGCCAGTCATTCAGCTGCTGTAGATCTTTTATCTGGAGAAGGTAACTAATGAAAGTTAATAGTTTGGAAACATTTAATCCATCGGTGTAAGGGATTTCTGTTAAGATTTTCTCCACTGGATGAGTCATTTTACCGTATAGGTCCGCGTTATAGTTCGTAATAGTCATTCCTTTATGAGAACGATTTGGTTCATTGGAGGTAATCAATTCATGATTTCCGGGACGAAACTGAAAATCCTTGGGAGGAGGGGCATTTAAATCTTTATCAGTATTTTGCTCTTGGTTCGCTTGCACTTGCGATACGGTGGGCGAGTTCCGATCAATGTTAGGCGGAGGTAAATCAGTAGTGGGAGATTGTACTGGGAAGATGTGTAATTTCATTAAGGACTTCTCTATTTCATCCATCCTGAATGAGTCGGATTTTCTTCTTAAGTCATTAATAATTGAAGGTTATCGGCGTAGAGCTTCGTCAGCTAGGTTTTGTACGTCAACAGGTATTTCCGTGAGATTAGGCCAGATCGACAAATTTTTTATTCGCCTGGTTAAATGCTCTATTCTCTGGGTAGTCCGCAAAATTATTGCCGGAGATTTCTCGTCTTGGAGGTTTTGAGACAATAAGGTAAGCTCACTATAATTGGCATTACAAATTTCTTTCTCGCTTTCATAATCGAGTTCGCTTAGGTAGTTTAATTGCACAGGTGTATCAAATCCAGATTCGCGAATAGACCTACGTAATTCCGCGACTGTTACATTTGCATGGGGCAGTCCACGCAAAAGAGCTTCGTAAGACAGCTCGTCTTTTAATAACAAATCCGGGTTAAATTGGGCCATTTTTTTTTTAACACCTTAAAACGTACTTAAAATTAATCCTACAACACTACACATATATTACACATATATATATAAGATAAATTCTCAAGTAAATAATTGACACAAATTCGACAAGAACAATTTCTCTTCTAAAGGAGAGACAGAAATTCCACACTCATATATTTCAAAGTTGACTACCGATCAGCTGTTTTCTGGAATGTAGGTCACCCGCTTTATTTAGTTAACACAGGTAGGCTGAGTGTGTCAGTGAGAAAGGGGGGTTTTACTCTTATTGTTCTCTACACAATGCCAGCGATTACTTTCTGAACAGGTCCGAACAGGCGGAAGGGAGCACAGACGTTAGGGTGAATCTTATTCAACAATACGGACTATTATTACGTTTTATAACACTTTGACTCTATTCATTCATTTACTTTCCGAATGATTATGATTACTTTACTTTTCTTACTTGCTAAGAATTGATTTTAATTGGGGAAGGTAAATCAATTAGTTATTTTGTTCACAAGTTCAAAATTACGAAATTCTTTTCACGTAATTAACTGGGTCTACTTTACGAATGAGCATTATTATTATTAACAAAGTTTTGTTACTACAGACACATGTTAGTGTATGTCTAACATATACTATGCAGGAGTATTCAAGAAACAACAGGTCAGGGATTGTCTTAAAACCAACCTGTTACAGATTGCTCAGTTGACCAAACATTACAAGTAATGTATGCAAGTAGGTACATGCATATATCTTCACACAATGATATTTCAACTTCTACTGACTATCATTTACGTATTTTTGCGTAAGATATGAGTTATGTTTTAAAAATTAAATTTACATTAATTACATTATCTGAGTGCATAGATCAATAACATTCAGGGATTTATTTAATTTACTAACAAATTAAGAAAACTACAGAGTGGCACAATTCTGTTTGTTACACTCTGTACACAATTACTCTTACGAGACAACAACAACACAATACCATTTATATAAATAAGCAGTGGCGCAAATTTTGTATGCGTCACGAGGCGTACAACACCTTTATAAAAATCAGCAGAGTGGCGCAATTTTGTAACGTGTTGCCGCGTTATAAATCCAGGGAACCCATCTTAACTGAGCTCTGTCAATTACATGGGCTGCCTACGTTGTAACGAACTGTATTCAAATCAAATTAACTGAACAAATTACTTACTAACTGTGTAAGGAAACAAGGGAAGGTGTTGTACTGATTTACGCACTCATTTTCTGTGTGTAACAAGACGACTTCTCTTTATTTAACAACTGTTACTGACAGATCCCATGACATTACTAATTAAACTAAAGTATTTAATTTTTTTATAAAACTTTGGGATCAAACTGACTCTATTTTGCTATACCTCGGATCCGGGTTAACTTTCTGTATTTGATAATAAAGACTTTTATTTATATTCAATTCATTATCTTAGCTTGCAAGATTTCTTTAACCATTTGAAGAATGGTTCTATTACTTGGAATAATAATAAGATACATCAATATATAAAGCGTTACAACGTATGAAGCTTGAGTTTTTACAGTAAACTCTTAGATTTACATTTTTAATGTTTACGTTAAATTAATTGTCTTTGAAAGTCTCTTTTGGAAGTGTGTAGTATAACAAATATTATTAACTCTCGATAGACAGGCTATCGAGTCACCTTTAGAATGGAATGTAGAAACCTCGTCCTGGGGTGTCCGTCTTGGGAATCCTCGTACGCGCCGTCATCATCTGAGTCGGGTCCTCGTCAATAATGTGTCGAAAGTTCACAGAGGTGATTGAAGCTTTTTCGGTGTAAGTCTATGTAGATTTTTGGATGTCCTAAACAGCGTCTTCTGCCGGGTATAAGTGTCTTTAAGCAGTTCCTGCAGATCACATCTTCAGGAATGATGTTGAAATGTGAGTTACTTCTTGAAGGGAGTCGTCATCTTGCTTAACACTCTTACTTTTTGTTGTTACATATTATTTCTTCTTGTTACCACATTTTTATTGTTAATAGTACATGCTACAAGCTTTTTGTAGCAGTAGTTACTAAACTACATTTAAATTAAACAAGCAAACTAACAACATTTTATCAGAGCTTTCGCTCGTACGTCTGCACACTGTGAGGTCAACATAGCGAGAGAGAGTTTTTCTGCTCGCTTCAACTGGTACTTAACAAAAGGTAGAGGGGCAATTACTCCGCGAGAATATATTCCCTACATTTATTCAAGTTAACTTTTTTATTTACACAAACTATACCTTAATAAACATATATATTTTTAATGAGTTAATTTAACGACTATCTGTGTCTTTAGATTTTTTAATTATTAACATTATGATTTTTATCTTATCCTAAATTACAGACGACTCGGGAAACATGTCGAGTCCGGAATTAACAGGTCACCGCCTGACAACAAGCAAAGGGTTAAATACGACAATAATAACTATTTACAATATGCCTTTTTATTAAAGTTTCTTTGAACTTCTTAATTACTACTTATTCTCATACTGAGTACATACAGGGGTTTTAAGTATCATAGTGAGATTTAAAATTGCTTAATCCCTCGCAAACTTACTTTTTTAAAATTCTTTCTATTTTATAATTACTGTTACAATTTAAATCGTCACACATTCAAGTTCAATGTTCTGAGAAGTATTCATCTTTTTGTTCCTATAATAACAGTACCTGCTTCAGTACCATATACATTATGTGCTATATATATATATATATACATAAGGCTTTCAACACACACACAACCAAATTTGACCACACACACACACATACACACACACCAAAACCAATGAACTGTCTCTTGACATCGTTTAGAAATTGGTATGATGGAGAAAATGTTTATGTTGTACCGTAGGTTTGTCACCTTCTCACACACAATAAAATTATGTTCACTTATTATTAACATATTCAAATATTTCACATTTACACTTAACAATAACTATGTTGATTAGAAGTGTAATATAAAATACTATGAGAATAAATTTTGAAATTGTAGCAGACGCTAAACATATCAAGTACTGTTTTGGAAATTTTACACCTATAACTACAATCTGACGTTAAATAATACACATGATAATGTTTTAATGCAAATAAGATCTAATAATTTTTACGTACAAATAAAATCTGCAATTTCAATAACAATCTTCACTTATTAACGTATTCAAATCTTTTTACTCACCTCTTAAATGTTGATGTACTCAATTATCTATTTCACAATGAGGTATGAAGGCTAATTGCATTCTTCACGTATATATTGTTGTTGTATCATACAACGGTAGGGGTAGCTTGCGTGCTCGTTTTGAAAGTTGATGTAAGTCATGTACCCAAGGGGTCATTGTCCGTGGTGGAAAGCTTTTATTTTCGTACATTAGTCAAAATTAGGAAAACAAACGAACCGGTAAACATTATGAATTCCGTTCGTGGAAGCCTGTAATTTCATGCTTATAGTCAATTTTATTTTCATAATATTATTTGTATATATAGACATTTTACAAAAATCATAAAGCATCAAACTGTATATCCCTTTGTTGGTATGTAATTATTACTAAACAGTAATACATGCTTAGGATACACTTTTCACACAAGATAATATTACACACACACACACACACACGTTAGGTTGAACGCAACACATAAACACACACACACACACACACACACACACACACACACACATGTTAGGTTGAACGCAACCCGCTCACGTTTCACGTTGGGTTGAACGCAACAACACACACACACACACACACGTTAGGTTGAACGCAACACACACACGTTAGTAATTTAGTATTTTAAATTAATAAAACAGTGATATTTTATATCATTAATACTGATTGCAGGTTTTATTTAATGCATTGTCTTAGGTTTTACCATTGAACAGAAGTTTTGTACCACAAATTATTGGTGGTAGTGATCTTTATGTTTATGAAGCCCCCATAAAAGTAAAGTCTAAGGACCGGCTTAATGAAGTACCAAATGAAGAAGAGTGTATTGTACGTACAGATTTTATTTAAACGTAAAATTGTTCACATTAAAACATTATCAAGTGCATTATTTATTGAATTTAATATAGGTCTTGTTCAAATAAGTAGAAACATCGCGATTTTATAGTGTGCACTGTGTGTGTGTGTGTGTGTGTGTGTGTGTGTGTGTGTGTGTGTGTGTGTGTGTGTGTGTGTGCACGGACACAGGTATAATACTGAAGCAGGTACTGTTATTTAAACAAATTATGGTTCAATGACCGCGAGTATAACACCTCATTACAATTGAAAATATAATAGAGAAGAATAACAATGTGTAATTCTTTGTATAGTAATCAGAAATGTATTTAATGTAAAATATGTATTTCATCTTCGTGAATACCGAAAGCATACTGTTTTCATCACGTGCTGTCACCTTTTTATATTAGATCTTTCTTATGTGGTATTGAAAACTTTTGTTAGATCGAGAAAATTAAGTTTATTTTCTAATTCAACCTCGAGGGTAAATTGTATGCCTTCCCGTTGTCCGTCTGTAAATATTTCATTCGGTTAGCAGTTAGTGTAGGCTCCAGTGCGCGCGTTACTTCTTTTATGCTGAGTATAACACTCCATTACAATTGGAAACATAATAGAGAAGAATAACAATATGTAATTCTTTGTATAGTAATCAGAAATGTATTTAATGTAAAATATGTATTTCATTTATCTGCATACATCTTTGCGGATTGAAATCTATGTGTGAATCAAATGTGTAGGCTGCTGAAAACGTAAACTCAGTGGGGGAAAGCTTTCCATCACGGTGGGTGCACGAAAAGATTACTATTTATTGTATCCGAATGTCAGCCAAGGTCCTCAAACACTGGCACGCGCTGGGTTTGTCTACGAAGGAGATGGTGACACTGTGCGTTGTATTTCATGTCAAGTTAGATTTGAAGAGTGGACAGCGGACGATTGCCCTGACGCTTTACATGCAAGGGTAATGCCGCAGTGCCGGTTTGTGATGACGCAGCTAAAATGATAAAAACAAACAAACGCTAGGTCTACTTACTAAACGGTTCTTTTCAGAGCCATCGTAACTCAGCCTCACGTTACTTGAATTTGTTCTTTGTTTACACAACAAAAAACATGTTTCATGTGATCTCGAGTCGGTCCTAAGCCCGAAGAAATGAGGAAGGCGATATATTATATATTTACAGGCTGTAAAAGAGGAAAACGGAGCCACATAGAGACAATGTAAGTATAATGTTTCTACTGCAAAGTAATTACGATAAAGTGTACTTTTTCTACAGGTCTGATCACTACAACCAAGTCGCTCCTTGGACAAGAGTAATGTATGAGTGCAGTCCATTTTGTTGTTGGCGAATCGTTATCTGTTTTTATTAAAATCTTACAAAGTCAAAAATTATTATTAATATTGTATTTATTTTATAACATTGTTTGCGATATATATATTTAATCAATGCAAAATGAATTTTTAAAATACTGCATTAAATTGGTCTGTAAACTATATTTATGTTTGTTCTGTACACATATGCATACGGTAATAATCATGAGTGGTGATAAAATCTTACAATGTCAAAAAATTATTATTAATATTGTATTTATTTTATAACATTGTTTGCGATATATATATTTAATCAATGCAAAATGTATTTTTAAAATATTGCATTACATTGGACTGTAAACTATATTTATGTTTGTTCTGTACACATATGCATACGGTAATAATCATGAGTGGTGATAAAATTTTACAATGTCAAAAAATTATTATTAATATTGTATTTATTTTATAACATTGTTTGCGATATATATATTTGATCAATGAAAATGAATTTTTAAAATATTGCATTACATTGGTCTGCGCACTTTTCATTTCACTCACACGCGCCGTACGCGACAACAAGATATGGAAACAATGATGAAATACGCGTGCCAATACAACAACAGGACGTCTTTACACTGCCGTCAGAAAGTTTCCTCTACATCGAAGGCAAGTTGGTTAAAACCCCTAGCGTGGCTGCAGATACTGCGCTGAATGTGGAACTGGTGAACAATGCTATAGCATTTCTCTTTGAAGAGATTCGTTACGAGTTGGCCGGAGTGGTAGTGGACCATACCAGAAACGTCGGCGTTACGTCAACTATTAAAACTTTTCTATCACTCAACAACAACGCACATGACGCAATGGAAAACGCAGGTTGGGTGGCACCGACCGCGAACGTGTTAAAAGTGAACGATGACGGTGAATTCAACTTCTGTATTCCACTGAAAATGCTAATGGGATTCGCAGAATACTATACACGCATCGTGCTGAACGTCAAACAAGAACTTATACTCCTACGCACATCTACTGACATAAACGCTATGGTTTTAGCAAGCGGACAAACGGCTGCTAATTGTGTTCTTGAACTGGATAAAGTTTACTGGAAAATGCCTTATGTACATGTAGCTAATGCGTACAGATTACCACTGTTACGACTCATAGAGAAAGACCACCCGATAACTATGCCTTTTAGGGCTTGGGAGTTGCACGAGTATCTTGCCTTGCCATTGACTAAAAGGCAGAATTAGATTGTCAAGACCTCGAGTCAGCTAGAAAAACCACGCTTTGTTGTGTTAGCGTTTCAGACAGCAAGAAAGAATGTACCGACAGCACACGCCGATGAATTCGATCACTGTAACGTGACCAATGCGAGACTGTTTCTAAACGACAAGTATTATCCTTACGATAATTTAAACTTGGATATTGGAAAAGACCGTTTTGCATTATTGTACAATATGTACGCCAGTTTTCAAAGTTCGTATTACCACCGACTAGACGCCAGCCCACTACTGTCACCAGAATTATTCAAATCAAAAGCCCCGCTGTTTATATTCGATTGTAGCAGACAAGACGATTTGCTTAAGTCTTCAGCGGTTGATGTACGATTAGAATTTGAAGCATCAATGAATTTTCCCGCACAGACTACCGCCTACTGTATGATACTACATGATTCGCTTGTAGAATATACGCCATTGTCCAACACAGTACATAGACGTGTTTAAGACTTATTTTATACATATTTTGTAAATACTAGTTTTAAATATATATATATATATATATTTTCATATTTGTAACAATATAATATTGAAGCTGTGTATGTATTTTAATTGTAATAAGTAGTTTAGATATATTTTCATACTTGTAACAATATAATCTTGGAGCTGTGTATGTATTTTTTAATTGTAAAAACTAGTTTAACATATTTTCATACTTGTAACAATATAATCTTGGAGCTGTGAATGTATTTTAATTGTAAAAACTATTTTAATATATTTTCATACTTGTAACAATATAATCTTGGAGCTGTGTATGTATTTTAATAAATGTATATAGTACACACTTTATTATTATTTGTAACCCACTTCCCTAATGTACATAGATATTTTTACTTACTTGCAACAAACTAGCGAGCGTTGTCCACACACACGTACCCTTAAATGACAGGCGTTGTGTATACTGAAGGCTCGTACGCTTAAATTCAGCTATACCTAAAATATATCTTCGATTAGAAGTGTAATATAAAAGTACAGTGAGAATAAATTTTAGAAAATGTAACAGACACTGACATAGTAATTTGACCACACACACACACACACACACACACACACACACACACACGCACACATACACTTAGCGATGATATAAAATACTATGAGAATAAATTATTAACGTATTCAAAATGTTTCATGTACACTTACCAAAATAGCGAGCGTTGTCCACACACACACACACACACACGTATACTTAAATGACAGGCGTTGTGTATACTTAAGGCTCGTACGCTTATATTCAGCTATACTTAAAATATATCTTCTATTAGAAGTGTAATATAAAAGTACAGTGAGAATAAATTTCAGAAATTGTAACAGACACTGACATAGTAATTTTGACCACACACACACACACACACACATAGCGATGATATAAAATACTATGAGAATAAATTATTGAAATTGTAGCAGACACTTAACACATCAAGTACTGTTTTGGAAATTATACGCTTATAACTACAATCTGCCGTTAAATAACACACACTTGATAATGAATGTTCACTTGTTATTGTATTCAAATCTTTTACTCACCTCTTAAAAAATGCTGTTGTACACAATGATCGATTTCGCAATTAGTGCGTCGTATCAAGTACACGAAGGTTATTGCAATGAGAAATTGTGACTGCTCTTCTCCGTGTATATATATTGATGTATTATACAACGGTAGTGGGGCGGCTTCTGCGTTCGTTTTGGGAGTAATTACTATTTTTGGTATATATAAATTTCTAAATCGCTGCCAATGACCGCCATGTGTCAAAATTAGAAAGTAGGACGCAGCGAGGTAGGCGATAAATATATTTCCTGGTGATGACATTTTAGTATCGCTAATTACAATAGTCCATAAGTAGCACGACTTACTGACGCTTAATTACTATTTTTGGTGTGTATAAATTTCTAAATCGCTGCCAATGACCGCCATGTGTCAAAATTAGAAAGTAGGACGCAGCGAGGTAGGCGATAAATATATTTCCTAGTGATGACATTTTAGTATCGCTAATTACAACACTGAATATAAATTTCTAAAACCAGTGTAAAGTCGTGTCAATGACCTCTTGCATTACAATGATCGGTAAACTATATTTTAAGTTTGTGTACATGTGTAATTTGTATATGTGTGTGAGGGAGAGTTGATAACATGATATCACATTAAAACCAATGACATAAAGAGAGAGAGAGAGAGAGCGCGAGATAGTTACTTACATTCAAATGTGAGAGAGAGAGATGTCAGAGAGGGAGAGAGGGAGAGAGAGACGTTACATAAACAGAGAGAGAGAGAGAGAGAGAGAGAGAGAGAGAGAGAGAGAGAGAGAGAGAGAGAGTGAGAGAGAGATGCAACAGTAACCTACTAAATGTGTGTGTGTGAGAGAGAGAGAGAGAGAGAGTGAGAGACAGGGAGAGAGGGAGGGGGAGAGAGAGAGAGAGAGAGACGTTACATAAACAGAGAGAGAGAGAGAGAGAGTGATGCAACAGTAATCTACTAAATGTGTGCGTGTGTGTGAGTGTGTGTGTGTGTGTGTGTGTGAGAGAGAGAGAGAGAGAGTGTGAGAGGGAGGGATAGAGAGATGATAACTTGATATCGTGATTCATCACGTTTGAACCCCCACTCACCACCCACCACCCACCCCTAATATGCAAATCAGCTTAATTTTAAAAAATAAATAATATTATATTCGCGGAAATTCGCGGATGCTGTGGTCCATTGAACCCACCCCCACCCCCACCCACATTTGATATGCAAATCAACTTAATTTTTAAAAAAAATTAAAAATCAAATTAAAAAAATAAAAAATTATATTCGCGGAAATTCGTGGATGCTGTGGTCCATTGGATGCTGCGGAAGAGCGTGGGAAAAAATCTTGGAGCGTGGGAACGGCGGCATCTCTTTGATCTAAAGCGTGGGAAAGGCGGCATCTCTTTGATTTGGTGGTGGAGGGGGAATAACGGTACTTGCGTCAGGACCGGCATTTTTCCCCTACTCTTGTAAAAAAAAAACGAAAGTACAGAGTTATAGTTATTAATATATAAATAATATTGTGCCGAGTTTTTGAATACTCGGCTATTTCCCAGTTAATTATATGACTGGATGGTATCCGGTCCGCGTGGACCAAAAATATGGATGATGCGCACCGTGAGGACTAAAATGTTAATTGGAATCCAGGCACGGTGGACCAAAAAATGATTAGTCCCGGTCCAAGTGGACCAAAACTCTTGAATAAAATAATGTTCCACAAGCGTGGACAGGAAGTGTTAGTTAATTGGGCCCGAGTGGGCTAAATGTATTCTTCTTGGTTTAAATATTCTGCTGGCTGGTCTTCCATAGTGATTGAGATAATGTGTAAATGAATTATTCTGAATTAAGAAATAACGAGAAATGGACTGTATACGAATAAGTTTAATATTTTAATAATCACATTACAGATGTAAATTTGAATGAGGCTGGCTAATACTGCATGTTGCAAGTTAATACGAATTTAGTTAAACATGAAGAGAGCCTAGTCGGCCATAACCGAGAATAAGAAGGCCTAAAGCCTACATTTAATGTCGACACTAATTGACAGAGAAGAGTTCGGCGAACCGAACGCCGAGAAAACTGAATGTGCACTGTGCAAAGTTCAACCACGCAAAAATTGATGCGCGATATAAATCAGATTAGCCAACCTAGAAAATAAAATCATTGCGCTACCGTCCATAAGCTGCCCGTCAAAAATCAAAAAGATTTTTTAATACACATTTTAATAAATTATAATACATTTACAATTTGATTTAAAGAGTACGGTTGTTATTAACCATGATTAGCTTCAAGGCCAAGTTGAACCTTGAGTTGAGATTAGATAACGCCAGTCTGCCGCTAGTTTAGAGATAAGCATGCAGATAGGCGACTGTAGGCCAAGGTCGGCGAACAGCTGTTTCATATACGAATAAGTCTGGTTAACAATATTTCTGGCACAAGTGTGCAGTATGTAACATTATAAAACATGAAAGAAAATACATAATTATAAAATGTTTAATACATGAACGGAGGTTCATCATGAACAAAATTGTTGTTGAACATGTTGTAGTTGCATGTTCTATTGTATATTCAGCAGTGCGGCATGTAATGACCTAGACATGCTATTCCTGAAGTTTCAGGAATTTACAATATGTAACAATATATGAGCAAGCTAGATGCTGAATGCAGCCCAGCTATGACATGTATGTCATAGTTTTAAATAAAGAATTGTGCATGCTTACTTACAAAATGAATAAAATATAAAATACAATATGAATAAATTAGACGTGGCAGTTACATACGGCAGACGCTTACAATCGTTTTACATGGACACAATTTATGTGAAACAATACCAATAATTTGAATAATTACAAGATAAATAAAATAATTACAAGATAATGATTTCAATGTCAAATATCAATACAATAGTGAAATTACAGAGACAATTTAACAATTTAAGACATTCACAAAATAGTACATATTTATCAGCAACAATATAAAGAAATGAATGCATGGTTACTTAACGGCAAACATGCGAGTATTATGTAATAACATTTCATAAATAAGACCACCAAAAAACATGCAGTATACCCCATAACATCAAAGGAAAATGTGTAAGACATAGTATGCCCCACAAATTAACATACAATACAAATATTAAGATACCACAGAACTGTAATAATTAGAAGCGTGCCACGACGCAAAATTGACAAAAATGTTGTGACAATTCATCACAATTGTGTTGACCAAATGGTCGTAGTAAATAATAAGCCAATGGCTGAATAAGGTAGCATTACGCTAAAATAATCATAATGTCAAATCTCGTCTCGCGCTGGCAACAGATATAATTTATGTATTGGTCTCCGCAAAACACCCGTAGGCGTGCGAATGTCTACGACGCGAACCAAGTTATCTGGGCCGGGAAATGTGGCGATGATCACGCCAAATTTCCAGGCTAATGGAGGCAAGTTATCCTCTATAATCAAAGCTAAGTCATCAATGGAAACATTATCTTTGGCGAACTTCCACTTGTGACGCTGTTGCAGCTGGTGCAAATAATCGCGAGACCACGCCTTCCAAATGTCCCGGACAAACCTCTGAATCAGCTGCCAACGACCAAGACGAGAAACAGGAACGTGAGAAAGGTCAGGGTCAGGAATCGCAGTTAGGGGCGCGCAAATCAAAAAATGGCCAGGTGTAAGTGGCACCGGGTCGTTAACATCCGAGGAAATAGCAAATAAGGGTCGAGAGTTCAGACATGCCTCTATCTGAGACAAAACGGTCGTGAACTCTTCGAAGTTTAATATAGATTTGCCTACCACGCGCCGCAGATGAAATTTCAAACTCTTTATGCCGCTCTCCCAAAGGCCACCGAAGTGAGGTGAGGAGGGCGGAATAAATGACCATGATATCCCCTGAGAGGATGTGAATGACCTAATCGAGGTGATGGCACTCTTGTTGCGCCAAAAGTTGTAAATGTCATGTAGGATGGTGCGTGCCTTCCTGAAGTTCGTGCCGTTGTCGGAGTACAGCTGACTAGGTATACCCCGACGTGCCATAAAACGACGTAAAGCAGCTATAAATGCGCTTGCAGTAAGGTCGGACACCAATTCCAGGTGAATAGCCCTAGTTGCTAAGCAAACAAACAGAGATTACGTAAGCCTTAGTAAAGGTTCTAGACTTCTGCCCGCCATGACGAATCATGAAGGGACCACCAGAGTCAACCGCGCAAAATAGAAACGGCCTTGAAGGAGTGACTCTAGGGGATGGCAAAATGCCAAGTCTCTGGACCTGCTGTGTGGTACTAAACCTGATACACTTGAGACACTTACGAATAATGGAACGGATGACTAGCCGGGCATTGACAATCCACCAACGTTGACGCAGTGAATGATGCACGAGCTGAGCACCAGCGTGGAGTAAACGAATGTGTTCACGTTCGATGATAAGGCGTGTAATATGCGCCGAAGGGGGTAATACGATAGGATGTTTCGAATCGTAGGGTAATTGGGAATGCTGCAAACGTCCGCCCACGCGTATCACTCCAGAAGTGTCAAGAAACGGGTCGAGAGAAGCCAACTTGCTCCTAATGGAAACAGAAGATCCGTTCCGAAGACAACTAATTTCGGTTGCGAAGTGCATCGACTGAGATTGTTTTATGAAGAAATTGAGAGACTGATGAATTTCTACAGGGGTCAGATCGCCTGAAAGTTTGTCCGCACATGGGTGCCTAATATTTCTGATGAAACGAAAACAGTAAGCGTATACACGTGGCAGCCGGTGCAACGAGGAAAAGTCCAACGATAAGTCAACAGCCAGGGTAGACATTAGCGACTGGTTGTGTGCAGTTTTCTCTTCCGCGGTGACCTCCGAAGACGATGGAGTGGCCGGTACGAAGGATGGGACAGGATTAGAATCTGACGATTGAGACAGACAGCCAGGACCGTGCCACCAAAGCAAGCAATCGCGCAAAACGTCAGGGAAACACCCCCTAGATATAATATCAGCAGGATTGCGTCGCGAATCAATGTGATGCCAGGTATAAGCTTGCGTGCGACGCTGAATTTCAGCAACCCGATTAGCGACGTATGTCTCCCAACGCGCAGACTGCGCATGAATCCAGAAAAGAGCCACCATAGAATCAGAATACAAATGTACACCATCAATAAACGAATGAAGAGCAGGAATAACCTTGGATACAAGTCGCGATAATAACAAACAAGCGCAGAGCTCGATGCGAGGTAATGACACTTGGCGTAGGGGAGCCACGCGAGATTTGGAACACAGGAGACGACATGAAGCAGTAGAATCCTGATAAATGACTCGAATATATATACAACAGCCGAACCCTTTCTCCGAGGCATCCGAAAACCCATGCAACTGAACCGTAACCGCCTCACGGTTGAAACGAATAGATCGCGGGACTATTATTTTACCAATCAAACTCAATTTGTTACACAAAGAATGCCAATCCGAAAGTGACTGACCGGAAATCGGTTCATCCCAACCAAGCTTACAAAGCCAAAGTCGCTGCATAAAGTGTTTATACAAAAAGACAACTGGTCCGATTAAACCCAGCGGATCATATATTCCGGCGATAATTGAGAGAATCTTTCTCTTGGATGTGCTATGATCGACCGGAGATAGTTTGACATCAAACAAAAATGAATCGGCAGTGTTGTTCCAAAGAATGCCCAGGGTACGCACGTTGTCCTGTTTATTTAGGGGTCGTGAAAAGTTGTGATGATTTGCGACCGCTGTGGGTTCATTTGATGCCCATTTGTGCAACGTGAAACCATATTGAGCAAGTAACGCACCTAGGTCAGATTTCAGCTTGGTTAGATCGGGGATAGTGTCCGAACCGGTAAGTAGATCGTCGACATAAAAATCGTTAGTTATGGCTAAAGCCGCTTGAGGAAAGGAAGTTTGATTGTCTCTAGCAATTTGTAGAAGGCACCGAGTGGCCAAAAAAGAGGCGCTAGCCGTGCCGTAGGTTACTGTTTGCAGCGCGAAATGCTTAAGTGGTTCGAGGGGAGAGTCACGCCACAAAATGCGTTGATAGTGACAATCTCCTTCAGCTACGCGAATCTGACGATACATTTTCTCGATGTCGGCAATCAGGACATACTTATGTATGCGAAAACGCAACAGAATAGAGAAGAGATCCTGCTGAACATTGCGACCTATTAATAATATGTCATTTAACGAAAGACCATTAGTAGTCTTGGAAGAACCATCAAAAACAACGCGCAGTTTTGTGGTCAAGCTAGAATGTTTAAACACTGCATGGTGAGGCAAGTAGTAAATATTTGACGCTCCTGAATTGATAGCGCCATGATCGATGAGTGTCATGTGCCCAAGATCCATATATTCCCTGATAAAGTCCGCGTAGTCGTGAGCGAGCTTGGGATCGCGCCTGAATCGACGCTCCAAACTTAAAAATCTTGATTCGGCACTTGTGTAAGATTCCCCCAAGTGGGGATTATCAGATTTGAATGGGAGCGACACTATAAATCTACCCTCGTGGTTGCGCTGAGTAGAGCGCACAAAATGCTCTTCGCAAGCCGACTCGCCGTCAGGGGTATCGCCAGGGATTGTTTCTGCCTCCCAAAATCTCTCGAGAGATTGTAGAATTTGACTGTCATTGTTCCTTGCCAGGAACGAAACCGCAGGACCCTGGGTGTGGCAGTGTTTGGGCAGATTGCCGGCCAGAATGTAACCCAGTTTTGTTTCCTGAATGATAGGGAAGTTGTGTCCGCGTGTGTATTTATTGGCTAATATTAAATCCAGATAAAATTGTGCCCCTAATAGTATGTCGATCTGTGAAGATATATTAAAATCTGGGTCGGCGAGAAAAATTTTATTTGGAATGTGAAACCGGTTGATGTCAAACGAGATTGAAGGTAGATTATGAGTTAAGTTAGATAGGACGGCACATTTGGCCTCAAAACTATGTCTCTGATAGCGAGAAATAATACGCATAGAAACAATGTCAGTAGCGCAACACGCTGTGTTGTTTATTCCTGTAATTGGAATATTAGATCGGGTTAGTATAAGGTGCAACCTTTTCGCAAATGATTTCGTACAAAAATTGATCTGGGACCCGGCATCTAGGAGTGCCCGAGCTTTATGCCTATTGCCAGCCTGATCAACGACATATACAACCGCTGTAGATAGAAGAATATTGTTTTTACACTGTAATTTAAATGAACAATAATTGCTGCTGGCAGCTGCTGATTGTGGCACGTAATTAGCGTGCAGCAAGGTGTGATGACCATTTGAACAAATTTTACAGACTCGTTTACTTTTACAATTTGTTATCAAATGACCTGCTCTAAGGCAGTTAATACAGCATTTATGATTTGCAACCAATTGCCCCCGCTCAGCGGCACTTAATGTACGAAAATTGTTACACATGTAAAGCGGGTGGTCAGATTTACAACACACGCACAAATGCCTTGCCGCTGCGTGATAATTTTTAAAGGTATTGCTGCCAGCAGTATTTCTTAAGCTATATTTCTCAAATTTATTGTTTGGTTTTACGCTAGGTTTGTTGAATTGCTGTCCGGATTCAATTGGCATTGTATTTTCTAAAATCTGTCGGCGCAAGTTTAAAAAATGCGTAAAGTCTTGAAAACTGGGCAAGTTGTCAGGGTCTATTGACTCCTTCCAAAGTTTTAAAGTAATAGGGTCAAGTTTGGTGGAGAGCAACTGTATGGTAATAAACTCAAATGTATTTACGGACAGCTTCATTGCCGCCAGTGAATTAACGGAAGACGTTATTGCATTCGTAAACTCCGCCAAGCTTTGGACTGAGTCCTTTATTGTGGACTTAACCTGAAGTAGGTTTTGTACGTAATATTTGGCTAATATAAATGTATTATTATACCTCTCGGACAGCAAGTTCAACGCTATTACATAATTTTCTTGACAAATGGGTAATGATTTAATTAAGTCTAATGGTTCACACTTCACCGAGGAATGCAAATAATGCAGTTTCTGTACTGGTGTTAAGTCGGATCTTGAATGCACTAGATCATTGAAAATTGAATAGAAGTGTTGCCACTCAAGTATGTTGCCTGAGAAGCAGGGCAAACTTATCGGCTTTAAATACATAGGCGTCGATAGTACAGGAGGCACTGTCTGAGTATTAAAAGTGTCAAGAAGTTGTAAAATGTTTGCCTCAGTTGAGTATATCATTTCCTCCACCTCGACTCGGTCTGCCTGAGCAGCGCTCGTATCCTTACTGATAAGTTCTATCTCAGACTGTACCTCGTCGTACTTCGAGGCCAAGCTCTTAAGACTTTCTAATCTTACAGTCAAAAAATGTTTTGTGCTTAAATGAATGTCAAACGAATTTACCGCAGATTGTATCCGCACTATCGCGGATTTCAATCCGCCTCTCTTTCTGGTCAGCACCTTGAGGCCTTCTTCAGACATTTTTTACGCACCTTTTTACTGTTGCTGGTGGTACCTGGTTGGCGACGTCCCACAGCGTCGGCTCCTTGGTGACGATGGTGAACAGCTGGCAGAGACGACCACTTTGAAGCACTGCAGCCGGCAGGAACTTGCTATTGCGTTGCCCGAAGATGACGAACGAAATGGCGACGCAAATCACGCCACGGTCGCATTAGCTGACGTGCTAATTCGCCCGTGATGGCCAGAAACAGATGTAAAGATATTAAGTGGAAATCCAGGTCCGGAGTGACCAAAATGGATGGTATCCGGTCCGCGTGGACCAAAAATATGGATGATGCGCACCGTGAGGACTAAAATGTTAATTGGAATCCAGGCACGGTGGACCAAAAATATGGATGATGCGCACCGTGAGGACTAAAATGTTAATTGGAATCCAGGCACGGTGGACCAAAAAATGATTAGTCCCGGTCCAAGTGGACCAAAACTCTTGAATAAAATAATGTTCCACAAGCGTGGACAGGAAGTGTTAGTTAATTGGGTCCGAGTGGGCTAAATGTATTCTTCTTGGTTTAAATATTCTGCTGGCTGGTCTTCCATAGTGATTGAGATAATGTGTAAATGAATTATTCTGAATTAAGAAATAACGAGAAATGGACTGTATACGAATAAGTTTAATATTTTAATAATCACATTACAGATGTAAATTTGAATGAGGCTGGCTAATACTGCATGTTGCAAGTTAATACGAATTTAGTTAAACATGAAGAGAGCCTAGTCGGCCATAACCGAGAATAAGAAGGCCTAAAGCCTACATTTAATGTCGACACTAATTGACAGAGAAGAGTTCGGCGAACCGAACGCCGAGAAAACTGAATGTGCACTGTGCAAATTTCAACCACGCAAAAATTGATGCGCGATATAAATCAGATTAGCCAACCTAGAAAATAAAATCATTGCGCTACCGTCCAATGACTGTCATTGCGGGGTATGTGAATTAATTACCTGAGCGGAATCTATGCTGTTATCTACATGCTTTGTTGCCGATCCGCGCGCGCTCTATCGGGAGTGATACGTAATATTTTTCCTGTGACTGCGCTGAGCAGTATTCGCCAGGCAGCCAACGCAGCATCAACCATTCTCTCCCGGCGGCGACCAATTTGAATTTTTGTCTGCTAAAATCTATCATGATTAGATAATCGACTACGCGACTCTCCGGTAAGTCTGTTCAAGGTAACTTACTTATTATTCAATAAAAGAATTGTAATTTAGCTTAAATTAATGCCGATGCAATGCGATATATATAAGGAAGTCACCACGTGGCAAGCGCGGGTTAAATTCTGTTTATGCATGTCTTGAAAGTTAACACTGGCTGAGTTAAAGTATTTACAAAGTATTTATGGCTGTGTATCTTTTCCTAATTATATCATAATCATTTCATTATATCAAAAGTGGGCGTAAGAGAATGTTTTATTAACTAAATGTAGAGGTATATGAAACTGTATATGTATTATGAACCTGTTTAAGTTTGCAACTCATCTCGAAATTGTAATAAGGGATTATTAAGTTGACGAACAGTCTATAAATACAAGTTATTTAATTCTAAAAATATTTTTTCTGAAGGTAATTTTTGTGCATTCTTAAAATGTCCGAAACTTTCTTTTAATCTGAGCATGTGGTAGTGTGTGAATTATGCTGGAGTCATGAATATTAGGGGGATCGTGAATTGGGTAACATTTGAGTAATTGTCAATATATATAATTGTTCAGGGTTCCCGACCTAAGACGATTCCCGATTCACTTCAGCTGGTGGTCGAACATCTGCCACCAATGGCATTAAACGAGTGATTCTCCGTCTATGCCGTCGGGAGGAAGAAATGGACAATACATCATGAGTACCTCAGGTTTTGTGCCGGATTATACCAGGTGACATTTAACCCATATATATATATATATATATATATATATATATATATATATATTTGGCCTCTACAATGTAGAACATCTGATTCTCTTCCTGGAACATCTCCAGTTAAAGTTGTTGGGACACAAGTCCAGCGAGACAATTAGTGCTTGTAAATTTTGTCAGTGTATTTCACTAAGGCTTAAGCCCCCCCTGAGTAAGTGTGAGCCCGGACGGGGTCATGCGTCACCGAATTTTGCTGCGAAATTTTCCTTTAGGGTAAAAGTGTGTGCGACTTAAGATTACTGATTTATAGGGGGGTGAATTATGCTTGCAATGATTAAGGGTATTCATAGCTCTATATGGGTTTTTTTTTTTTTAGTAGATTTAAAGGTTTGGGGAGGTGCTGTAACCTGTGGACGTCACCTGTTGGTGCCGTTATCTACAGGTCTATAGCATGTTTTAGTTTGCTGGATCTGGTGGTGCGCATGGCCTCGCCTGTGGCCAAGCCAATTCTCTATGAACACCTCAAATGTGTTTTATTAGGGGCTGATGTTATAAAGTTTTTTTCATTAAAATTGTCATTATATATATTTTATAAAAATTATGTTAACCCTGTAAGAATTCAGTAATAAGTGAATTTTCATTCATTTTCTTTTACTGCCATAGCCAGTGTATTACTAGTTCAGTTGTTAATATGAGTACACTATTGATTCTTACTTTCAATCATAAATTCTGTTATACATTTTGTACGGCCGTGCAGCCATGTTGACCTGGCGATGGCACATTCCTATCTGGGGGGGAACCTTTCTAAAAATTGAATACTTGTAATAATTTCATTAGTTGCAACGCAGTCATACCCGGACGGGTTAATGGATTGGTTTATGAAAAGTTTTTTATGGAGGCTGGGCACTTTACCCTTTTACAGTAGTTTGGGATGGGGGTCTAGGTCACGGATACTGAGGATTGTATTCTTCGGCGGCATGGTGAAATGTATATGGGCTGCCTGCCAGGTGAACATGTGTGTATATAGATATGTGTGTGCTATGTGTATTTATGTAAATATATTGATTGATGTTCTATTTATGTATATTTCGGAGAATTTATTATGCTGGTGTTTACATATATTCTAATTTTATGAGATTACATGTGTATATTTTCAGAGGATTGTAATGACAGGGAGGGGAGTAAAAGTTTGTAACGAAGTTTTTTCAATTCTATAAAAGTATATTGTATACTGGGAGTGATACTTACATGTTATTTGAAATGGCTGAATAAAATTGTTATTGTTGCTTAACAACGAGTTTAATTGCAAGTCCCCCGTCATACTGGACCCAGCGCATTTTTGGCTTCTCTAGGCTCTTGCCTAGTTTTAAATAACTAGTGGCCCCTCTTTCAAAAAAAAAAAAAAAATAAGGTTTTTTTTTTATAAAGTCTAAAATTTGAAAGAGGGGTTACAATATTACAAATTATGAATTGCTTTTGCAATGGAAGTAGGCCTATAAGTGAAAAAGAAGACAGTTTCATTATTTGCGCGCGCGACTCTGTGTGTGTGGCGCGCTCGCGGTTTTGTGCAAGAAAGCTAGCTTTGCATCACGTTCATTCATCGAGCTCTCGGCTCGATTCCAATCAACCCCATCTGTCTATCCCTGTGGATTGAAATTTCGGACATCAGTCACATGAACATACACAACACCATCACTCCCCATACATCAGGTCATGCACGTGGTTTAATGCAGACCGTTTTCCCTCTGCCATCTCTGTGAGCCTCATGCTTAAGGGATGACTATGATGATGATGATGATGACGATGATAATGATTATGATGAATATGTATTACACATTAGTGGTAATCAACGTTACTACGCTACTCAAAATTCATGAAGTCGAAAGCACCATGATTCGAACGAAAATTACCGAGAAAATTTTTTGGACTAGTGCAAAATAACTACGGCTCACGGAGAACACGGAGGAATCATGAAATAAATAATCTAATACACGTAACCTAAATAGTAAGGTTTATAAAAGGAATAACGATAGCCTGGCTGAGACTCAACGAGACAACGAGGATGGAACAATACATAATTCCTAGGAAATTCTAGAATGAAGTCCAGTAGGTAGGCGATCAAGAGGAAAGCCAAGGAAGAAATTGATCGAAGATGTTCAAGAATGTCACAGGAATATGGGGATAAGAAAATGTAGTATACTATTCAATGAGAGGGCTGAATGAAGAAAAATCATTGAAGAAGCTAAAACACATACTGGGTTGTAACGCCAGTAGAAGAAGAAGAGATGGTTTACATATATGGAGTTTTATACAAATTTTATATATCTGATGATAATGCGGAAGGGAATAGGGTCAAAAATAAAATTCAACTTCGTTAATTATAGTTGAACCTCTCCCTACACGGTCTGGATCATCAGTGGTGAAATTATGTTATGGTATTATGGCTATTTCCCTCCCTATAACTTCTATGTTTTACATATATAAGCCTATGTATACATATGTATACATAAGCGTGACGAGGATAGCGGAAACGTAGAATTAGCCTTTTTGGGAAGAAATACAATTGCGTTAACCCTCCTGTCGGCAACGATTAAGATATCAATGTAAATAAATATTTAAATATTATATTATGTATATAACACATACATTTGTGTGTGTGTGTGTGTGTGTGTGTGTGTGTGTGACATTTAAAAAGTAAATGAAAAGTTGGTGTGAACTAGACAGTGTTTAATAAGACTGCATCAGCTATGAACGAAATACAATGTTTTATTGTAAAAACTAGTTTAATATATTTTCATACTTGTAACAATATAATCTTCGAGCTGTGTATGTATTTTAATTGTAAAACTAGTTTAATATATTTTCATACTTGTAACAATATAATCTTGGAGCTTTGTATGTATTTTAATAAATGTATATACTACACACTTTATTATTATTTGTAACCCACTTCCCTAATGTACATAGATTTTTTTACTTACTTGCAACAAACTAGCGAGCGTTGTCCACACACACGTACCCTTAAATGACAGACGTTGTGTATACTGCAGGCTCGTGCGCTTAAATTCAGCTATACCTAAAATATATCTTCGATTAGAAGTGTAATATAAAAGTACAGTGAGGATAAATTTCAAAAATTGTAACAGACACTGACATAGTAATTTGACCACACACACACACACACACACACACACACACACACACACACACACATACACTTAGCGATGATACACAATACTATTAGAATAAATTATTAACGTATTCAAAATGTTTCATGTACACTTACAAAAATAGCGAGCGTTGCCCACACACACACACACACACACACGCATACTTAAATGACAGGCGTTGTGTATACTGAAGGCTCGTACGCTTAAATTCAGCTATACTTAAAATATATCTTCGATTAGAAGTGTAATATAAAATTACAGTGAGAATAAATTTCAGAAATTGTAACAGACACTGACATAGTAATTTTGACCACACACACACACACACACACACACACACACACACACACTTAGCGTTGTTTTTACTTATTTGAACGAGTCATGTATTAAATTCAATAAATGATGCATTTGATAATGTTTTAATGTGAATAATTTTACGTTTAAATAAAATCTGTACATACAATAAAATTATGTTCACTTATTAACGTATTCAAAATGTTTCATGTACACTTACCAAAATAGTGTGCGTTGTCCACACACACACACACACACACACACACACACACACACACACACGCGTACCCTTAAATGACAGGCGTTGTGTATACTGAAGGCTCGTATGCTTAAATTCAGCTACACCTAAAATATATCTTCGATTAGCAGTGTAATATAAAAGTACAGTGAGAATAAACTTCAGAAATTGTAACAGACACTGACATAGTAATTTTGACCACACACACACACACACACTTAGCGTTGTTTTTACTTATTTGAACGAGTCATGTATTAAATTCAATAAATAATGCATTTGATAATGTTTTAATGTGAATAATTTTAGGTTTAAATAAAATGTGTACATTCAATAAAATTACGTTCACTTATTAACGTATTCAAAATGTTTCATGTACACTTACCCAAATAGTGTGCGCTGTCAACATACACGTACCCTTAAATGACAGGCGTTGTGTATACTGAAGGCTCGTACGCTTAAATTCAGCTATACCTAAAATATGTCTTCGATTAGAAGTGTAATATAAAAGTACAGTGAGAATAAATTTCAGAAATTGTAACAGACACTGACATATTAATTTGACCACACACGCACACACACACACACACACACACACACACACACACACACACTTAGCGATGATATAAAATACTATGAGAATAAATTATTAACGTATTCAAAATGTTTCATGTACACTTACCAAAATAGCGAGCGTTGTCCACACACACACACACACACGTACCCTTAAATGACAGGCGTTGTGTATACTGAAGGCTCGTACGCTTAAATTCAGCTATACTTAAAATATATCTTCGATTAGAAGTGTAATATAAAAGTACAGTGAGAATAAATTTCAGAAATTGTAACAGACACTGACATAGTAATTTTGACCACACACACACACACACACACACACACACACACACACACACTTAGCGATGATATAAAATATTATGAGAATAAATTATTGAAATTGTAGCAGACACTAACACATCAAGTACTGTTTTGGAAATTATACGCTTATAACTACAATCTGCCGTTAAATAACACACACTTGATAATGAATGTTCACTTATTATTGTTTTCAAATCTTTTACTCACCTCTTAAAAAATGCTGTTGTACACAATAACCGATTTCACAATGAGTGCGTCGTATCAAGTACACGAAGGTTATTGCAATGAGAAATTGTGACTGCTCTTCTCCGTGTATATATATTGATGTATTATACAACGGTAGTGGGGCGGCTTCTGCGTTCGTTTTGGGAGTAATTACTATTTTTGGTATATATAAATTTCTAAATCGCTGCCAACGACCGCCATGTGTCAAAATTAGAAAGTAGGACGCAGCGAGGTAGGCGATAAATATATTTCCTGGTGATGACATTTTAGTATCGCTAATTACAATAGTCCATAAGTAGCGCGACTTACTGACGCTTAATTACTATTTTTGGTGTATATAAATTTCTAAATCGCTGTTAATGACCGCCATGTGTCAAAATTAGAAAGTAGGACGCAGCGAGGTAGGCGATAAATATATTTCCTAGTGATGACATTTTAGTATCGCTAATTACAACGCTGAATATAAATTTCTAAAACCAGTGTAAAGTCGTGTCAATGACCTCTTGCATTACAATGATCGGCAAACTATATTTTAAGTTTGTGTACATGTGTAATTTGTATATGTGTGTGAGAGAGAGTTGATAACATGATATCACATTAAAACCAATGACATAAAGAGAGTGTAACCCCTCTTTAACTTAGACTGGTAAAAAAAAAGATTATTTTTTTTTGAAAATTTTTTTTGAAATTTTTTTTTTTTTTGAAAAGAGGGGCCACAAGATAATTAGAACTAGACCAAAGCCTATAGAAGCCAAAAATTCGCTGGATCCAGTAAGACGGGACTTGCAATGAAAACTCATAAAATTAAGAATTAATAAAATCCCTTTTATTATTCTATCTCCTTTTTAAAAACAATATTAACAACAAAATCAATAAATATAACAGTCAGAAGCTATTTTCCCCTGAAATTGTTAATTAAAATAAGTTATATTCTCTAAATAATGTCACCTGAAAATTATTAACACATATAAAATTCAATTGCTATCTTCTCTTTAAAATGAATTAAAAATAAAAATAATTAATTTTCTTTAAATAATGTTTCCTGAAAATTATTAATAAATATAAAATTTACTTTCTATCTTCTGGTTAAAATGATCAATTGAAACTTAATGGAGATAATTTTTATAGACTTCTTGTTAAGGTTAATTAGAATAACTAATTCTCAAACAAAATTAATTAAAATTAAATAGAGACAAATCTACATACTCTTTATTAAGGTTAATTACAATAAATTAACTCTCTTAGAAACAATATTAATCAAAAATAAATAGAGATAGAATTAATTAATTGTCATCAAAAATTAAATGGACATATAACCCTATGTTTCATCTTTTCTTTTATAAAAACCCTATATCTAACTCCCCCAAAAATACACCCAAATGTACAATACATATAGAACCCCACAAAATACACACACAAATATACAATACATCACATGTTCCACAATACAGGACAATTATTACACAGATCTCTTGCCACGCCCTTTTCTACCCCCATGAGGTACATTATTAATTATTTTATGGATACCCAGGTTAGGTTTATAAATTTTAATAGGTGCATAACACATTACATGTGTATTAGATTAGACATATGCAACTCTAGTAGTCCCCAGGACATAATAAATTCTAAAATTTGGCCAAGTGCCTAATACTATTATAAAATTCTGCCCCACTAGGCTCTTATACTGGGAGAAATAAAATTTAGAAAACAGAGAACTACCCAGTGATCATAATTAATTAATAGAATTTATATATATATATATATAGAAATATTGTTAAGTTGTGAAAATAGAAAAGTGTCATGAACCTTATAACCCCTTTAAAAAGTAATTTTGGCCCAGAGACCGACATGTTCATTTGCCAGTCAGTGCATAATTCAACCTGTCTCAACAACATGTTTAACACTGCATGAACAGGCACCAGTACAGGATTAAACTTGTGAATCTACTTAACTACCCCAGAAATTTCTATCCCTATATAAACCAAACTGAATTTAAAAATGAGAAAATATATATATATAAAATGAACACTAAATTGAAACAGAGAAATTACAAATTGAATGAATGAGTTAATAGCAGTAATGAAACCCTTATACTGAAAATAAGAAGGAATTGCACGTTTAAAAGGTGAGCTGCCAAAGATACATGTCAGCCTCTGAGCTAACAGATTATACAACAAATTAACAAAATTTACAAATGAATTCCCTCCCAGTTCACGCACTATACTGTCCCGTTAATCGGGGATCCAATTAAAATGTTTAAAACTTGAAAGTCATGTTGTTGAATGATTGAATTGGTTCACTGGCTCTTATTGAGTGCATCACTACGTGTAAAGAATATAATGGGTTGAGATCACCTTATTTTGTCCATGGGGGTGAAGTGGCAATCTCGTGGCCTACATTGTAGGTGTTGGTGCTTCGTCATTGCAATTCCTCCCCGGCAGATGAAGTGAGAGAGAAATCTTGGTGTTACATGTTCAGGAGGTGGAGCTGTTTCCTCGTTTTCATCGGGGAACCCGCAGTTCTATTTAGATCTAGCTTACCATAGTCGGAAGGATGGTGCAAGAAAATTTCTTCAACTGTCCGGAGAGAATATGCCACGAGGCAAACACTTGAATACCAGCAAGAGACAAGATTAGAAACGCAGTACCGGCTACCGTTCGCCCGTAATTAGTATCTTGCACTAGAGTGCAGCACTGATCAAGCGCTCTCTCTTGGTTATAATTCAGGCAGCAGAACTGCCCATCTCCACTGCTAGGGTGCAGCACTAATTAAACCGCTTTAAATACTGTACTGCATTTAACGATTATTCCTTGGCGTTAAATACTGACTAATCGCCGCTCTTTATTAGAATGGCACAAGAGAGAGCGAGCGAGATAGTTACTTACATTCAAATGTGAGAGAGAGAGGTGAGAGAGGGAGAGAGAGGGAGAGAGTGAGAGAGAGAGAGACGTTACATAAACAGAGAGAGAGAGAGAGAGAGAGAGAGAGAGAGATGCAACAGTAATCTACTAAATGTGTGTGTGTGTGTGTGTGTGTGTGTGTGTGTGTGTGTGTGTGTGTGTGTGTGTGTGTGTGTGTGTGTGTGTGTGTGTGTGTGTGTGTGTGTGTGTGTGTGTGTGTGTGTGTGTGTGTGTGTGTGTGTGTGTGTGTGTGTGTGTGTGTGTGTGTGTGTGTGAGAGAGAGAGACAGGGTGAGAGGGAGGGAGAGAGAGTTGATAACTTGATATCGTGATGCAAAGTTTGACATAAAGAGAGAGAGTGAGCGAGATAGTTAATTACATTCAAATGAGAGAGAGAGAGAGAGAGAGAGAGAGAGAGATGCAACAGTAATCTACTGTGTGTGTGTGTGTGCGTGCGTGCGTGTGTGTGTGTGTGTGTGTGTGTGTGTGTGTGTGTGTGTGTGTGTGTGTGTGTGTGTGTGTGTGTGTGTGTGTGTGTGTGTGTGTGTGTGTGTGTGTGTGAGAGATAGAGAGAGAGAGTGCGAGAGGGAGGGAGAGAGAGTTCATAACTTGATATCGTGATGCATCACGTTTGAACCACCACTCACCACCCACCACCCACCCCTAATATGCAAATCAGCTTAATTAAAAATAATAAAAAAATTATATTCGTGGAAATTCGCGGATGCTGTGGTCCATTGAAACCACCCCCCACCCCACACCCACCCTTAATATGCAAATCAACTCAATTTTTAAAAAAAATAAGAAAATCAAATAAAAAAAATAAAAAATTATATTCGCGGAAATTCTTGGATGCTGTGGTCCATTGGATGCTGCGGAAGAGCGTGGGAAAAAATCTTGGAGCGTGGGAACGGCGGGTCTCTTTGATATAAAGCGTTGGAAAGGCGGCATCTCTTTGATTTGGTAGTGGAGGGGGAATAACGGTACTTGCGTCAGGACCGGCATTTTCCCCCTACTCTTGTAAAAAAAAACGAAAGTACTGAGTTATAGTTATTAATATATAAATAATATTACAAATTATGAATTGCTTTTGCAATGGAAGTAGGCCTATAAGTGAAAAAGAAGACAGTTTCATTATTTGCGCGCGCGACTCTGTGTGTGTGGCGCGCTCGCGGTTTTGTGCAAGAAAGCTAGCTTTGCATCACGTTCATTCATCGAGCTCTCGGCTCGATTCCAATCAACCCCATCTGTCTATCCCTGTGGATTGAAATTTCGGACATCAGTCACATGAACATACACAACACCATCACTCCCCATACATCAGGTCATTGCACGTGGTTTAATGCAGACCGTTTTCCCTCTGCCATAGCTGTGAGCCTCATGCTTAAGGGATGACTATGATGATGATGATGACGATGATAATGATTATGATGAATATGTATTACACATTAATGGTAATCAACGTTACTACGCTACTCAAAATTCATGAAGTCGAAAGCACCATGATTCGAACGAAAAATACCGAGAAAATTTTTTGGACTAGTGCAAAATAACTACGGCTCACGGAGAACACGGAGTAATCATGAAATAAATAATCTAATACACGTAACCGAAATAGTAAGGTTTATACAAGGAATAACGATAGCCTGGCTGAGACTCAACGAGACAACGAGGATGGAACAATACATAATTCCTAGGAAATTCTAGAATGAAGTCCAGTAGGTAGGCGATCAAGAGGAAAGCCAAGGAAGAAATTGATCGAAGATGTTCAAGAATGTCACAGGAATATGGGGATAAGAAAATGTAGTATACTATTCAATGAGAGGGCTGAATGAAGAAAAATCATTGAAGAAGCTAAAACACATACTGGGTTGTAACGCCAGTAGAAGAAGAAGAGATGGTTTACATATATGGAGTTTTATACAAATTTTATATATCTGATGATAATGCGGAAGGGAATAGGATCAAAAATAAAATTCAACTTCGTTAATTGTAGTTGAACCCCTCCCTACACGGTCTGGATCATCAGTGGTGAAATTATGTTATGGTATTATCGCTCTTTCCCTCCCTATAACTTCTATGTTTTACATATATAAGCCTATGTATACATATGTATACATAAGAGTGACGAGGATAGCGGAAACGTAGAATTAGCCTTTTTGGGAAGAAATACAATTGCGTTAACCCTCCTGTCGGCAACGATTAAGATATCAATGTAAATAAATATTTAAATATTATATCTTTATATATATATTTCGTGTGTGCGTGTGTATGTCACTGAACTCCTCCTAGACGGCTGGACCGATTTTGATGAAATTTTGTGTGTGTGTTTGAGTGGGTCCCTGGATGGTTTAGATTCACAATTGGACCCGGTAGGTGGCGCTGCGATCGGGTTCCAGGAAATTATATATAAAAATGAATGTTTCTTTGTTTGTCCCGTATGCGTTCCTATACCATTCATCGGATTGCAATGAAACTTCGGTGAGTTGTTGTGCGCACGCCCGCGAAGGTTTCTGAATTAGTGGTGTTTTTTCGATGGGGTCCTTTGGGGGGTTCTTTGGGGTCTTCCACATCTCCTCCTAAACCACTGTACCGATTTCAACCAAACTTGGCACAAATATTTTACGCAAAGGGAGAACCAACATAGGATAGGTGTTTTTTCGATGGGGTCCTTTTGGGGGTTCTTTGGGGTCTTCCACATCTTCTCCTAAACCACTGTATCGATTTCAACCAAACTTGGCACAAATATTTTACGCAAAGGGAGAACCAACATAGGATAGGTGTTTTTTCAATGGGGTCCTTTTGGGGGTTCTTTGGGGTCTTCCACATCTTCTCCTAAACCACTGTACCGATTTCAACCAAACTTGGCACAAATATTTTACGCAAAGGGAGAACCAACATATGATAGGTGTTTTTTTGATGGGGTCCTTTTGGGGGTTCTTTGGGGTCTTCCACATCTTCTCCTAAACCACTGGACCGATTTCAACCAAACTTGGCACAAATATTTTACGCAAAGGGAGAACCAACATAGGATAGGTGTTTTTTCGATGGGGTCCTTTGGGGTCTTCCACATCTTCTCCTAAACCACTGGACCGATTTCAACCAAACTTGGCACAAATATTTTACGCAACGGGAGAACCAACATAGGATAGGTGTTTTTTCGATGGGGTCCTTTGGGGTCTTCCACATCTCCTCCTAAACCACTGAACCAACATAGGACAAGTGTTTTTTTCGATACAATCCTTTGGGGGGTCCTTTGGGGTCTTGCACATCTCTTCCTAAACTATTAGACCGATTTCAACCAAACTTGGCACAAATATTTTACGCAACGGGAGAACCAACATAGGACAGGTGTTTTTTCGATACGATCCCCTGGGGGGTCCCTCAAACTATTAGATTTGGTTACTATGGCAACCCAATAGAATAGATTCTGTTATAAATATATTATCGCATTCAACTGAAGACCACGCGAACGAAGTCGTGGGCAACAGCTATTTATTTTTAAGAAACCTACTTTAATTGAACTTTATTAATTAAACTAACATTTTCATTACGTACAACGTGAAACTCCGTAGCGAAGCACGGGTATTCCCCTAGTTATGTATATAACACATACATTTGTGTGTGTGTGTGTGTGTGTGACATTTAAAAAGTAAATGAAAAGTTGGTGTGAACTAGACAGTGTTTAATAAGACTGCATCAGCTATGAACGAAATACAATGTTTTATTGTAAAAACTAGTTTAATATATTTTCATACTTGTAACAATATAATCTTCGAGCTGTGTATGTATTTTAATTGTAAAACTAGTTTAATATATTTTCATACTTGTAACAATATAATCTTGGAGCTTTGTATGTATTTTAATAAATGTATATAGTACACACTTTATTATTATTTGTAATCCACTTCCCTAATGTACATAGATTTTTTTACTTACTTGCAACAAACTAGCGAGCGTTGTCCACACACACGTACCCTTAAATGACAGACGTTGTCTATACTGCAGGCTCGTGCGCTTAAATTCAGCTATACCTAAAATATATCTTCGATTAGAAGTGTAATATAAAAGTACAGTGAGGATAAATTTCAGAAATTGTAACAGACACTGACATAGTAATTTGACCACACACACACACACACACACACACACATACACTTAGCGATGATACACAATACTATTAGAATAAATCATTAACGTATTCAAAATGTTTCATGTACACTTACAAAAATAGCGAGCGTTGCCCACACACACACACACACACACACACACACACACACACACACACACACACACACACACACACGCATACTTAAATGACAGGCGTTGTGTATATTGAAGGCTCGTACGCTTAAATACAGCTATACTTAAAATATATCTTCGATTAGAAGTGTAATATAAAATTACAGTGAGAATAAATTTCAGAAATTGTAACAGACACTGACATAGTAATTTTGACCACACACACACACACACACACACACACACACACACACACACACACTTACCGTTGTTTTTACTTATTTGAACGAGTCATGTATTAAATTCAATAAATGATGCATTTGATAATGTTTTAATGTGAATAATTTTACGTTTAAATAAAATCTGTACATACAATAAAATGATGTTCACTTATTAACGTATTCAAAATGTTTCATGTACACTTACCAAAATAGTGTGCGTTGTCCACACACACACACACACACACACACACACACACACACACACACACACACGTACCCTTAAATGACAGGCGTTGTGTATACTGAAGCTCGTATGCTTAAATTCAGCTACACCTAAAATATATCTTCGATTAGCAGTGTAATATAAAAGTACAGTGAGAATAAACTTCAGAAATTGTAACAGACACTGACATAGTAATTTTGACCACACACACACACACACACACACACACACACACACACACACACACACACTTAGCGTTGTTTTTACTTATTTGAACGAGTCATGTATTAAATTCAATAAATAATGCATTTGATAATGTTTTAATGTGAATAATTTTAGGTTTAAATGAAATGTGTACATTCAATAAAATTACGTTCACTTATTAACGTATTCAAAATGTTTCATGTACACTTACCCAAATAGTGTGCGCTGTCCACACACACGTACCCTTAAATGACAGGCGTTGTGTATACTGAAGGCTCGTACGCTTAAATTCAGCTATACCTAAAATATGTCTTCGATTAGAAGTGTAATATAAAAGTACAGTGAGAATAAATTTCAGAAATTGTAACAGACACTGACATATTAATTTGACCACACACGCACGCGCACACACACACACACACACACACACACACACACACACACTTAGCGATGATATAAAATACTATGAGAATAAATTATTAACGTATTCAAAATGTTTCATGTACACTTACCAAAATAGCGAGCGTTGTCCACACACACACACACACGTACCCTTAAATGACAGGCGTTGTGTATACTGAAGGCTCGTACGCTTAAATTCAGCTATACTTAAAATATATCTTCGATTAGAAGTGTAATATAAAAGTACAGTGAGAATAAATTTCAGAAATTGTAACAGACACTGACATAGTAATTTTGACCACACACACACACACTTAGCGATGATATAAAATACTATGAGAATAAATTATTGAAATTGTAGCAGACACTAACACATCAAGTACTGTTTTGGAAATTATACGCTTATAACTACAATCTGCCGTTAAATAACACACACTTGATAATGAATGTTCACTTATTATTGTTTTCAAATCTTTTACTCACCTCTTAAAAAATGCTGTTGTACACAATGACCGATTTCACAATGAGTGCGTCGTATCAAGTACACGAATGTTATTGCAATGAGAAATTGTGACTGCTCTTCTCCGTGTATATATATTGATGTATTATACAACGGTAGTGGGGCGGCTTCTGCGTTCGTTTTGGGAGTAATTACTATTTTTGGTATATATAAATTTCTAAATCGCTGCCAACGACCGCCATGTGTCAAAATTAGAAAGTAGGACGCAGCGAGGTAGGCGATAAATATATTTCCTGGTGATGACATTTTAGTATCGCTAATTACAATAGTCCATAAGTAGCGCGACTTACTGACGCTTAATTACTATTTTTGGTGTATATAAATTTCTAAATCGCTGTTAATGACCGCCATGTGTCAAAATTAGAAAGTAGGACGCAGCGAGGTAGGCGATAAATATATTTCCTAGTGATGACATTTTAGTATCGCTAATTACAACGCTGAATATAAATTTCTAAAACCAGTGTAAAGTCGTGTCAATGACCTCTTGCATTACAATGATCGGCAAACTATATTTTAAGTTTGTGTACATGTATAATTTGTATATGTGTGTGAGAGAGAGTTGATAACATGATATCACAGTAAAACCAATGACATAAAGAGAGTGTAACCCCTCTTTAACTTAGACTGGTAAAAAAAAAATTATTTTTTTTTGAAAATTTTTTTTTGAAATTTTTTTTTTTTTTTTTAAAAGAGGGGCCACAAAATAATTAGAACTAGACCAAAGCCTATAGAAGCCAAAAATGCGCTGGATCCAGTGAGACGGGACTTGCAATGAAAACTCATAAAATTAAGAATTAATAAAATCCCTTTTATTATTCTATCTCCTTTTTAAAAACAATATTAACAACAAAATCAATAAATATAACAGTCAGAATCTATTTTCCCCTTAAATTGTTAATTAAAATAAGTTATATTCTTTAAATAATGTCACCTGAAAATTATTAACACATATAAAATTCAATTGCTATCTTCTCTTTAAAATGAATTAAAAATTAAAATAATTAATTTTCTTTAAATAATGTTTCCTGAAAATTATTAATAAATATAAAATTTACTTTCTATCTTCTGGTTAAAATGATCAATTGAAACTTAATGGAGATAATTTTTATAGACTTCTTGTTAAGGTTAATTAGAATAACTAATTCTCAAACAAAATTAATTAAAATTAAATAATTAACTGTGATCATTCTGATTAAAATTAAATAGAGACAAATCTACATACTCTTTATTAAGGTTAATTACAATAAATTAACTCTCTTAGAAACAATATTAATCAAAAATAAATAGAGATAGAATTAATTAATTGTCATCAAAAATTAAATGGACATATAACCCTATGTTTCATCTTTTCTTTTATAAAAACCCTATATCTAACTCCCCCAAAAATACACCCAAATGTACAATACATATAGAACCCCACAAAATACACACACAAATATACAATACATCACATGTTCCACAATACAGGACAATTATTACACAGATCTCTTGCCACGCCCTTTTCTACCCCCATGAGGTACATTATTAATTATTTTATGGAAACCCAGGTTAGGTTTATAAATTTTAATAGGTGCATAACACATTACATGTGTATTAGATTAGACATATGCAACTCTAGTAGTCCCCAGGACATAATAAATTCTAAAATTTGGCCAAGTGCCTAATACTATTATAAAATTCTGCCCCACTAGGCTCTTATACTGGGAGAAATAAAATTTAGAAAACAGAGAACTACCCAGTGATCATAATTAATTAATAGAATTTATATATATATATATATAGAAATATTGTTAAGTTGTGAAAATAGAAAAGTGTCATGAACCTTATAACCCCTTTAAAAAGTAATTTTGGCCCAGAGACCGACATGTTCATTTGCCAGTCAGTGCATAATTCAACCTGTCTCAACAACATGTTTAACACTGCATGAACAGGCACCAGTACAGGATTAAACTTGTGAATCTACTTAACTACCCCAGAAATTTC
>CM068375.1:126761508-126766508 GCA_034769895.1 Magicicada septendecula
AAAATACCGAGAAAATTTTTTGGACTAGTGCAAAATAACTACGGCTCACGGAGAACACGGAGTAATCATGAAATAAATAATCTAATACACGTAACCGAAATAGTAAGGTTTATACAAGGAATAACGATAGCCTGGCTGAGACTCAACGAGACAACGAGGATGGAACAATACATAATTCCTAGGAAATTCTAGAATGAAGTCCAGTAGGTAGGCGATCAAGAGGAAAGCCAAGGAAGAAATTGATCGAAGATGTTCAAGAATGTCACAGGAATATGGGGATAAGAAAATGTAGTATACTATTCAATGAGAGGGCTGAATGAAGAAAAATCATTGAAGAAGCTAAAACACATACTGGGTTGTAACGCCAGTAGAAGAAGAAGAGATGGTTTACATATATGGAGTTTTATACAAATTTTATATATCTGATGATAATGCGGAAGGGAATAGGATCAAAAATAAAATTCAACTTCGTTAATTGTAGTTGAACCCCTCCCTACACGGTCTGGATCATCAGTGGTGAAATTATGTTATGGTATTATCGCTCTTTCCCTCCCTATAACTTCTATGTTTTACATATATAAGCCTATGTATACATATGTATACATAAGAGTGACGAGGATAGCGGAAACGTAGAATTAGCCTTTTTGGGAAGAAATACAATTGCGTTAACCCTCCTGTCGGCAACGATTAAGATATCAATGTAAATAAATATTTAAATATTATATCTTTATATATATATTTCGTGTGTGCGTGTGTATGTCACTGAACTCCTCCTAGACGGCTGGACCGATATGGTTTAGATTCACAATTGGACCCGGTAGGTGGCGCTGCGATCGGGTTCCAGGAAATTATATATAAAAATGAATGTTTCTTTGTTTGTCCCGTATGCGTTCCTATACCATTCATCGGATTGCAATGAAACTTCGGTGAGTTGTTGTGCGCACGCCCGCGAAGGTTTCTGAATTAGTGGTGTTTTTTCGATGGGGTCCTTTGGGGGGTTCTTTGGGGTCTTCCACATCTCCTCCTAAACCACTGTACCGATTTCAACCAAACTTGGCACAAATATTTTACGCAAAGGGAGAACCAACATAGGATAGGTGTTTTTTCGATGGGGTCCTTTTGGGGGTTCTTTGGGGTCTTCCACATCTTCTCCTAAACCACTGTATCGATTTCAACCAAACTTGGCACAAATATTTTACGCAAAGGGAGAACCAACATAGGATAGGTGTTTTTTCAATGGGGTCCTTTTGGGGGTTCTTTGGGGTCTTCCACATCTTCTCCTAAACCACTGTACCGATTTCAACCAAACTTGGCACAAATATTTTACGCAAAGGGAGAACCAACATATGATAGGTGTTTTTTTGATGGGGTCCTTTTGGGGGTTCTTTGGGGTCTTCCACATCTTCTCCTAAACCACTGGACCGATTTCAACCAAACTTGGCACAAATATTTTACGCAAAGGGAGAACCAACATAGGATAGGTGTTTTTTCGATGGGGTCCTTTGGGGTCTTCCACATCTTCTCCTAAACCACTGGACCGATTTCAACCAAACTTGGCACAAATATTTTACGCAACGGGAGAACCAACATAGGATAGGTGTTTTTTCGATGGGGTCCTTTGGGGTCTTCCACATCTCCTCCTAAACCACTGAACCAACATAGGACAAGTGTTTTTTTCGATACAATCCTTTGGGGGGTCCTTTGGGGTCTTGCACATCTCTTCCTAAACTATTAGACCGATTTCAACCAAACTTGGCACAAATATTTTACGCAACGGGAGAACCAACATAGGACAGGTGTTTTTTCGATACGATCCCCTGGGGGGTCCCTCAAACTATTAGATTTGGTTACTATGGCAACCCAATAGAATAGATTCTGTTATAAATATATTATCGCATTCAACTGAAGACCACGCGAACGAAGTCGTGGGCAACAGCTATTTATTTTTAAGAAACCTACTTTAATTGAACTTTATTAATTAAACTAACATTTTCATTACGTACAACGTGAAACTCCGTAGCGAAGCACGGGTATTCCCCTAGTTATGTATATAACACATACATTTGTGTGTGTGTGTGTGTGTGTGACATTTAAAAAGTAAATGAAAAGTTGGTGTGAACTAGACAGTGTTTAATAAGACTGCATCAGCTATGAACGAAATACAATGTTTTATTGTAAAAACTAGTTTAATATATTTTCATACTTGTAACAATATAATCTTCGAGCTGTGTATGTATTTTAATTGTAAAACTAGTTTAATATATTTTCATACTTGTAACAATATAATCTTGGAGCTTTGTATGTATTTTAATAAATGTATATAGTACACACTTTATTATTATTTGTAATCCACTTCCCTAATGTACATAGATTTTTTTACTTACTTGCAACAAACTAGCGAGCGTTGTCCACACACACGTACCCTTAAATGACAGACGTTGTCTATACTGCAGGCTCGTGCGCTTAAATTCAGCTATACCTAAAATATATCTTCGATTAGAAGTGTAATATAAAAGTACAGTGAGGATAAATTTCAGAAATTGTAACAGACACTGACATAGTAATTTGACCACACACACACACACACACACACACACACACACACACACATACACTTAGCGATGATACACAATACTATTAGAATAAATCATTAACGTATTCAAAATGTTTCATGTACACTTACAAAAATAGCGAGCGTTGCCCACACACACACACACACACACACACACACACACACACACACACACACACACACACACACACACACACACGCATACTTAAATGACAGGCGTTGTGTATATTGAAGGCTCGTACGCTTAAATACAGCTATACTTAAAATATATCTTCGATTAGAAGTGTAATATAAAATTACAGTGAGAATAAATTTCAGAAATTGTAACAGACACTGACATAGTAATTTTGACCACACACACACACACACACACACACACACACACACACACACACACACACACACACACACACACACACTTACCGTTGTTTTTACTTATTTGAACGAGTCATGTATTAAATTCAATAAATGATGCATTTGATAATGTTTTAATGTGAATAATTTTACGTTTAAATAAAATCTGTACATACAATAAAATGATGTTCACTTATTAACGTATTCAAAATGTTTCATGTACACTTACCAAAATAGTGTGCGTTGTCCACACACACACACACACACACACACACACACACACACACACACACACACACACACACACACACACACGTACCCTTAAATGACAGGCGTTGTGTATACTGAAGCTCGTATGCTTAAATTCAGCTACACCTAAAATATATCTTCGATTAGCAGTGTAATATAAAAGTACAGTGAGAATAAACTTCAGAAATTGTAACAGACACTGACATAGTAATTTTGACCACACACACACACACACACACACACACACACACACACACACACACTTAGCGTTGTTTTTACTTATTTGAACGAGTCATGTATTAAATTCAATAAATAATGCATTTGATAATGTTTTAATGTGAATAATTTTAGGTTTAAATGAAATGTGTACATTCAATAAAATTACGTTCACTTATTAACGTATTCAAAATGTTTCATGTACACTTACCCAAATAGTGTGCGCTGTCCACACACACGTACCCTTAAATGACAGGCGTTGTGTATACTGAAGGCTCGTACGCTTAAATTCAGCTATACCTAAAATATGTCTTCGATTAGAAGTGTAATATAAAAGTACAGTGAGAATAAATTTCAGAAATTGTAACAGACACTGACATATTAATTTGACCACACACGCACACACACACACACACACACACACACACACACACACACACACACTTAGCGATGATATAAAATACTATGAGAATAAATTATTAACGTATTCAAAATGTTTCATGTACACTTACCAAAATAGCGAGCGTTGTCCACACACACACACACACGTACCCTTAAATGACAGGCGTTGTGTATACTGAAGGCTCGTACGCTTAAATTCAGCTATACTTAAAATATATCTTCGATTAGAAGTGTAATATAAAAGTACAGTGAGAATAAATTTCAGAAATTGTAACAGACACTGACATAGTAATTTTGACCACACACACACACACTTAGCGATGATATAAAATACTATGAGAATAAATTATTGAAATTGTAGCAGACACTAACACATCAAGTACTGTTTTGGAAATTATACGCTTATAACTACAATCTGCCGTTAAATAACACACACTTGATAATGAATGTTCACTTATTATTGTTTTCAAATCTTTTACTCACCTCTTAAAAAATGCTGTTGTACACAATGACCGATTTCACAATGAGTGCGTCGTATCAAGTACACGAATGTTATTGCAATGAGAAATTGTGACTGCTCTTCTCCGTGTATATATATTGATGTATTATACAACGGTAGTGGGGCGGCTTCTGCGTTCGTTTTGGGAGTAATTACTATTTTTGGTATATATAAATTTCTAAATCGCTGCCAACGACCGCCATGTGTCAAAATTAGAAAGTAGGACGCAGCGAGGTAGGCGATAAATATATTTCCTGGTGATGACATTTTAGTATCGCTAATTACAATAGTCCATAAGTAGCGCGACTTACTGACGCTTAATTACTATTTTTGGTGTATATAAATTTCTAAATCGCTGTTAATGACCGCCATGTGTCAAAATTAGAAAGTAGGACGCAGCGAGGTAGGCGATAAATATATTTCCTAGTGATGACATTTTAGTATCGCTAATTACAACGCTGAATATAAATTTCTAAAACCAGTGTAAAGTCGTGTCAATGACCTCTTGCATTACAATGATCGGCAAACTATATTTTAAGTTTGTGTACATGTATAATTTGTATATGTGTGTGAGAGAGAGTTGATAACATGATATCACAGTAAAACCAATGACATAAAGAGAGTGTAACCCCTCTTTAACTTAGACTGGTAAAAAAAAAATTATTTTTTTTTGAAAATTTTTTTTTGAAATTTTTTTTTTTTTTTTTA
>CM068375.1:126771508-127054628 GCA_034769895.1 Magicicada septendecula
CACATCTTCTCCTAAACCACTGTATCGATTTCAACCAAACTTGGCACAAATATTTTACGCAAAGGGAGAACCAACATAGGATAGGTGTTTTTTCAATGGGGTCCTTTTGGGGGTTCTTTGGGGTCTTCCACATCTTCTCCTAAACCACTGTACCGATTTCAACCAAACTTGGCACAAATATTTTACGCAAAGGGAGAACCAACATATGATAGGTGTTTTTTTGATGGGGTCCTTTTGGGGGTTCTTTGGGGTCTTCCACATCTTCTCCTAAACCACTGGACCGATTTCAACCAAACTTGGCACAAATATTTTACGCAAAGGGAGAACCAACATAGGATAGGTGTTTTTTCGATGGGGTCCTTTGGGGTCTTCCACATCTTCTCCTAAACCACTGGACCGATTTCAACCAAACTTGGCACAAATATTTTACGCAACGGGAGAACCAACATAGGATAGGTGTTTTTTCGATGGGGTCCTTTGGGGTCTTCCACATCTCCTCCTAAACCACTGAACCAACATAGGACAAGTGTTTTTTTCGATACAATCCTTTGGGGGGTCCTTTGGGGTCTTGCACATCTCTTCCTAAACTATTAGACCGATTTCAACCAAACTTGGCACAAATATTTTACGCAACGGGAGAACCAACATAGGACAGGTGTTTTTTCGATACGATCCTCTGGGGGGTCCCCCAAACTATTAGATTTGGTTACTATGGCAACCCAATAGAATAGATTCTGTTATAAATATATTATCGCATTCAACTGAAGACCACGCGAACGAAGTCGTGGGCAACAGCTATTTATTTTTAAGAAACCTACTTTAATTGAACTTTATTAATTAAACTAACATTTTCATTACGTACAACGTGAAACTCCGTAGCGAAGCACGGGTATTCCCCTAGTTATGTATATAACACATACATTTGTGTGTGTGTGTGTGTGTGTGTGACATTTAAAAAGTAAATGAAAAGTTGGTGTGAACTAGACAGTGTTTAATAAGACTGCATCAGCTATGAACGAAATACAATGTTTTATTGTAAAAACTAGTTTAATATATTTTCATACTTGTAACAATATAATCTTCGAGCTGTGTATGTATTTTAATTGTAAAACTAGTTTAATATATTTTCATACTTGTAACAATATAATCTTGGAGCTTTGTATGTATTTTAATAAATGTATATAGTACACACTTTATTATTATTTGTAACCCACTTCCCTAATGTACATAGATTTTTTTACTTACTTGCAACAAACTAGCGAGCGTTGTCCACACACACGTACCCTTAAATGACAGACGTTGTGTATACTGCAGGCTCGTGCGCTTAAATTCAGCTATACCTAAAATATATCTTCGATTAGAAGTGTAATATAAAAGTACAGTGAGGATAAATTTCAGAAATTGTAACAGACACTGACATAGTAATTTGACCACACACACACACACACACACACACATACACTTAGCGATGATACACAATACTATTAGAATAAATCATTAACGTATTCAAAATGTTTCATGTACACTTACAAAAATAGCGAGCGTTGCCCACACACACACACACACACACACACACACACACACACACACACGCACGCACACACGCATACTTAAATGACAGGCGTTGTGTATATTGAAGGCTCGTACGCTTAAATACAGCTATACTTAAAATATATCTTCGATTAGAAGTGTAATATAAAATTACAGTGAGAATAAATTTCAGAAATTGTAACAGACACTGACATAGTAATTTTGACCACACACACACACACACACACACACACACTTAGCGTTGTTTTTACTTATTTGAACGAGTCATGTATTAAATTCAATAAATGATGCATTTGATAATGTTTTAATGTGAATAATTTTACGTTTAAATAAAATCTGTACATACAATAAAATGATGTTCACTTATTAACGTATTCAAAATGTTTCATGTACACTTACCAAAATAGTGTGCGTTGTCCACACACACACACACACACACACACACACACACACACACACACACACACACGTACCCTTAAATGACAGGCGTTGTGTATACTGAAGCTCGTATGCTTAAATTCAGCTACACCTAAAATATATCTTCGATTAGCAGTGTAATATAAAAGTACAGTGAGAATAAACTTCAGAAATTGTAACAGACACTGACATAGTAATTTTGACCACACACACACACACACACACACACACACACACACACACACACACACACACACACACACTTAGCGTTGTTTTTACTTATTTGAACGAGTCATGTATTAAATTCAATAAATAATGCATTTGATAATGTTTTAATGTGAATAATTTTAGGTTTAAATGAAATGTGTACATTCAATAAAATTACGTTCACTTATTAACGTATTCAAAATGTTTCATGTACACTTACCCAAATAGTGTGCGCTGTCCACACACACGTACCCTTAAATGACAGGCGTTGTGTATACTGAAGGCTCGTACGCTTAAATTCAGCTATACCTAAAATATGTCTTCGATTAGAAGTGTAATATAAAAGTACAGTGAGAATAAATTTCAGAAATTGTAACAGACACTGACATATTAATTTGACCACACACGCACACACACACACACACACACACACACACACACACACACTTAGCGATGATATAAAATACTATGAGAATAAATTATTAACGTATTCAAAATGTTTCATGTACACTTACCAAAATAGCGAGCGTTGTCCACACACACACACACACGTACCCTTAAATGACAGGCGTTGTGTATACTGAAGGCTCGTACGCTTAAATTCAGCTATACTTAAAATATATCTTCGATTAGAAGTGTAATATAAAAGTACAGTGAGAATAAATTTCAGAAATTGTAACAGACACTGACATAGTAATTTTGACCACACACACACACACTTAGCGATGATATAAAATACTATGAGAATAAATTATTGAAATTGTAGCAGACACTAACACATCAAGTACTGTTTTGGAAATTATACGCTTATAACTACAATCTGCCGTTAAATAACACACACTTGATAATGAATGTTCACTTATTATTGTTTTCAAATCTTTTACTCACCTCTTAAAAAATGCTGTTGTACACAATGACCGATTTCACAATGAGTGCGTCGTATCAAGTACACGAATGTTATTGCAATGAGAAATTGTGACTGCTCTTCTCCGTGTATATATATTGATGTATTATACAACGGTAGTGGGGCGGCTTCTGCGTTCGTTTTGGGAGTAATTACTATTTTTGGTATATATAAATTTCTAAATCGCTGCCAACGACCGCCATGTGTCAAAATTAGAAAGTAGGACGCAGCGAGGTAGGCGATAAATACATTTCCTGGTGATGACATTTTAGTATCGCTAATTACAATAGTCCATAAGTAGCGCGACTTACTGACGCTTAATTACTATTTTTGGTGTATATAAATTTCTAAATCGCTGTTAATGACCGCCATGTGTCAAAATTAGAAAGTAGGACGCAGCGAGGTAGGCGATAAATATATTTCCTAGTGATGACATTTTAGTATCGCTAATTACAACGCTGAATATAAATTTCTAAAACCAGTGTAAAGTCGTGTCAATGACCTCTTGCATTACAATGATCGGCAAACTATATTTTAAGTTTGTGTACATGTATAATTTGTATATGTGTGTGAGAGAGAGTTGATAACATGATATCACAGTAAAACCAATGACATAAAGAGAGTGTAACCCCTCTTTAACTTAGACTGGTAAAAAAAAAATTATTTTTTTTTGAAAATTTTTTTTTGAAATTTTTTTTTTTTTTTTTTAAAGAGGGGCCACAAAATAATTAGAACTAGACCAAAGCCTATAGAAGCCAAAAATGCGCTGGATCCAGTGAGACGGGACTTGCAATGAAAACTCATAAAATTAAGAATTAATAAAATCCCTTTTATTATTCTATCTCCTTTTTAAAAACAATATTAACAACAAAATCAATAAATATAACAGTCAGAATCTATTTTCCCCTTAAATTGTTAATTAAAATAAGTTATATTCTTTAAATAATGTCACCTGAAAATTATTAACACATATAAAATTCAATTGCTATCTTCTCTTTAAAATGAATTAAAAATTAAAATAATTAATTTTCTTTAAATAATGTTTCCTGAAAATTATTAATAAATATAAAATTTACTTTCTATCTTCTGGTTAAAATGATCAATTGAAACTTAATGGAGATAATTTTTATAGACTTCTTGTTAAGGTTAATTAGAATAACTAATTCTCAAACAAAATTAATTAAAATTAAATAATTAACTGTGATCATTCTGATTAAAATTAAATAGAGACAAATCTACATACTCTTTATTAAGGTTAATTACAATAAATTAACTCTCTTAGAAACAATATTAATCAAAAATAAATAGAGATAGAATTAATTAATTGTCATCAAAAATTAAATTGACATATAACCCTATGTTTCATCTTTTCTTTTATAAAAACCCTATATCTAACTCCCCCAAAAATACACCCAAATGTACAATACATATAGAACCCCACAAAATACACACACAAATATACAATACATCACATGTTCCACAATACAGGACAATTATTACACAGATCTCTTGCCACGCCCTTTTCTACCCCCATGAGGTACATTATTAATTATTTTATGGAAACCCAGGTTAGGTTTATAAATTTTAATAGGTGCATAACACATTACATGTGTATTAGATTAGACATATGCAACTCTAGTAGTCCCCAGGACATAATAAATTCTAAAATTTGGCCAAGTGCCTAATACTATTATAAAATTCTGCCCCACTAGGCTCTTATACTGGGAGAAATAAAATTTAGAAAACAGAGAACTACCCAGTGATCATAATTAATTAATAGAATTTATATATATATATATATATATATATATATATAGAAATATTGTTAAGTTGTGAAAATAGAAAAGTGTCATGAATCTTATAACCCCTTTAAAAAGTAATTTTGGCCCAGAGACCGACATGTTCATTTGCCAGTCAGTGCATAATTCAACCTGTCTCAACAACATGTTTAACACTGCATGAACAGGCACCAGTACAGGATTAAACTTGTGAATCTACTTAACTACCCCAGAAATTTCTATCCCTATATAAACCAAACTGAATTTAAAAATGAGAAAATATATATATATATAAAATGAACACTAAATTGAAACAGAGAAATTACAAATTGAATGAATGAGTTAATAGCAGTAATGAAACCCTTATACTGAAAATAAGAAGGAATTGCACGTTTAAAAGGTGAGCTGCCAAAGATACATGTCAGCCTCTGAGCTAACAGATTATACAACAAATTAATAAAATTTACAAATGAATTCCCTCCCAGTTCACGCACTATACTGTCCCGTTAATCGGGGATCCAATTAAAATGTTTAAAACTTGAAAGTCATGTTGTTGAATGATTGAATTGGTTCACTGGCTCTTATTGAGTGCATCACTACGTGTAAAGAATATAATGGGTTGAGATCACCTTATTTTGTCCATGGGGGTGAAGTGGCAATCTCGTGGCCTACATTGTAGGTGTTGGTGCTTCGTCATTGCAATTCCTCCCCGGCAGATGAAGTGAGAGAGAAATCTTGGTGTTACATGTTCAGGAGGTGGAGCTGTTTCCTCGTTTTCATCGGGGAACCCGCAGTTCTATTTAGATCTAGCTTGCCATAGTCGGAAGGATGGTGCAAGAAAATTTCTTCAACTGTCCGGAGAGAATATGCCACGAGGCAAACACTTGAATACCAGCAAGAGACAAGATTAGAAACGCAGTACCGGCTACCGTTCGCCCGTAATTAGTATCTTGCACTAGAGTGCAGCACTGATCAAGCGCTCTCTCTTGGTTATAATTCAGGCAGCAGAACTGCCCATCTCCACTGCTAGGGTGCAGCACTAATTAAACCGCTTTAAATACTGTACTGCATTTAACGATTATTCCTTGGCGTTAAATACTGACTAATCGCCGCTCTTTATTATAATGGCACAAGAGAGAGCGAGCGAGATAGTTACTTACATTCAAATGTGAGAGAGAGAGATGTGAGAGAGGGAGAGAGAGAGAGTGAGAGAGAGAGAGAGACGTTACATAAACAGAGAGAGAGAGAGAGAGATGCAACAGTAATCTACTAAATGTGTGTGTGTGTGTGTGTGTGTGTGTGTGAGAGAGAGAGAGAGATAGACAGGGTGAGAGGGAGGGAGAGAGAGTTGATAACTTGATATCGTGATGCAAAGGTTGACATAAAGAGAGAGAGTGAGCGAGATAGTTAATTACATTCAAATGAGATAGAGAGAGAGAGAGAGAGAGATGCAACAGTAATCTACTCTGTGTGTGTGTGTGTGTGTGTGTGTGTGTGTGTGTGTGTGTGTGTGTGTGTGTGTGTGTGTGTGTGTGTGTGTGTGTGTGTGTGTGTGTGTGTGTGTGTGAGACAGAGTGAGAGAGAGAGATAGAGAGAGAGAGTGCGAGAGGGAGGGAGAGAGAGTTCATAACTTGATATCGTGATGCATCACGTTTGAACCACCACTCACCACCCACCAACCACCCCTAATATGCAAATCAGCTTAATTAAAAATAATAAAAAAAATTATATTCGTGGAAATTCGCGGATGTTGTGGTCCATTGAAACCACCCCCCACCCCACACCCACCCTTAATATGCAAATCAACTCAATTTTTTAAAAAAATAAGAAAATCAAATAAAAAAAATAAAAAATTATATTCGCGGAAATTCTTGGATGCAAGAAAGCTAGCTTTGCATCACGTTCATTCATCGAGCTCTCGGCTCGATTCCAATCAACCCCATCTGTCTATCCCTGTGGATTGAAATTTCGGACATCAGTCACATGAACATACACAACACCATCACTCCCCATACATCAGGTCATTGCACGTGGTTTAATGCAGACCGTTTTCCCTCTGCCATAGCTGTGAGCCTCATGCTTAAGGGATGACTATGATGATGATGATGACGATGATAATGATTATGATGAATATGTATTACACATTAGTGGTAATCAACGTTACTACGCTACTCAAAATTCATGAAGTCGAAAGCACCATGATTCGAACGAAAAATACCGAGAAAATTTTTTGGACTAGTGCAAAATAACTACGGCTCACGGAGAACACGGAGTAATCATGAAATAAATAATCTAATACACGTAACCGAAATAGTAAGGTTTATACAAGGAATAACGATAGCCTGGCTGAGACTCAACGAGACAACGAGGATGGAACAATACATAATTCCTAGGAAATTCTAGAATGAAGTCCAGTAGGTAGGCGATCAAGAGGAAAGCCAAGGAAGAAATTGATCGAAGATGTTCAAGAATGTCACAGGAATATGGGGATAAGAAAATGTAGTATACTATTCAATGAGAGGGCTGAATGAAGAAAAATCATTGAAGAAGCTAAAACACATACTGGGTTGTAACGCCAGTAGAAGAAGAAGAGATGGTTTACATATATGGAGTTTTATACAAATTTTATATATCTGATGATAATGCGGAAGGGAATAGGATCAAAAATAAAATTCAACTTCGTTAATTGTAGTTGAACCCCTCCCTACACGGTCTGGATCATCAGTGGTGAAATTATGTTATGGTATTATCGCTCTTTCCCTCCCTATAACTTCTATGTTTTACATATATAAGCCTATGTATACATATGTATACATAAGAGTGACGAGGATAGCGGAAACGTAGAATTAGCCTTTTTGGGAAGAAATACAATTGCGTTAACCCTCCTGTCGGCAACGATTAAGATATCAATTTAAATAAATATTTAAATATTATATTATGTATATAACACATACATGTGTGTGTGTGTGTGTGTGTGTGTGTGTGTGGGTGTGTTTGTGTGTGTGTGTGTGTGTGTGTGTGTGTGTGTGTGTGTGTGTGTGTGTGTGTGTGTGTGTGTGTGTGTGTGTGTGTGTGTGTGTGTGTGTGTGTGTGTGTGTGTGTGTGTGTGTGTGTGTGTGTGTGTGTGTGTGTGTGTGTGTGTGTGTGACATTTAAAAAGTAAATGAAAAGTTGGTGTGAACTAGACAGTGTTTAATAAGACTGCATCAGCTATGAACGAAATAAAATGTTTTATTAAAATAATAACAAAAAGGGGGTAAGTTAAGTCCACGTCCCCATCGTCCCCCCGGGACCTTCTGTAGCCACACTGTAGCTACAGATGCTATCGGACCTCTGTGAAGACCAACGGACGGAATAGTGGAAGAGATTTCAATGATCCAACAGCAGGACGTGCGGAAGAGTCTTAGAGGAGCAGACCTCTTCAAAAACCTGGTTTCATCTGGCTCCGGATGATAGCACCCAGTAAGGGCCCCTGCCTAGGGTTACAGGTGAAACCCGGTCAATGTTCTCAAAGGCGGATGAGGCATCTCAGTTCCCAACGGCAGAGAGAGCGGAAGAACCTAGTGGAGTAAACCACGAAAAACAATCATTTCGGACTAACAATCCGATCTTATCTCGGAATTTAATTCCTACTTTTGCACTCTATAGAATTTCAATTGCAGTATGGAAAGTCCGCTAAATGAAGCCACTACCCCAGGTGGTAACTTGAAAGAGAAATCCATCATGGTATCATGCATCATGGATTAGGACCAAGGGTTCTGGGGAGTCCCAACAACTGCAATCAAAAGTTTGAGTCGGAGCAACCTTGGAATCCCTGTAAATGGAAGGAGTCCAGAGTAGCAGAGAGAAAAACGCAGGTTCAAAGTGGACTGAAGACAGGAAGAAGAGACACAGTGAAAAGATGAAAGAATATTACAGAAAAAGAAAAGAACAAAGAATAATGAATTGAAATTGGCATGTAGTATGTGGCATGTGACAAGATTAAACGTCAGAAATTGTCCACCCAGTTCACTGGCTTTGGAAGATGATCAACATCATGAATAACAAAAACTGCTATTGTGTTTAAAAAGGAAGTGTCTAGCAGCGCGTGCTTTAGAAAATAAAAACACTGGTGGACTCCGTAGATGAGTACGGACTGTATGGTTACCGCGGTATACTGATACAACGGCGCAGATAAAATGTAACGTATAATAGACCTGTAACTTGTAAAATTAAAAAAAAAAAAATAATTGGAATGGGCAAAACGAGTTCCGCGGACGGAGGGACGATCTGTTTCCTTACAGTGGCATAGAGGCTGAGGAGAGGCATTCGCTCAGCCGCGTACAGACAACTCTTAACGATGGCGATAAAAACTGTATACACACATACGTGTCTGCGGTTGTGTGAGTGTATCCTTTTCCCGGTCGAGTCTCACGTAGAGTTTGCTGTTTTTCCCTAAAGGATTCCCCGCAACGTTTCGACAGATTCATACGTACCTTCTTCAGGTTGAACTCTCCTCGATATCTTTAACCGAAATGATTTTTCACCTAGGGCCCGACCATAGGCGTCGAGAGTGAATCAGCCCGATAATGGCACAGACGAGTCTGTCGAGACGTTGCGGAAACCCTTTCAAGGAAAAACAGAAAAACTTAAGGCGGGACTCAAACTATAATACGACCCACCCACACACACACACACATACAAATCTAAAATTTACTACTACTACTACTAATACTACTACTACTACTACTACTACTACTACTACTACTACTACAAATACTACTAATACTACTACTACTGCTACAGTGGCTTGCGCATCTTTTTTAAGTGCTGGAGATTCACAATAGAGAGGATGGTCCTGGAAATGCAGCTCGGGGGGTTCACGCCCGAGATGCTTCGTGGCAAGGCGGAATGGGACCGCATCTCCGCATTTATTCAGTGGGTCCTACAACAAAAAATAAAACACAGTCCCAACTTGCACCCAACGGGCAGTAGAAGATAAGGGACAACTAGAAGGAACCCGCCAAGGGCGCAATAGGCTCCATCCTGAAGTAATACGCTAAGTCGTTCCAAGATGTATATGAGTGCCCCAATTAAAGGTGGGTTTGTTAGTAGGTAAGAGTCCCACACACCAGCGGAAACACGGTCTCCTCTGACGGTGCATAAAGCATTTCCCCCCTCTAAATAAAACTACTACAGTAGTAGTAGTAGTAGTAGTAGTAGTAGTAGTAGTTGTAGTAGTAGTAGTAGTAGTAGTAGTAGTAGTAGTGCAGCAATAGTATAGTAGTAGTAGTAGTAGCAGTAGTATAGTAGTAGTAGTAGCCGTAGTATAGTAGTAGTAGTAGTGGTCTTCGTTGTTGGCAATATAATCACTATTCTCATCGTTGATGGAATCATGACCGTATAATAATTAAAACAAACGTGATATCTTTTTAATAAATATTATACGTGATTGTTACACTGTTAATCTAGACGAAATGATGTATAGAACTTACGTAGGCTTGGGAGGCAAAATAATATTGAACTACGCTGTGTGTGTGTTTGTGTGTGTTATACTTTATATACGATAAAAACACAATGCACGGAGGTAAATGGAACAATGTTCGTTGACGCCATAGACGGTCGTTCTGAAGGATTCCGTTATTCCTGTTGAAAACACGGGGACACCGTCGGTTACATCCTATCCAAAACGAAATAGAAAACAAAAGAAACATAAAATGTTTGTAAAAAAAAACTGGTTTAGCGAAGAAAATGATTTTATTGGCTTGTAGTTGGAGTGAAACAAAGAAGCATGTGTTCTAACCTGATTGCTCCCCCTTCCCTAAACTCTCACTCAACGCTTGGGCTCTATATAAACCATCGATGTATACTATATAGCGATCCATATAGTATACATCGATGATATAAACTGATCTCCGTTACCTGGTCAAAGCTTAGTCATTGCTGTGTTTTCAGGTTACAGCAGCTAACCAGCGGACGGACTTTTGAATTTCTTCGTTGGACTTGTACTCCGCCTATCACAGACCATGTAAGTACACCGAATATGCACGTATATATTTTCTTTATAATTTTAATTTTAATTCTATTTTCTCTTTTGGAATCGAATCATCATAATATCGAGCCGATTCCACCATTATTGTTTTCGTTCCAGTAATCGATATTTTTTGTTTCATATTCTAATTTATAAAAAAATATATGTCTTTTCTATATGAGGTTTTTCTAATTTATAAATATTAGAAATATTTATATTAGAAAGAAAAATATACATCTTTTCTATATGAGGAACGAATCATTTCTAATGATGTTAATTTTCTAACAAAAAGTAAATAAAAGTGCCGACTTACGATAAATTTGGTTCAGAGAGTAGTAGCCCGTAAGAGCACGTTCACATTTTAAATTCTATTTTTTGTGTTTTGAACAAATGTTAAAAGACAAACACGTTACAGTATTTGCGGCTGAAATTTTTTGCGCGTAAACGAAAAGAATCAAAAGCGCTCAGTACTTGTTTAAAAAATTTTAATTAAAATAAAATAGCTATAAAACATGCCCAAATCCGTTAATTATTAACTAAAAACAAAATTCTATATACAACGCGAAACAACAAAAAATTAAATTAATTAGTCAGTTTAAAATCATATAAGAATTTGCCGTTATTTAAAACGTAGATAAATACAAATCGTCTTTTTGTGTTTCCAGATATTTTAAATTCTCGTCCCGTAAAACATTCGTTTTCAGAGTTCCTCCTGTACTGTTAGATACACGTGGTATTTGTTCATTTACGCCAAGCAAATACCACTAAATATTTTTCAATATAATTTTTTTTAATTACAGAAAATTGCAATTACTTGTGCTACTAATAAAGACTTAACACACAGTTCACTGATACTAACTTAAAAATTCTAAACATGCAGATCTAAAGTCTAATATAAATATTGCAACAGTACAAACCGTAACGATACTGTGCATTGCCCAAATAAATAAAATAAGTAATAAAAATGAATAAATATAAATTAATAAACATGATTCAGATTGCATAAGCTGAATCGTAGTAAAAATAGGGAGTACAAAGATTCATGCATGGACATGCAGTTTCGACACACCTGTCGCTAGAGTTGTGTACGCACGTATGTTGTTGGTGTGTGTGAAACCTGTCCGATCCTGAAAAGTAACAACCCTTTCCAAGTAGAATAGTTATATGTTTATTGTTAATTATAAGAAAACTATGTACGATAGGATAAAACAAAAGACACCAAAGTGTGTAGAATTTATAGATATATAAAATGTTAAAAAACCATACAGAGGTGACGAAAAGTGCAATTACTATACGTAAAAAATGAATAACTCTTTTTGTGAATACCATAAAGAAGTGCAATTTACGTATAGTAATCACATAAAAATTAGTGATCGATTGAACATCGAGTGAGGCGAAACAAACTTCGTAATTCGAGAAAATAAGCGAAAATAGTGAATTGAACCAGAGTGGGGGGAGTGACGCCTCGACAGAATCTGACAGGTTGAAAAGTGTTCAGACAGGAATTTTTGCACCACCTGACTATAAATACCAGGCCGCGCTAATAAAGTTTCTTCTTCTCGATTCAACCATTGCCGCAGGAGGCTATGTCAGTCGACGACACGAATTCATAATTATTGTAAGAGTCACAAGATCAACTAGCTATACAGCCAGAGCTGCAAAATACATACGATGAGGTCTATGGACACACCGGCAGCATATGACGTGAGACGAGACGACTGTTAATCAACACACACAGAGGACACGACCAGAGGACCTGAAGCACATGCAGAGGACACGATCGGAGGACCAGAACACATGCAGAGGACACTACCGGAGGACCTGAAGCACATGCAGAGGACACGATCGGAGGACCTGAAGCACATGCAGAGGACACGACCGGAGGACCTGAAGCACATGCAGAGGACACGACCGGAGGGCCTGAAGCACATGCAGAGGACACGGAGGACGTACAGATGAATAACCACGTCAAACGAGGTGATAAAAAAAATTTTAAAGACACTAATTAAAGTTTGAATGGAAGACATTCAACCAATATTAAAAATAATAAATGATACAAAAATGTGAAAGCAGTAAAAATTAGAATAGTATTTCATGTATCAAATTTAGAAATTAGTAACGTAAATGATAAGAGAAATAAGTAATTTTTGAATTAACGTAATTAGTAAAGTCTTTGATGATAAAGAAACAAAATAATGCATATGCAGTAGAAAGTAAAACAAAGTAATATAAAGAAGTTTGAATAGAAGTAAATTCAATTTTTTGAAGCTAATGAATCAGCAATTGCATAAATATGAACACACCATGAGTAAGCCGAGAGCAAAATAAACATTTTAAAGTAATTACAATTAGATAATAAGAGTTGTATATAACTTATGTATAAATTTGTTAGCAATAAAGTATGTACGAAAACTTCATACAAACGATTGAATAATGAGTTATTGTTTAATATCTGATATGATAGATGTTGTTTAAATAAATAAATAACGGAACGATTTTAAACGTAAATAACGTATCATCTTCTTATTACGATTACACCTACCTATGAATACAACACACAATATATAAATAAATACATCAATTTGTATTGTTGTAAATTGTCTCCAAAAAGCGTGGGGCCACATAAATTACATTATGTCAAGTTTTTGTACATGTAGTGTTGTAAAAGTGGCGTCCCCAAGAACGTGAGGCTCCACAAATTTAAATACAACCAAATATGTATTGTTGTAATATATAAAAATGTGTGCATATGTGTTTATATAAAAATGTGTGCATATGTGTTTGTGGGAGGGGCGCGTTAGTATTCTAAATGTTAGATTATATGCTCAAAAATAAATATATTATTTATATTAATAAAATAATGTTTCCTTTATGATAAAAGTAATATACTTGCATGTATGTACTAAAAGTATCTTTTATAATTATTATTATTATTATTATTATTATATAGACAACAATTACATACGTACTAATAGTTTAAATATATTTTATAGTAAATAAATTATGTACTCGTAAATTATCAAATATATTATTATAGTAAATAAATGTATTATTTATAAATATATAGTAATATATGTTTACTTTTCTTTGAAGTCTGTTTTCATGTAAATATATTAATGTAATTATTTCGATAAAATAAATAGATTTCTCTGCCATAGCATTTATGATACGTATTTCGTAAACACACGAACATCACTACCACGTTCAACTTTCTCGATGAGTTTGCAGTACAAACACGATCACATTTTTCAGTAGTGTAGTTAAATTTTTTTCTGAAATACGTTTTCTTAACCAAACATACGTTCAAAATGACACTGATCATTATTTTATCGAAATAGTTACCAAATTTTTTGTGAATTAATTTAGAAGTGGCATTTGGCGTTTTGGTTTCATAAATAAATTTAATTAACATGCCATATTAATAATTATAAGGCACGCCATAAGTAATCATTGTTATCGGTACTGTGTGCCTTGATGTTACCCCTGAACGTCGTTTGGTGTATCAATGAGCACCAGTCCAAAAGCCACTGTGTGGTGATTACTTTCGTACAAGTTCTACGTAAAGAAAAAGAACACGACGTAATTGTCAACTGCTGACTGTGGTGGTAAAAAGTGATTACACTTCTGTCTAACCTTTCCACATCATGTAAAGAACTGTGTAAATTTTGTAGCCTGTACTAATGGACAAAAACGTCTATAAGCACTGTCAGAATTGACTAACAATTATTACTGTTTGTGTACAGCAACACGTTAAACATATTACTTAACAATAATCGTGTATAGAATAAACTTAGTGTACTGTTATGAATACACTACACTTTATGTTGCAACCACTAATACGGTATATTAACTCACGGTGAGAACTTTTCTAGTCTCTCATTTCATCTACAGATCGAAGTCACTACAACAACCTAGTTAGTAAGGGATCACTAGGTAGTTTGTAATGATTACGATCTGTAGATGAACCGATAGACTCGAAAGCTTTCGTCATGAGTTAATATAGCATGTTAAGCTATGGTTTCCTAAGAAAGCGGTGCTGTTATACAGGGACGGCCTAAGGCAAAATTTTCACCCGGGCAAAGTGACTTTTGGCGCCCCCCCCCCACATAGTCCTACCCTGTAGTTTACATTTTATTTCAGTGGTTTTAATAATTTAAAGCCCATTTTTCAAAGAGCAAAATTAATACTCAAATTCGTTTCTCAAAATGCATGATACAGAAATACGTAGGACTTAAAAAATATGCACATGATATCCATTACACATTTTTTATTTATGTACCGGTATGTATATGTATAAACAAAAACAACAACGAACAACATTTATTGAACACTACTAATGGTGACATGATTACAGCAGAACCTTCCGAGCTTTTTTATCTGCAAAGTCTCTAACAGTGACATCCATGTCAATGTCTTGGAGAATGTCAAACTCAATAGACATCATGGCGAGTCCCACGAGGCGCTCCTGACACATGTTAGATCTCAAATAATTTTTAATTAATTTTAATTTTGAGAAGCTCCTTTCGCCTGAAGCCACGCTGGCAGGGAGGGTGAGGGCAATTCTCAGTGCAATTGACAAATTAGGGTAATTTTCAGTAAGGTGGTTACTTGTCAAGTATTTTAATACGTCAAGGGGTCTTTTAGCATTTTCATCTGGCAGTAGGGAGAGTAAGACCAACAGTTCCTGTTGAAGTTGGAACCCCTCAATATCACAATGGTCTTCATCTGTTAAGGCCGTCTGCAGGTCAGCACATTTCTTTATCAGGAAATCCTTGTCTTCATTTTTTATTTTGTATAAAAACCCAAATATGTCATTATGGTGGTTTAGTTGAGAAAATCGTTCTTCCAGTGAGCTTATGGCTTGATCCAAAACAAAAATAAAAGTTACTTTTGAAAGAAATTGTGGGATACGCAAAGAGCTCATCGGGGGTCTCGTATTCAAACTGACGTTTGGTTTTTTCGTTGTCGTACTTGTGACTCACTCAGGATTAGTGGGTCAATTTCGAGAGTCTCTGCAATTTCTCTTGCGTCAACTAGTAGCTCTTCTAACCCTCTATCTGTTCGCATTGCTTCAAAATGACTTTTTACATTTGCTATTGTTGTCCCAGCACATTCCACGTTATGATTTTATATATATTTGTAAATGAGGATTCTACTCATACTCAAACTACTCAATGTATTATTTTATTTTATCTTAAGAATTACTTTAAGGAACAAACTGAGCGATTGTGAGGAAGTGTGCTGACCATTTTTTTTCGTGGCACGTGTAGCGTGTTATCAACCAGGGAAATAAGAATTGTTTACTTGTCAGTGTTCGCGAACGAATTCCGCTTTGGTTCACAAAAATCAATGTCAAATTGTCCTCTCGTGTGACCTGATAAGTTTCGAGACACGTGCAGAGTCCAGTTCTGATTGGCTGAATTTTGGGCGCTAACTCATAGAGACTTTCTGCGTCACGCAGGGTATAAAACTAACGAGAGCACTGAGAAGTACACACTCTCTATTTTCACTTGTTCACATTTCGGCGTCCTAGCGCACTTTGGAAGTGTGCCGTGTGCCGTGTGCAGTTGTCGCGTCGTTACGTGTGCTTTGTCAGGTAAAATTACGTGTTGTGTGATATTGATATTGCTGATTGGCAGATTGGAGGTAAGTTTCCAAATGCTTTTATGAAATTGCTACTAAGTAATAGTAAATAGTATAGTAGTAAATAATTAATCTATTAATATATCACCAACTTAATAAATACCAATATTTTCGGTATTAGACAAGCATAAATATTTGCGAATTCTTTATAAATGAAATTGTCTGTAGGCTATAGTTAAATAGTAATTTATAATTGATATAAATACATTGATATAATTGATACTATTGAACAATAATACTTTCGTTTATTAATTTTTGTTATTTGAAAATTAACAAAATATTTCTGTAACATGATTTTAAGTTAATTTTTACATTAAACAAAATAAGAAACTTTTTGAAAAATGAACAAGTAAACGTTAAAGTTGCTACGTATTTACAAAAAGAACTCTAAATTGTAAATGTAGATATTTAAAAATTAGTGTTTTAAAATTAAAAAAATATACGCACAATGTACCGTAATGTACCGTATGGGTTACAGGAAGGCAACAGTTAGTCGATGACTCATCAGTCCCAACTGTCAATAGCAAACTAATTTTAATATTACTACTCTCCAATTTTTTGACTAATTTAGGTTTAGAGAGTATGGTTCTTTAGGCATGAAATGTATTGTTTTAGCTAACGAAAAATGAAGCGCACGTTGCAGCAATCTCTCTTGGGATTCTTTCCGAAAAAGGAGAAAACACTTGACGGTTAAGTGAGAAGGAGGAGAGCATAACCACTCCGCCTGTGGAATATAATCCATATGTTCCAGGCCCCTCAACGAGTACCAGCAGTGAAACAGGCCTTGGTAAGTAACTAGACTCTTGCTGAGCCGGCCCTTTGTAATCCGGCCGCTGTTTACGTATTTTAATTTATTTGTATAATTATTTGATTTTATAAGAATGTTTCTCCTAAGTTATTATGTGCGAGTTGGTTGAGTTTTAATATGTAGGGCCTATGTATTTTCTACATAGCATAGACATAGAATATATTTGCTAAATTACTTTTTTTAATAAAAAAAATCACAGTTTTTTCATTTATATCTCAGTAATCCGGCACTCTCACCAATCCGAAATGCCTGCGTGCAAGGAATGGTCGGATTAGTAAGAGTCTAGTGTACCTTTCTTAAGTAAATATCTTTGGAGTGGGGTAGTAGGTAAGCTTTATTATGCTTCATTTAATGCATTAATTTGTCTTTTTCAGCTACCCTGGCTCCTCCTTCGTTAATACACGAGTACGATATTGGCAAATATTTGTCTTATCCTCCAAGAAATGATGAAGAGAAGTTGAAAGCTTTGAAAGAAACTTGGAACCCTCCAGAGACTTTTAACTTTCCCGTCACTGGTAAAAAAAATCTTTCCTTTCAACGTCATTGGACTACAAAAAATCCATGGTTAGTGTATTCAAATATTGCACAGGGAGCATTATGCAAAATGTGTGTTTTGTTTGGGCGGACGCAAGGTGGTCGCGGTGGTCAAGAACTTGGAGCCTTTGTCGCTAAGCCATTTAATAACTGGAAGAAAGCGCTGGAGAACTTTGATCATCACGGAAATGCCAATTATCATAAATTTGCCGTGGAACGGGCAAAAAATTTCGTAAGTGTTATGGAAGGTCAAACGCTTGATGTTATAGAATCTTGACAGTGAATTATGTGGAAAATAAAAAAATTGCGGAAGAAAACAGAAAAAGACTTACAGCCATAGTGGACACAATCTTATTTTGTGGGCGGCAGGAAATGTCCTTAAGGGGAAAACAAGACTCTGGTGAAATCGGTATTGCAGAGCCTGCACGTAATGATGGAAATTTCCGAGCACTTCTTCGTTTTTGTGCCCGATCTGGCGATGAAGCCCTTAAAAATCACCTACTTACTCAAAGCATTCATACTCGGGCTATGTACACATCGTCAGGTATTCAAAATGAACTAATTGAATTGTGTGGAAATGCTATTCAAGAGCAACTGATCAAGAGAGTCAAACAGTCTGGCTTCTTTGCTGTACTCGCAGACGAAACCCAAGACATATCGCAGCATGAACAGCTAGCACTGTGCTTGCGTTATGTAGACTGCTCATCTGGAAAGGCTGTTATCCGGGAGGACTTCATTGAATTTGTCCACGTTGAGGTTGTTACAGCACCAGCTTTAGCATCCACGATCATACAAAGACTCAAGTCATTTGGCTTAGATTTGGAGAACTTGGTTGGGCAAGGTTATGACGTAGCCGTTGTCATGAGCGGCCGATTTAGGGGCGTTAGAAGAATAATTATGGACAAATGCCCTAGAGCGCTGTTCGTACATTGTGCGGCCCATACCCTAAACTTAGTTTTGGCGCATTCATGTGAGATACCTATGATCCGCAATTGCATCGGAACTATAAAAAGTATAATCAACTTCTTTCGACAATCACCACTTCGAGATGCCTTTTAAAGAAAACTGAGGACGAAATTGGAGCGCCTCATTCAACGCTCATCTCGCTTTGTGAGACACGCTGGACTGAAAAACACTCAGCCGTCGAAAGGTTTGCTGAGATGTTCCCCATAGTACTTGCAACACTCCAAGCACTCCAAGAAACTGGAAGGGATGTCGCCACCCAAGCATACCAATTGCATGTCTCCATGGAAAGTAATCAATTTATAGTTTCCCTGGTAATTCTAAGAAAAGTTTTCTTGTACACAGCAAACCTAAACAAAATACTGCAAAGAGTCAATGTAGATTTAACTAACACTTGCAGTTATGTAAAGACAGTAAAAACTACCTTACAAAACATCCGTAATGAAAGTGAATTTTCAAACCTTTTTGAGGAAGCAAAACAGTTAAGTCCAAGTGACATAATTGTTCCAAGAGTGACTGGAAGACAAACCAAGCTCAGTAATGTACGAGGGGACTCGGCTGAAGTTTACTATCGACGAAACATATTTTACCCATTTACCGAACGTCATGTAATCACCGAGCTTGATGCTCGCTTTAAACCTCACGAGGAAACAATTGCAGGAATTCAACTGCTTCTACCTGACCGGACCAAAAACGATGAAAAAACAAAAGAAATTTTAAAGAAAATTGGACAAATATTTCTTAATGAAGATGAAGAGAAACGCTTGTTAAGTGAGTATGAGCTCTGGCACAACCACTGGTGCGCACTGGAAAAACCCACCACCGCTTTAGAAGCTATGGATCAGTGTGATGAACTTTTCTTTCCAATCATTAAAAAACTGCTTCAGATCTTAGCCACGCTCCCAGTATCAACTGCGACGCCTGAACGAACCTTTTCTACCCTTAAAAGGCTGAAAACCTACCTAAGGAATAAAATGGGAGATGAGAGACTTATTGGCCTCGCTCTCATGAGCATTCACCGGGATGTGGTGGTGGAACTGGAACCCAACGAAATTGTAAATAGGTTAGCTGAAAGAAGAAAGAGGTTGAACCTAATTAAGTAAAACTAAAATACCTTAATAAATTCTTCAATGACATAATTTGTTATTTCTTAAAACAGCCTAAAACCATAACAAAGTACTCGTATACTCGGGGAGAGAGAGGAGAATTGACAATTTGGTTGGCTATATCCCCCACATAGAAAAGCTATAGATACGCCCGTGAAAACCTTCAAACTCACCATGGAGTAGTCCAGTTACGAAAAAGAGTCCAGACGGTATACCTAAGTACAGGTTTTGTGTTGATTATAGAGCGTTAAATAGTATAACCAAAGGGGATGCTTATCCGTTACCAAATATTGTTGAGACGTTAGATTGTTTGGGAAATTCTAAATATTTTACTACGCTAGATTTGGCTAGTGGCAAATTGTAATCCATTAAGCAGACGTACCTATCTCCTGTCGTGGTATAGATTGAGATAAGAAACCACGGAGTCAGCAACGCACAAGAAAAACAGCTGTTACATTTGAACATAGTGATAACAAATCAAGTACAGGGTCAACGTTTGATGACATTGAAGCTTGCGATACGAATGTTTTAACCGATGGACAAGTAGGGGGAGGCCGATGCCTATAGTAACGATTGAAGAAGAAGATGAACCGATTTTAGATATTACGCCTATTGAATTTGAAGATAGTTTAGCACTATCTCCACCTTCACCACCTACACCTAACGATCCTGAATGGCATCCTAATCGACCAATATCCTAATTGTCTGAATCTCCATCTTCATCTTACAACCTTCGACCTAGATTACCACGTATGTAACTACTATTGTTTTTCATACAATGGCGATTACTCCTTTAGCGAGCCAAGGACTCATTAACTCGAAGTCATTAATTTCGCCGTCCTAGAGCACTCTCCGTACATCGTAGATGTGCATCTTCTGTCTACGATGGAGTCACATCAAAAGCGTAATTACAACTTTGTTTTGTTTTACTTAGTTCAAACTTAAAGCATTAATCGATTATGGATAATTAATTATTTATACTCAGAAGTGCTCAGTAGTGTTCTAAATTTCTTAAGGAATATGTATAATTGACATCTTAATCATTTATGCCTAATTTAAAGTGGTAACGTACCAAATTCAGAAATATAGTTAGTAAAGCTTTTATAATGTTTTAATAAAGAATAGTCAGTATATAAAGAATGGTTTTTTTTTATATATAATATTATGTCTTAATGAAAGCACTCAACAGAATTATTGTAACGAGAGTATGTCACTTCAGTTATTGTTATTTTGTTCATTTCTATTGTCATTTGTTCATCAAGATAAATCTTGTTAACGAACGTAGTTACTCTAATGAATTAAAGAAATATTATTAATCTAAGTAAATGCCTTATTTAATAACGAGCCATTCCCACAGCTATCCTGTCCGCACGACAGGTGCTTTCACTTTGTGAGGCCACAGCCCCGGGCGTTACAACAAATTTGGTGTCAGAATTTGGGAATGTTAGTTTACTTACATTAATTAAACATTAATCTCACTGAAGTGGCTCTTTATTAATGGGCAATAGTAGTAAGAATTTAAAGAAAGAATTAAGTGATGATTCGTTAATGGCTCAAAGGTTTTGGGGCGTGTTCGAACTTTTTATGCGGGTTGGTACGCGTGTTGGGGTTATAACAGCTTATTATACGCACAGTAGTCCTTCTGTCACTTCACCTGTTTATAACACACCAGTCCAATTCAAGATCCTAATACTATTTAGAGGGGTGCGAGACTCTCTTTCGAAGTCAATTCATAGAAATTAATTATTTAAATAAAACTATTTAGAGTTTGATTACAAATGTCTAAAATGTCTGAGGTAGCTGAATTAAAACGTATCGTAGCCGAGTTACAAGAGCGTCTCCAAACAACAGGTACTGCACCTGTCGCTGCTACTGTCACTAAGTATCTGACTATAGCAAACTTAATTGAAAATTGGAGGGGCGATGGTACGGGTATTCCTGTTCATGCTTTCTTTAAAAAGATTGACGATGCCGCGACAATAGGAAATTGGAACGATTCTGATAGGGTTTGCATCGTTTCGTTAAAATTAAGGGGACCTGAAGCATTGTATTATAACAGATGTCCGCAGTTACAGAAAGCAGATTTAAAGTATGACATTTTAACACAGTGTTTTAATGAGCGATTTAAAGTTAAGCAGTTAGATCAGTATCATTATACAGCACTTCAGTCAGCGACACAGCGTAGGGATGAAACCCCAGAATCTTTTCCTGATCGTTGCCGAATTTTATGTTCAAAGACTATTAGACAGGTTGCTGATCCTATGGAGCAGAAAGTCATCGAGGAAAAGGCGGAGCGTCGACTTTTAGCTGCATACATAAATGGCCTACATGGTGCTGTGGGACAGCAAGTACGATACCGATTACCTAACACTATGCAGGAGGCAATTCAGATCGCTAATACTGTGGCTTCAGCTGATCGACAACAGCAGCATACTTCATGGGGACATGGTAAGGGAAATAACGCCGATGGACATGTCTTCGTGACTAGTGTCACCTGTTATCACTGTAACAAGGTAGGTCACTCAGCTAAGAATTGTTTTAAAAAGTTATCAAGAAATGCTAGTGGTAAAACTCAGCCACATAATGCTTGCAGTACCAGTTATAATCAGAACCGTAATAATAAAAATAATAACAATGCACAAAACAAGGCTTCGAAAGACATAGAATGTTATAATTTTCATGCTAAGGGGCATTACACTTGTAACTGCAAAAGTAAGCAAGATACACACTCAAAACGCCAGCAGTTCGACTTGCGAGGGCACGGCAAGGTCGAACGGACGAGTTATTTGATACCTAGAATCTCTTCTAATGGTTTAAATGATTTAGTAATTATGGGTGAAATTGAAAAGAAATTATGTAAATTTATAATAGACACTGGATCTAGTATTTCTTTAATTAAGGAAGGTATCAGTAGATGTGCCACACATAAAACTGTTATAAATGCTAAAGGGGTTTTAGATTTTACGCCTATTGAATTTGAAGATAGTTTAGCACTATCTCCACCTAACCACCTATCGTCACCTACACCTAACGATCCTGAACGGCATCCTAATCGACCAATATCCTAATTGTCTGAATCTCCATCTTCATCTTACAACCTTCGACCTAGATTACCACGTATTGTGCCGTGTTTTGGGAAAAACGCGGCGGTGTTCTTTTATATAGCGGAATAATTAAAATTTATGTATTTGACTACGCGAGGGGTTACGAAAAAATGTACGTACGTTTATTGGACTTTGTCGTTATGAATTATCTCCCTGCCGGCCGACCCGTGCGCGCCCTAGGTCCGATGTTCCGTACCGTTTTTTAGTAGCGTGTTTCGCCAGTTCAACTTTTGCTTTCCGCGTATTAACGTCTGGCGTCCGGCTGACAGAGTAAATGTAAAGGTTTTCGTCTTCTAGCTGCTCCTATGGATAAGTAGAAGTCTACGCGACCTCCGGTAAGTGTGTTAACATATATAAATTAATTATTCATAAAAACAAATTGTATTTACTTGATATTAACTTAGATGCAGTGCGATAGGTTTTGCAGTGATTGATCACCACGTGGCAGGCACCAGGTTAAAATTTGTTTAAACCCTCTGCCTACACGCTGCTAACCAGGTGACATTTAAGCTTATTAAACCAAAATGTTGTGGCCGATAAACTCTTTTGAGACACTTGTGCAGACGCTCCAGTTTGGAGAATTATTTCCGGACAATGGGGGTTATATGTTACTTTGTAATTTTTTGTAAGGCTTCCGCCTCATTATTTCTTTTATGAATTTGCTAACTGCTATAATTTTTTTATTGTTGGACTAAGCTTTTCGTCATTACTGACATCTTCAGGTCTTAAACAACGAAGACCTGATATATTCCGCCTCATGAATATATCAATGTCTATCTCATTCTGAGAATTGTAAACTCGGCCAGGGTCATGCATCACCCGGGTCGAGGGGAGTTTTCTGTAAAAAGGGTCGGCACTAAATTGTTTCTGTCTTAAGCATGCATGGACGGATGTATCTGCCCACGTGAGGAAATTTTACGGTTAATTAATTTTTTTAGTTAATGGGGGCTCATGTATTTTATTATTAATTTAAAGATCTGGGAGGTGTTTTAACATGTGGGCGACACCTGTAGGGGCCGTTCACTGCAGGACTGTATCATGTCAGATTTTGCTGGATCTCGCCCGGACGCATGACCATGCCTGAAGTCAAGCCTTTTTATGAACACTGTAAGCATGTTTCAGTACCTTCATGACATAGATTCTGTTTTGCGAAATTCAATTCCACTGTTCAGCTAATTTTGTAAACTTTAAATTTTGCCATAGCCAGTTAAATATTGTCACAGTTTATATTTTGCCATAGTTTAAATTTTGTAACGGTTAACCTTTTATTGCTCACAATACCAATTAATTAACGTTAAAGAATACAAGACTAATCAGTATCAGTTATGAGTATTCATGGGTGGTCACGTTCCAATATTTTATAAATGCTGTCAAGAAAATAAAAGAAATGAGAAATGCAGTTAGGCAACCAGGCATCCATGTTAACCTCGTGATGGCACTCTTTATCATTATCATTGACGAGATCCGAAATTGATAATTAAACATCTGCGTGGTATTTGTGCGCAGGCCACAATGCTTACATAGAACATTTAGATTGACTTATTATCTAATTAGAATTTTGGGGCATGTCTACTCTACTCTTTCGGGATATTAATTGAGGTTTTGGGGTTTAGTCATTTATTAATTGAAAATTAAGGTGGGCCGGATACTTGGTCAGAATAAGGGGGGTTGAGGGTGTATGATGACAAATATACGCTGCTAACCAGGTGAACATGTGATGTGCTACTTATATGTAAATGACTTTCTCTGTCAATTATATGTGTGTGTTGTGTCTTATGTGATTGTTACATTATTATACTTGTTTATGCATATATATATATATATATATATTTATATCATGTTGGGATTTGTGTAATTACTGGGAGGGTTGAGACTGTGCGCCATTTCACATGATGATTATTATTTATGCGCCACTAATACTCAAACTCAACTATTTGGCGATGCATATGTTAATGGACTTATAATAACGATCGAGGGTTTTTGAAGTGAGCTATTTTGACTGTAAAATACGCGTAATTATCTTGCGTTCCAAGGGCGCATGTATTGTACAAAAGCTGAACACAATAAATACTGTTATTGTTATCTTAAGATCAGAGTTTCATTTGCAAGTCCCATCATACTGGACCCAGCACAATATTGGCTTCTCTAGGCTCTTGCCTAGTCCTAAGTAACTTGTGGCCTCTCTTTCAAAAAAAAAATAATAATAAATAAATAAATAAATAAATAAAAAAGGGGGAGTTGGTTTTCTATAGATAAAAAGCATAAAAGGAAAGAGGGTTTACAAATGGTAGCAGAGAGCGTGGTTCATTCTAGGGTTGAACCCTTGGGTCCTTTGGTGTGATGGGGCTTGCAAACTCGGAAATAGTTTGGTAAATACAATAACATTTGATAAGAATAATAGATAAATGCAATGGCAGGGTTGACATAACATGTAGGTGTATATATGTACTGTGTATGAATTATTGTTAGGTGTTTTGAATTGTAAACCTGATGCTGCCACGGGCATGTGTTGTAGTTGGGTTTTGTTGTTTTTAAATTGGACCTTACCGGAGATCGCGTGGGGATGGGTTCCCTTATTTATTCTATGAAAGTAATAGCGCGTGCGGTTAGCGTGATGCGGTATGTCCCGACTGGAAGTCGGTACCGTCCGACTGCAATGGTGATAATGTCGTAGTCGAAATGTCGTATGTTGTGGTTAGTGTTGGTGGTGTGGATTGTATGTTGGTGTTAGTGTCTGATGTCGTTTCTTCTTCGAGTCTGGCGACTGACGGAGAGATAGTTCTGGAGCGGGTCAGGTTTTCGCAGCGCTAGGAAACTCGGGGGTCCACTTGATGGAAGAGAGAGTACTCAAGTTTTTCTTTTTGTAGGTCATGTTTGTGTTAGGTGTTTAGTGGGGATTTGTGTTATTATTGTTTGTTTTGAATTGTGCAATTCTGGCGGCGGTATGCTATCAGAAATTGCCCCACCCTCTTTCAGGCGTTCTCCAGAAATTTCCGGTGGTGAATGGATTTGATGAGGACCAGCTGCTGGTTTTCTTGGACCTGGTCCTGCAGGTGGCAGATTTCCCGGGGGTGTCCGATGGGGAGGTCTTGTCTCTTATATACCCGTATTGCCGGGGTACGTTGGCTGAGCTGGTCACCAAGACTCTGCGTCGGGGTGACAGTGTTGATGCTTTCCATGGGGAGGTGTTGAACTTCTTCCTAGCCATTCGACGACGTGCCCAGCTTAAGTTTGAAAAATTCTATCGCCTACAGGCCAACGGAGAGGCGTTAGGGGGACTTCGTGCACGATATACGGAAAGCTGCCCGGGTGTTAAGGTTGGGGTTGCCCGAGACAGAAGTTATACAAGCGATTCTGGAAGGACTGACTCCCCAAGAGAGATCTCGTTTGGTATTCGCGGACCGTCCACGTTGTTTTGCCGACCTTGAACGGCTGTGTGTGGTTTCAAGAACGGTCCAGGAGGTTGACGAGTCCCGGGGAAGAGATGCTACAGATGTCCAATACTCCAGTGGTTCATCAGGAAGAGCCAAAAGGGACAAACATGGTGGTTGGAGGAGAACACAAGAGACTGTCAGAAAGCCTGAATATTCCGGAAGTGACGGAGGCTACAAGGGGGTGGCAAGTGAGAACACGGTAACAACAGCTACAGCACGGAAAACAAAGAAATACGAAATTAACAGGGGAAGAAGAAATTATATTAGGGAACAAACATCGGCAAGTAGGGAGCCTGTAGTTAGGCGTTATTCTTATTTGCAGAAAAGTGAGAGTTTAAAAGTTCCCGATAAAGCGCCAGTGCCTAATAGAGTAGTGAATGAAGAAGGTGAAGCAGAAGAAGAAAAGCGGAATAACTTCTGTGGATCGATACAGCACGACAAGAAAACAGCTGTTGATACTGAGTTACAGGACTCGAGGAGGACATCATGGTTGATTCCAGATACCGCAGAATTTGTTCCGGTATTTCCATCTCGGTTCGTGAGGGATCCAGAGCCTGTAACATCATCATCGCCTACGCCGGGATATGAGAAGTCACTTGATGGTGTAGTTTTACCATCGCCAGTAGAAATTAATTTAGTCATTGCACATGAACCTGGACAGCTGGATTCCAGGGTGGAAAATGTTGAGGACGTTGTAGTTGCTGAGAGTGGTCAAGGAGTGGAATCGACAGAAGAGGCAGAAGAGCGGTCTGCGGATGCTGCACAGGGAAGTATATTTGTAGGTGTTAGGGAGACTGTAGAGTCTGAAGTTGCAGATGGACACAGGGATGTCCGGGCTGCAAGTGTGGTAGAAGTAGATGAGGTCGAAGTTGAGGAGAAATTTGGCGGCAGCGTCGTGGAGTGTGTGAGTGAGAATGATGTAGTGTGTGAAGATGTGCAGACGCCTTCTGTAAGTAGTGTTGAGGATTCCAAGGAACGGGAAGAAGTTTCAGGCGGACCAGGTGAGCAACTAGAGGATGAAGATGTGCAGTGTCTGATGGTGGTAGTGGACGTGATGGCGATGATGTTGATGATGAACGTGTTGAGGAAAATGAGATTGGAGGAGAGGTTAGTGAAGAAGTTTGTGAAGCGGCTGGTGACCAGTGTGATGAAGAAATTGGTGAGGAGCTGAGGGAACATGTGGTTGAAGATGGATCTGAGGAGCAACTGGAAGATGCTGAGGATATGCAGTGTCGTGATGGTGATTTGGATTATGGGGACGAAGAAGGGGAAATTGTAGAAGAAAAGAGAGAAGTAGAAAAGGAAGAATTTGTAGCAGAGGAGTTGGATGATGAGCATAATCCAAGGCGGAGTCAAAGGAGTGAAGTAAGTTGCCTTGATTCTGATTCAGAAGAAACAAATCCGTACAGCTCAACACGAAATAATTTCTCTGAGAGTGGTGTGCGAAAGCAACGAATACCCAAAGTCCGTCATAGAAAGGTAAGAAGAAGAGGTTAACGGGTAGCGGGTAGATGTTCCCCACAGTCCCAGTGGTGTTCGTCTACTTCAGGGTTGCGCCCCTGCCCACGCGAGCCTTGGTTTCCTCCATTCATCCTTATTTCCGGAGGGAACCATGTCCTTACCCTTACTCCTAGCTATTGACCCTTTAATGATCTTACCTTTCATTTCATCTTACCGATTTTCCTACCCCTCCCATTAGTAAAAAAAAAAAACTATCAATAAGGAGTTAGAGAGACTTGCCGGAAGTGTTTAGATTGTGGTCCTCGAGATTGTTAGTTTCCCCTGTTCTGGAAGGTTATCATGGAGATAGTTAGAGAGTTGGAGAGACCCCTGAGATTGTCGTGGTCGTCAGTTTCCCCTGTTTTAAAAGTAAGATGGAGGGTGATAGTGTGCTGTTGTTTCCTTGTACATAGTGGTGGATTTTTATTTTTGGTTAGTGTAGAGGTCGAGCCATGCCGCATTCTCCGGTTGTTCCCCGGGTGTTTTTGTTGAGAGAGAGAATTGTGGTTGTTGTGTATCGACGTCGGTGGAGAAGTGAAACCCCCCCCCATATAGTTATGGTGTTTTTGTTGAATAAAAGTTGAGATTAATGTTCGCGTGCCCTTGATGCGGTCTTCTCTGTCTGGCTAAGCGGGGCCGTCCGCCCTTGTGTAGGGATGTGGGCCAGACATATGGCAAGGATCGAGATGCCTTGTAGGTGCATGTGGCTGGTCGGTCCAAGAGATGGACGGGGAGTAGTGCGGTCGCTCACATACCAAGATGGGAGATACCTTGTTTGGTCTTAGGACGGGTATGTGAGTGGGACCGGTGGGAGTAGGTGATGGTCACCGGAGAGGGTGACGTGTTGGGGCGGTCCCGTGGGGTGGCATAGCGGAGAGGGTCGCATGGGGATGTCCGTTCTCCCGAGAGCAAGTGCTGCTGGGCCGACCTAATCACGAAGACCACTGGCTTGTTTTGGGAGGGGGTACACTGCAGGGTACCCTCCCTGCGTTTGACTGTGAGGCAACCAAGTTGCCCTTTTGGGGTGGGGGTGTGCCGTGTTTTGGGAAAAACGCGGCGGTGTTCCTTTATATAGCGGAATAATTAAAATTTATGTATTTGACTACGCGAGGGGTTACGTAAAAATTTACGTACGTTTATTGGACTTTGTCGTTATGAATTATCTCCCTGCCGGCCGACCCGTGCGCGCTCTAGGTCCGATGTTCCGTACCGTTTTTTAGTAGCCGGTTTCGCCAGTTCAACTTTTGCTTTCAGCGTATTAACGTCTGGCGTCCGGCTGACAGAGTAAATGTAAAGGTTTTCGTCTTCTAGCTGTTCCTATGGATAAGTAGAAGTCTACGCGACCTCCGGTAAGTGTGTTAACATATATAAATTAATTATTCATAAAAACAAATTGTATTTATTTGGTATTAACTTAGATGCAGTGCGGTAGGTTTTGCAGTGATTGATCACCACGTGGCAGGCACCAGGTTAAAATTTGTTTTATGTATGTTCCAATTTTAACGCTGGTTAACAGATATTAGGAGTAATAATATAATAATGTGTTGTAATAATGTAGTAATAACAATACTCAATTCATTAAACCAGAATGGGGCGTAAGTAAGTTATTTTTCTGAAATCAGTGTACATCACGGACTTGTTAAAGTTTGCTAATTCCTGTCGGGGGGAGATAAGTGCTTCATGAAAACTTGTGCATAACTCTTAATTGAAATGATTATTATTATGGAATGACTGTATTTGCATGTATTATATATTAGCATATATAAAAGGGTTATTTTGAAGCGATTTATTAGATTCAATGGTGTTATATACTTAGTGAATTTTCGGAGTTTATAAACTGGGCAGGCCCTGCAATGTCAGCGAGTAAATGTGGTAGTGTGGTTTATTAAACTTGTAAGTAATCACAGATATAATTGTGCAGGGTTTCCGATGAAGACGGGAATCTGTCTCGCTCCAGAAGGAAGGCCGAACACCCGCCTCCGAGGATGTAGATTTAAACACTTCCGTCAGCTGTCAGCCGGAATGGACGGACAAATACACGCAACCGGACCCTCTGCCTACACGCTGCTAACCAGGTGACATTTAAGCTTATTAAACCAAAATGTTGTGGCCGATAAACTCTTTTGAGACACTTGTGCAGACGCTCCAGTTTGGAGAATTATTTCCGGACAATGGGGGTTATATGTTACTTTGTAATTTTTTGTAAGGCTTCCGCCTCATGAATATATCAATGTCTATCTCATTCTGAGAATTGTAAACTCGGCCAGGGTCATGCATCACCCGGGTCGAGGGGAGTTTTCTGTAAAAAGGGTCGGCACTAAATTGTTTCTGTCTTAAGCATGCATGGACGGATGTATCTGTCCACGTGGGGAAATTTTACGGTTAATTAATTTTTTTAGTTAATGGGGGCTCATGTATTTTATTATTAATTTAAAGATCTGGGAGGTGTTTTAACATGTGGGCGACACCTGTAGGGGCCGTTCACTGCAGGACTGTATCATGTCAGATTTTGCTGGATCTCGCCCGGACGCATGACCATGCCTGAAGTCAAGTTTTTTTATGAACACTGTAAGCATGTTTCAGTACCTTCATGACATAGATTCTGTTTTGCGAAATTCAATTCCACTGTTCAGCTAATTTTGTAAACTTTAAATTTTGCCATAGTCAGTTAAATATTGTCACAGTTTATATTTTGCCATAGTTTAAATTTTGTAACTAACCGTTACAAAGCGTGTAGGCAGAGGGTCCGGTTGCGTGTATTTGTCCGTCCATTCCGGCTGACAGCTGACGGAAGTGTTTAAATCTACATCCTCGGAGGCGGGTGTTCGGCCTTCCTTCTGGAGCGAGACAGATTCCGTAACTTACCTTTTATTGCTCACAATACCAATTAATTAACGTTAAAGAATACAAGACTAATCAGTATCAGTTATGAGTATTCATGGGTGGTCACGTTCCACTATTTTTATAAATGCTGTCAAGAAAATAAAAGAAATGAGAAATGCAGTTAGGCAACCGGGCATCCATGTTAACCTCGTGATGGCACTCTTTATCATTATCATTGACGAGATCCGAAATTGATAATTAAACATCTGCGTGGTATTTGTGCGCAGGCCACAATGCTTACATAGAACATTTAGATTGACTTATTATCTAATTAGAATTCTGGGGCCTGTCTACTCTACTCTTTCGGGATATTAATTGAGGTTTTGGGGTTTAGTCATTTATTAATTGAAAATTAAGGTGGGCCGGATACTTGGTCAGAATAAGGGGGGTTGAGGGTGTATGATGACAAATATACGCTGCTAACCAGGTGAACATGTGATGTGCTACTTATATGTAAATGACTTTCTCTGTCAATTATATGTGTGTGTTGTGTTTTATGTGATTGTTACATTATTATACTTGTTTATGCATATATATATATATATATATATATATTTATATCATGTTGGGATTTGTGTAATTACTGGGAGGGTTGAGACTGTGCGCCATTTCACATGATGATTATTATTTATGCGCCACTAATACTCAAACTCAACTATTTGGCGATGCATATGTTAATGGACTTATAATAACGATCGAGGGTTTTTGAAGTGAGCTATTTTGACTGTAAAATACGCGTAATTATCTTGCGTTCCAAGGGCGCATGTATTGTACAAAAGCTGAACAAAATAAATACTGTTATTGTTATCTTAAGATCAGAGTTTCATTTGCAAGTCCCATCATACTGGACCCAGCACAATATTGGCTTCTCTAGCCTCTTGCCTAGTCCTAAATAACTTGTGGCCTCTCTTTCAAAAAAAAAAATAATAATAAATAAATAAATAAAAAAGGGGGAGTTGGTTTTCTATAGATAAAAAGCATAAAAGGAAAGAGGGGTTACAGTATGTAACTACTATTGTTTTTCATACAATGGCGATTATTCCTTTAGCGAGCAAAGGACTCATTAACTCGAAGTCATTAATTTCGCCGTCCTAGCGCACTCTCCGTACATCGTAGATGTGCATCTTCTGTCTACGATGGAGTCACATCAAAAGCGTAATTACAACTTTGTTTTGTTTTACTTAGTTCAAACTTAAAGCATTAATCGATTATGGATAATTAATTATTTATACTCAGAAGTGCTCAGTAGTGTTCTAAATTTCTTAAGGAATATGTATAATTGACATCTTAATCATTTATGCCTAATTTAAAGTGGTAACGTACCAAATTCACAAATATAGTTAGTAAAGCTTTTATAATGATTTAATAAAGAATAGTCAGTATATAAAGAATGTTTTTTTTTATATATAATATTATGTCTTAATGAAAACACTCAATAGAATTATTGTAACGAGAGTATGTCACTTCAGTTATTGTTATTTTGTTCATTTGTATTGTCATTTGTTCATCAAGATAAAACTTGTTAACGAACGTAGTTACTCTAATGAATTAAAGAAATATTATTAATCTAAGTAAATGCCTTATTTAATAACGAGCCATTCCAACAGCTATCCTGTCCGCACGACAGGTGCTTTCACTTTGTGAGGCCACAGCCCCGGGCGTTACAACAAATTTGGTGTCAGAATTTGGGAATGTTAGTTTACTTACATTAATTAAACATTAATCTCACTGAAGTGGCTCTTTATTAATGGGCAATAGTAGTAAGAATTTAAAGAAAGAATTAAGTGATGTTCGTTAATAGCTCAAAGGTTTTGGGGCGTGTTCTAACACGCCCCAAAACCTTTGAGCCATTAACGAACATCACTTAGTACAGCTTTCGACACATTACGATAAATTTTCTGTATGGAACCAATTTTGAAATATCCTGATTTTTAATTACCATTTTTATTGAGCACAGATGCATCCGGAAGGGCTATTGGTGCTGTGTTATCTCAGGTTCACAATGGACAAGAGCATCCAGTCGCATATGCAAGCCGTCAGCTTAACAACGCAGAGAGGAATTACTCGACGACAGAACGAGAGCTTTTAGCACTGGTATCGGCGACTAAACATTTCCACGGTTACTTCTATGGTAGGAAGTTCACAGCCATCACGGATCATGCAGCGTTGAAATGGATGTTATATCTAAAGGATCCATCTTCAAGATTGACCAGGTGGGCATTGAGATTGTCAGAGTTTGATTACGAGGTGATTCACAAGCCAGGTAAGCGACGTACAAATTGTGATGCATTAAGTAGACATACTTATCTCACTCGTAAGGTTAATGAAATACCATATATGTCAAGAGAAGTGTTTTTGCATGAGCAAGATAGAGATACATATTTTAATACAATTAAGGAATCTATAAAAACGGGAGAAGTAGATGAATTTTTCTTAGATGATGACGGGTTACTTTATAAAAGGGGAAATGTACGACATCAGTTAATAGTTCCAAAAATATTAGTACCACGTGTAATAGGTTAACACCGGGATACACCTTTTTCTGGTCGTCATGGAATCAAATGCACACAGTCCGTAATAGCAGAGAGATATTATTGGCCGAATTTAAGTAAAGACATAGAAAATTTTGTTAAAGTGTGCTTATCGTGTAACCAATGGTGTTAATCGGAAAAAACATAGCACCTATGGGAAAATTTCAGTCAGTTACTCAACCTTTTCAACTTGTTTCGATGGATATAGTAGGACCTCTACCTACCACTAAAGCTGGGAATAAATATTTGCTAACTTTTATAGATTATTTAACACGTTATTGTGAAGCTATACCGATCCCCGATCAGACTAGTATAACGATTTCTAGGGAATTTGTTAAGCATGTCATATCTAGGCATGGTGTGCCTATGAGTCTGCTAACGGACCAAGGACGTAATTTCGTTTCATCATTATTTAAAGACCTATGTCATCTTTTAAAAATTAGGAAAATTCAGACGACACCATATCATCCACAATGCAATGTGCTAATAGAGCGTTTAGATCGAGTTGTAATTGACATGTTGTCGCATTATGTGAACAACAATGCTACTGATTGGGATGAATATGTACCGTATGTGTTAATGGCTTACAGAAGTACGAAACATAATACGACCGGTTATAGTCCACATATGCTAATTTATGGACAAGAATTTAGCTTACCAGCAGATAATGATTTGGAAGCTCGATTGAATGATTTAGAAGAACCAGAATTAGATGCGTTAGGAGGTCGTGATGCTTTGCGTAAGCTAGTAGATAAATTAAGTGAGGCTAGGAAATTAGCTATTGCAAATACAGAAAATAGTAGAGATATAAGTAAAATGCAGTATGATCGTAAAAGTAAGAAGATTGAGTATAATGTAGGTGATTTTGTCATTTTGTATAATCCAGTGATTAAAAGAGGAGTAAAACAGAAATTTGGCAAGCCATGGGTAGGACCTTACAAAATTATAGAAAAATTAAATGATTTAAATTATAAATTACTCAAACAAAATAAAGAAGAAATTGTACACGTGAATAGATTAAAGAAATCAACTACGGCAGGAGATAAGACACCAACGCACAAGAAAAACAGCTATTACGTTTGAACCTAATGATAACGAATCAAGTACAGGGTCGAGGTTTGATGACATTGAAGCTTGCGATACGAATGTTTTAACCGATGGAACAAGTAGGGGGGAGACCGATGCCTATAGTAATGATTAAAGAAGAAGATGAACCTATTTTAGATATTACGCCTATTGAATTTGAAGATAGTTTAGCACTATCTCCACCTTCACCACCTACACCTAACGATCCTGAATGGCATCCTAATCGACCAATATCCTAATTGTCTGAATCTCCATCTTCATCTTACAACCTTCGACCTAGATTACCACGTATGTAATTACTATTGTTTTTTTTCCTAGGTTTCTTGAGTGTTCTTCTTAGCGTCAATGTGATTTTGGCGTTAATTCCACCTGAACGTTGTTTTACACCTAGTTTGGATAAGGGACTTGTTTTTCTAAATGAAGGGGACATCTTATTGACTAATGATAAGTGGACTTTAGTTGTAAATATAGATGTTACTGAGTATGATGGTATGATAGAGTATATAGAAACAGTTTTTCAAAATGTTGAGTCCTTTCGAGATCATCCTACTTTGAAATTAGTGGTTCCTTAGCTCGAAGTCAGTCGCTTGCGTACTGTCGCAAATATGTCAAAAATAGAGATAAGTAGTCTAAAATCTATGTTACCTGAAACACGTAAGAAGCGTGGAGCAATAAATGCTATTGGTTCAGCTATGAAAATATTATTTGGTACTATGGATAATGATGATCTTGAGACGTTTAGTTCGAAGATCAGTGAATTAGATAAAATACAGAGTGATGTTTTGCATAACAATAAATAAATGTTAACCTATTTTAAGTCAGTTATAAAATATTTCAAAGAAAATGCTAAAGTTATAACAGTTTTAGGAGAAAATGTTAAAAATGTATTACAACAAATTTCTAATGTTAATATCAGTTTATGGTCAGAAATAGAAGGAGTTAATAAAACTCTACAGTATCATATGAAAATCTCATCATTAATAAGAGAAGTTGAATTGTACTTGAATTCAGCAGAATATGAATTAAGTAAATTAATGAAAGGACTTGATGTAACGTCTAATGGTAGATTAAGTTCTCTTTTGACACCACCTGATAAATTGTCTAAAATTTTGTCATCAGTTTCCCAAGAATTAACACATGATTTATCATTAATAGCCAGTACTAAATTAGAAGAGATGTATATTTATTATGAATTAGCAGATGTTCATGCTATATCTTAAACGAAATGTATTCAACTGGTTATAGAAATTCCTTTAAAAACAGAAAACAGATTACTAGACTTGTATTCTGTAAAGTCCTTGTCGTATAGAGAACTTTCTATCAATAAGTTTATATATTATGTAAAGAGCAATACTGAGTACTTAGCATTAACTAAAACGCGACAAGAGTATGTTGAACTTACACACAAAGATGTAATTGCGTGCAGAGGTTCCAAGTATAGTGTGTGTCCACCCAATATACCTTTGTATTCGTACCATAACGACAGTTGTATCTATGCATTATTTGTTGGAGAGACCAGCAGTGCTCGTGTTCAATGTTAGAAGAAGGTTATACAGAATTTCAGCCGTCCAATTCTACATCAGATGCCGAACAAGGATGCGTGGATATATAGTGCACCAGAACCGATACGAGTTACCTGGAGATGCGATCAAGACACTAAGACCGAGATTCTTAAGGAGAGAGGAGTTCTTAATCCACACCATTGTCATATATATTTCAAATATTTTACCTTATTACCACATACTTATGGACGAAGTATATATAACCTTACTAAGCCTATCATGATTGAACCACCAATATCCTCTTTGATTAGTCCATTCGAGGCTAAGATTTTAACAAATAATGTCACTCACATGAAGATTTCAGATATTACAGAATTGAATATCGACGAAGTACTGCACGGGATACATAACGACTTCGATGACGTTTCACTGAACCGACTTATTAACGATATCCAAGAAATACACCAAGAAAAGCAACAATCACGAAACGAACTATCTATCCGCTATGCCGGTGGCTTTACCGTCATAATTATTGGAGCAGCAGTGCTACTGTATCTCGTCTACCAAACCAAGTCAGTCTCCAAATGTCTAACTTCTACTCTCATACCAGCAACGACATCGAGTGCTGAGGCAACACAAGAAGCAGCAGAGGAAATTCCAGAGGTAACTTCCCCAGACGGAATGAATGTTACAGTACTCTACGTAAAACCAGGTGTTAAGGTTGCACATTCTCAGTTACAAATTAAAGAGTTTGTTGTGTTTGATTGTTTAATAAAGCAATGTATTGAACCTACATAAAGAATTGAGAAGTACGTAAGGAAAATGTAAACAAGAAAAAAATAATAATTATTATAATACTTGTAAACTTACCTAAGGAAAACAAAATTTTGAGTCTCATTATATTCAACACTCTTTGTTTTGAATGTAACAGATAAAACTATGTTTAAATAGAAAAAGAGACAATTATGTAGTTTGTAAATATCGCGTGATATATATTATAACATCGCCAAATTCAGATCAGTTTTGATAACACCAAGTATGTAAAAAATGCTAAATATACTATGTTTTAATAAATAAATAATGTAGAGAATAAAAATATAAAAAGTAATTAAGAAAGAAGGAGAAAGAATTATAAACCAAAAGTGATTAATAAAGAAACTCAACGACTAGACTGACCGACAAACGACATTGACCCAACCCCAGAGATTGGCCAGTTAACAACCAAAATAAAATAAACAAGATGAGAAGTGAAGGAGAAGAAACATGAGAACAAAGAGGGAACAAACCAACGTTGAAGAAAATAAAATGAAACACGTCAAGAAAACCCAGACAAGGAATAAGAATAAAGAAGTGAGGAATAATGTAATCAAAAATAATAAAGAAAATGAAACCGGTTAAGAACCAAAATAATTAATGAATGTTAGTATTGATTGAATGTCAATTGTAAATAGTCATTAATAAAACACGATAGCTAAAAATACATTAGCCAAAGAGTTAAGAGTACATGTAAGTTGTTAATAGAGAAATACATGATATTAATAATTATATATAATATATGTAGAGAAAGAGAGTAAAATAGTGAGAAGTAAACGGAAGTTGACCTAGTGAAAGTGAACTTACCCTAAAGTGAAATGATAGAAAAAGAAACACTAAGTAAATTATAATGAACACAAAATAATTTAAAAGTGCAAGTGATAAATAAATAAAAATATTGTCAGTAATAAAAATAGTAAGAATAGAGAAGGCTAAGATAAAGACTTAGTAACATAACCAATGTTTAAGATTTAATAGTGAACAATAACATTTAAGAAAGTTATTATGAATAATATTTAAAATAAAACATTGATTCAGTAATAATGAACACTGAAGAGTGATATTAACTGTAGTAATTATGAAATAATATTATTATAGAACTTAAGAATGTATTGTAGAATTTAAAGGTGAGAATCACAAGAAAAAGTAATAAGATGATGTTAACATGGAAGGGAAAGCAAAGAGTTTTATAGAATAAGTATGTAATAACCATAAGTAAATACCCATGTTATAAGGGGAGAGTAATGAAACAAGTTCAATAGAGGTGAGATTGTTTATCACCCGAACAATAAATCAGAAGTAATGAATTGTACACCAATATTAAATAATAAGTGTTAATTAAATTAATGGTATAAACAATTCTTTAGTAATAGGACATGGATTGGGTAATTATTCCAAACATAGACCTAAATGTTATATGTTATATGATGAAAGAGTAGTAATTAATAGCCATATTGTTGACATTGACAGAGTAATTAAAAAATAAGGAAAGAAAACAATGTTCGAGTTATAAAAGAGAAAAACTGTTAGTAAATAATTAGCAAGAAATATTGAATAACACAGTTGTTACACACAAAAATCACACAAAGACTGAACCAAAACACCTCCATAGATAATAAACCTAATTATAAAAAACAAAATAACGATCAAGGACAAAATGAGATATAATGTGTATGAAACAATAAAAAACCAGTAATGGCTACTTAGACTTGAAACAGGCCTAACGGTCAAACATAAACAAATACTAATTGTATGAAAATAGCCAAGTAATTAACAAATCCAAGGTGACTAATTAACCAAGGATAAATGGTAAATGTTATTAAAAACAAAATATTAAAATAAGGAGTTATATAAACAGAGAAATGTAATTAGTAAATATTAAATAAATTGTAACGTTAGAAAACATGAAATAACCCAATATTGTGGGATACCAAAATAATCTTTGTGAGAAAATACAAATGACAGTGCTAATAATTAATACTTAAGAAGGAAGATAATAGAAGGAAGAAAGTCAGAAGATATAGGAAGATTTGAAAAGAATTCAAATTCTGATAACAATGGATTTATATCAAGCTAGCCCAATCAGAATACTTTGGTAACCATGGAAACCACGGTTGAAGACGAAATTACCGTTGAATATCATTACTCAGAAAGTGACGCTCCGGAAAAACAGACGCCAGAATTCAGAACAACCTATTTTCTTATTTAAAATGTTTTAAAAGTAAAATAGATTATCAAAATTGAACGAGAAGGAGGCTGACTATCACTGAACTCAATTACCTGATGGTGAAGACGTTTTATTTCAAGACGAAGTGAATAAATGAATTTAATACTTTGAAAAAGATGCCCGAAGCCCGAGTAAACGAAAACTGAAATATATTGCGGCCACATTCCTTCATTCCAGGCCAACAGACTAATCACATGCTACGAAGCTGTTAAGTATCCAATAAATTATCTAAACTTCCGAAATAACGCACTTTGAATATTTCTCACTATATTCTGAAGTACCACTGAATCAATTTTATTCTCTTTCAAAGATTAAACAAAAATATTAAGACACTGTATATTGGTCAAATTATAAAGATAACCTAGCATTAATGTACGAACCTTTAAAACATTTCTACTACACTTCAACAAACCATTTATAGTTACACGTTACAATATTTAAGTAGAAACATTGTAAGGTTGTGTATTTTTATTATTGTAATTGCATCTGAGCCTTTTAACGTGATCAGAAGAATCCAAAACAATTGAACGAAATTATTTGTTTACCACTTGGGTGGAACGACATACTGTATGTTAATCACGTTCAAAATCGATTGTAAAACCCAGAGAGAAAAAGTCTCATAAATAAATAACCGGTGCGAATTTATATAAGAAATCAAATACAGCTTGTGTCTATGAAAACAGTAATATCAAATCGCTAATAAAACAATACTGTGTACGTAAAAAAGTGTTTTATTTTCAGTAGGAATGTGTATTCTTAAAATTATAATTTACAGCGAACGTCTCTGACAGGATAACTAGCGCTCAAGCAGCGAATACGGTAGCTGCCGGCTCGATTATACAACTCGAGAAACGGCGGGACAAATTGAATCCTTCACACCGTCTGAGGTGAATCGCTGATAATAAGACATTTTTAATTGTTTTAATTAAACAATTTGGCGCCACCCGGGAATAATACACTCCTAGTGAACCTCAGATCGGGGACTACGATACCTGGTTATCCGTACGTTCGCTACGGACTCAAGCATCGCAAGTTACGTTACCGTGTTGGTAAGACACACATACACAAGTTACACGGTGACACACTTCAACATTTTACAGAATACTTTAAGGGCGTCGTTTGCACGCTTGCAGAAGTAAGACGGCACACGTTTTGTAATAAATTGGCTTCCATCGCGGGGCTTGAACGAGACGGACGTCACACACCCACAACATTGGTTATAATATATAAATGTGTACATCGACACAATGTGTTATCTACACACAGCTGAGCGTGTACGGCTGCTTAGCAATAGCAATGATTGAGCGTAGACGGCGCAGTCTTATCTTTTTGTTTTAGTGGTTTGTTTACATGTAGATAAACAGATCAGATGTAGATTTCATGATGTAAACATAGTAGGTAATACTACTATACTACTTACTATATATATTGTAGTACATTCCAAGATCGTTGAGCTTGAGTAAAAATGTAAGTTATTTATACTTTGGATAAAATTTGAAAAGCAAAGTACGTCCCGTACTTTCCTTTCATAAAGTAGGGAGGGGTGTTGTGCCCAGCACATTCCACGTTATGATTTTATATATATTTGTAAATGAGGATTCTACTCATACTCAAACTACTCAATGTATTATTTTATTTTATCTTAAGAATTATTTTAAGGAAAAAACTGAGCGATTGTGAGGAAGTGTGCTGACCATTTTTTATTGTGGCACGTGTAGCGTGTTATCAACCAGGGAAATAAGAATTGTTTACTTATCAGTGTTCGCAAACGAATTCCGCTTTGGTTCACAAACATCAATGTCAAATTGTCCTCTCGTGTGACCTGATAAGTTTCGAGACACGTGCAGAGTCCAGTTCTGATTGGCTGAATTTTGGGCGTTAACTCATAGAGACTTTTTGCGTCACGCAGGGTATAAAACTGACGAGAGCACTGGGAAGTACACATTCTCTTTTTTTCACTTGTTCACGTTTCGGCGTCCTTGCGCACTCTCCGTACATCGTAGATGTGCATCTTCTGTCTACGATGGAGCCACACAAAAGCGTAATTACAACTTTGTTTTGTTTTACTTAGTTCAAACTTAAAGCATTAATCGATTAAGGATAATGAATTATTTATACTCAGAAGTGCTCAGTAGTGTTCTAAATTTCTTAAGGAATATGTATAATTGACATCTTCATCATTTATGCCTAATTTAAAGTGGTAACGTACCAAATTCAGAAATATAGTTAGTAAAGCTTTTATAATGTTTTAATAAAGAATAGTCAGTGTATAGAGAATGTTTTTTATATATATAATATTATGTCTTAATGAAAACACTCAATAGAATTATTGTAACGAGAGTATGTCACTTCAGTTATTGTTATTTTGTTCATTTGTATTGTCATTTGTTCATCAAGATAAAACTTGTTAACGAACTCTAATGAATTAAAGAAATATTATTAATCTAAGTAAATGCCTTATTTAATAACGAGCCATTCCCACAGCTATCCTGTCAGCACGACTGATGCTTTCACTTTGTGAGGCCCCAGCCCCGGGCGTTACAACACTATCATTTCAACTGCTTTTGAAATGTCCATTTCTTCTTTTTGAAGCTTTTTGCTTACAAGATTGATTCTGAATAGAACTGTATGCCAAACTACGAGACAGCAAATAAACTTGAAACTCTTAATCTTGCGAGCTAGACCATTAGCTGTGTTTTTTCGAAACGCATCAGTTCTGGGATCAGTAGACAGTGCACATAATGCATCGTAGATTTTCCCGGCTTGATACCGAATAGGAGTCACTGCATCAATACGACTTTCCCTCCGAGTTTCACTTAAGGGTTTCACCGTTAGAGAACTGACATGTTCTGTCAGCACAGACCACCTATGTGTCGAAGCAGAGAAAAAATTTCCTGTAAAGTGCTGAAGAAGTTAACAGCATCAGTGCAAGATAAGGCAGCGTCATTTACGACAAGATTAAGAGTGTGTGAGCTACATGGTATGAAGAATGCACGAGGGTTCATGTCCAATATCATTTTTTGAATTCCAACATGTTTTCCCTTCATGTTGGCAGCGTTGTCGTATCCTTGTCCACGCATATTTCTTAGTGGTAGCTTCATTTCTTCTAGTTGTGTGAGAAGTGTGTCTGTTAATTCTTCTCCTGTCGAACAGTCAATATGTATGAATCCCAAAAAATGTTCATGTATACGGGGTTCTTTTCCTGATTCGCAACTCACATAACGAATTACCAATGACAACTGCTCTGTGTGGCTTACATCAGGAGTGCAATCTAAGATAATGGAGTAATGCGACTGTCAGTTACAATGTAGTCTGTAGTCGGCAGTCGCAAGCAGCCGTTATGGTCTGCACAAAGTTCCCGCCATCTAGTGCTAAACATACAACACGCGCACTACTACTATGAAATTCGCTTTTGACCATGGTGTAAAAAGAAGATGATGCAACTGACGCTAGTTTACAGAAATATAAAGCAAAAAAATCAGTAGAAAACACTTTCTAAAATTTATTTTTTGAGTCTCTTTTTGGCGCCCCTCTGACAGCGGCGCCCCGGGCAGTCGCCCGGCTTGCCTGGCCCTTGGGCCGGCCTGCTGTTATCTAGCGGCCGTAATGTAGCGGTGGATGACGTCACTAAAACATTGTCTATACAAATCAGATGGCGTTGGTTTCCTACAGAGCGTTGATTGTGAGCGGAACGTCAAATTGCGGTGCCGCCATTTGCATGACGGCCGTCATAGCGGTGACAAACAGTTGTTGACCGTTTTCTCTCATGTAGCGTTGAGCATTTAAAATAAAAATGAGTGCAAACGTGATTTGGACCAGCGAAAGCGACAAAAGTTTAATTGATTTTGTAAGAAATCATGAAGCTCTGTACAATGTGAAGAGCAAAGACTATAGAAAAGCCCAGTTAAAACAAAATCTGTGTAATAATGTCGGAACTATACTTTAAAATCAGATATGTATAATGCTATATAATTTTTAATATTTTAGTACATATTATGTTAATCATAAGAATATATCCGTGGTTCTAGGGAATAGGTTAGTCGTCTTATGCCGTTTTTAAGATATATAATTTTTTAGATAGCTTTGAGGCTTTTACATCATGTGAATAAATGTGAAACTGTAAATACAAAAACTATTCATTTTATACAGATATAAAATAATTTCGCTACAAACGGGATTTGTTGTAAAATAAATAATAACTAAAATCTTATTTTTGAAAACTTATGATTTTAAACTTTACCTAGTTATTCCCTGGAACCACGGATATTATATACAATAGGTGCTTGTATATAAAAGTAACAACCGCAATAAAATGTAATTCATGTTAATGTTAGTAAAATGTAATTACTTAATATAATTAATGGTGCACTGCATAATTATGTTGCCACTCAACACCCCCTGGGCCGTTGAAGTAATTTTTAAATATTTCTCGAATTTGAGTGTGATTCATTCTGGCACGGACATTGTGTTCTGCCATAGGGATTAAATTTTCAGTGGGTAATGGAAGTGCATCACCAATATGTTTTTGACCTGGAGCAAGTACTTTTGCTTCCTGTAAAATGTTATATAATATGCAGGCACATATAATCAACTTTTCTGTAGTTTCTGGGGCAGTAGCAATAGGTGGGAAAAAAAGTCTGAAGTAACCGCATAAAATTCCGAAAGTATTTTCAGTTGTCCTTCAAGCTCGAGATAGTCGATAGTTATATACACCTTTTGATAGACCATGTAGAGATTGCTGTCTTGTGTAAGGTTTCATCAAGTTTTCGTGCAGAGCAAAAGCTTCATCTCCTACAATCACATGGGTACAACATTATCCATTCCGGGTAGTGCTTTTGGTGCTGGTATATTGAATGTATTATTTTTTATCTTTTTCCCTATTTTGCTTTTTAGGTAGATACCAGCATCTCCTCCTCTACCATAGGAACCGACATCAATAGCAGTGAATTTACAATCCGCATCAACAACTGCTAGCAAAACCATTGAGTAATACTCTTTATAGTTAAAATATAACGATCCACTGTTTTTGGGAGCCTTTATCCTTATATGTTTTCCATCTATCGCTCCGACGCAGTTCGGATAATTCCATTTTTTTTTAAATTGGCTACTGATTTTTCGTAGTTGATCGTCTGTTGGGGACGGCATAATTAACTTGAACATTCTTTTGATAATGGCCTCAGCAACTTCTCTTATTATGACACTTATCCAGGAATGGCTTACTCGATACTGGAAAGCAAGTGATCGAAAAGACTCTCCCATGGCCAAATGCCTGAAATAAGAAATAATACCGCTGGTAGCGCTGTCCGTCCTGTTGTGGGCGACGGAATCGAATTTCGAAAGATCGATGCTGTGTGTGTGGGGTGAGATATGTTCGAATCAGGGCCGTCTCTACCCGGGGGTTCAAGGGGTGCAGCGCACCCGGGCGCCGAGGCATCAGGGGCGCCTCGGCGCCGGAGGTGCCGAGAAATTATTTTACTCAGCTCAAATTTACCTACATTCATCATTGTACCTACCTATATACAGTACCTATAATTATAATTATTTTAAATCTAACAAACGGTAATTTTCGAACATTAAACGAACCGCATGCAAGCGATACTCAATCTAAAGTGAGTGCTTTAACGATCAATTTACTTTCCAAAACAAACCGCCGCGCCGCAACGGCCGGCCGGCACCGACAGTGGACAGTAGGTAGGCAGTCAGTCTTACTCTATGCGAGCCAAATTAAATGTAAACTCCGCGCGAACCGAAGAAAAAAACAGGAGAAAGAAGAAAATGTTAAGATGGTTACTAGTTCCATAGAAAGATTTCTTCAACCCGGTAAGTGGTTTTGCACTCGTTTGTCGAAAACTATAATGGCTGCTACGCACAGGCGCACAGCGCCCGGCTAGATACTTAGCACGTATCAATTTAAAAAAATTAACCATTTCTATAATTTATTCCTTATTTTTGTTTAACAGGCTCATCTTCGGCTTCCGAAAATCTGGTGGTATTAGAAGAAAATCAAAATGAGACCGATTCCGCAGAGCCTTCTTCGCCGTCGCCGATAACTAGCCCCGCAGAACGTGTCGATGAAACGGTTTCAGCAGAGCCTTCTGCGCCGTCGCCGATAACTAACTCCGCAGAACGCGTCGACGACGCGGACGACGTAGTATCCTCGGAAGAGATTATTTCCAAAGATGCGATCAATGACGTTGCTTTATGGCCTCAAGTAATAAGAGATAATCATAGAATAATTTTACTAGATCATGGACCAGTACAGATAGTTACTTTTGTGTATCCAACAAATAGTAACAATAGATCATTTTCAGATATATATTATAAAAAAAAAGTTACCTAATAATGAAATCGTCAAAAGAGACTGGTTAGATTATTCAAAATCAACTGATTCTGCTTATTGTTTCTACTGCAAACGTTTTAATACGGATGTCAATGCTTTTAATGATAAAATCGGTTACAAAGATTGGCAGCACTTGACTAGAAACATAGAACGGCATGAAAAAAGTGGCGGGCATTTAATGAGCGTTAAAAATTGTTTAAACTTAAGAACTGACATATCAAAAGGAAAGACTATAGACTCTGAAAACCAAATGGTAATTGAACGCGAAAAAAAGAGATGGGTAGCTGTAATTGAAAGATTAATTCATCTTATTTATTTCCTAGCAAGGCAATGTATAACACTAAGAGGTACATCGGCAAAACTTTTTGATCCTAATAATGGCAATTTCTTGAAACTAATCGAATCTGTTTCTAATTTTGATGATATCTTAAATGAACATATTTCTCGGATCCAAAAATCTCAGAATCGCATGACTCATTATTTAGGTCATAACATTCAAAACGAACTTGTAACTTTAGTGGGAGAAAAAATAAAAAAGACAATAAGTTTAGACCTAAAGCAATCAAAATACTATTCTATCATTTTGGATTGCACTACAGATGTGGGTCATGTAGAACAGATCACAATCGTTGTTAGATTTGTTTTTCTTAATGCCTCTACAAGGAAGGTTGAAGTTAGAGAACATTTTCTGGGTTTTGTTCCTATAACATATACTACTGGTGAGCAGTTAATGACATTTCTATTAGAATATTTGTCATCGTGTGATATCGATTTACAGGATATGCGCGGTCAAGGCTATGATAATGGTGCCAATATGAGAGGGAAAACATAGGGCTCCAGAAAAGAATACTGAATATAAACCCACGCGCATTCTTTATCCCTTGTGCGGCACATAGTCTGAATTTAGTTGTAAACGATGCCGCTAAATGTTCTCTTGAAATATCGAATTTTTTCTCCATTGTTCAAGATATATATGTATTTTTTGCTGCATCAACCGTATGTTGGCAATTACTCATAAACGGAATGCCTTCTTTAACTTTAAAGCCCTTATCCACTACCCGATGGGAGAGCAGAGTTGATGCGCTAAGAGCCCTTCGATTTAATTTAGGAAAAGTATATGACGCGTAATACAAAATTTACTGTGATAACATCAGAGATTCCGATACAAGAAACACAGCAAATTCCTTAATATCAAAATTAATGTCTTTCAGATTTATATGCTCAATAGTAATTTGGTACGACATTCTCAGTAAAATAAATATCGTTAGCAAAGCGTTGCAGAAATCAGACGTTATTCTCTCAGTTGCAGCAACAATGCTTAATAAAGTGAAAGATGAACTGACAGAAATACGATCAGAGTCCGCGTTTAGAGAAATGGTCACTACCGCCAAAACGGTGGCCAAAGAGATCAATGCTGCTATAGTATTTCCCGAAACGACCCGTCCCCGTGCTAGGAGAAGAATGTTTGACTGCGAGCCTGTAGATGAATCAATAACTGACCCAGAAACTCATTTTAAAGTACATTTTTAGTATTACCTATTAGACACAGCAATTAATCAATTTAGCGAACGCTTCAAGTTTTTAAACGATAGTAATACAGATTTTTCTTTTCTGCAAAATTTACAGAATTGGAGTGATTTTGATGCTCAACAAAAAAAGACGCTCTGTAACAATTTACAAAATAAATTGAGCAATGGTTTAAATTCCGATATCAATAAAGACGATCTCTTCGACGAAATCAATATTTTACCACTTTCCGTCAGCGATTGCACAACCCCACTAGTTATATTGGATTATTTATTAGCAAATAATCTGATTTCCCTCTTTCCGAATTTAAGCACTGCAATAAGAATTTACTTAACATTACCAGTGACAGTAGCACAAGGTGAAAGATCTTTTTCCAAGCTAAAATTAATCAAAAATTATTTGAGGTCAACGCTATCGCAAAATAATTTAACAAATTTAGCCATAATAAGTATTGAACATGACATCAAGATTGAAACCCGGGAGATAGTGAATGATTTTGCTGCTCGTAAAGCAAGAAAAATTAATCTAGTATAGTAATTTAATAATAAGGTTAGGTACCTTTTGAGGATCAGAAAATGTCTGTAAATAAACTTTCTTAATTTGTTACTTAAAATTCTTTATCATAGTTATATCCTGTTACTTTGTTGTTGATTGTTGTGTAAGTTAGCAAAATAGTAAGAAGTGAATATTTTATAATAAATAAATGGTAATAATAGCATTAAAATTGCATATTTTTACTGTGTAACAACCCTCCCTTCCTCCTTCTGCTGTCCTCCTTATAACTGCTACACACTGCCCGGCTGCACAGCCGCCGGCAGTCAGCAGCGCTTTGATAACCGCCTGCAAGCCGCCGGGCGCTGTGTGTAGCAGCCATTACCAAACCTACACCACTGATGGGGGGGTGCTGAAATGGTTAGGGGGCGCCTGAGCTGGGTTCGCACCCCGACGCCAGATAAGCTAGAGACGGCTCTGGTTCGAATAATGCTTGCGATTTGAATTGTGTCTGTTCGTTTAGAATGTCGTTTTTATTTGTTTTCGTGTTTGTATATTTCCAATTGTTCTAGAGCGTCTAGTTTTCGGCCTTTTGTGTGTACGTGTAGAATGTTCATGTTATTGTCGATGTTTTTATATGTGTGGTTTGCTTCAATGAGGTGGTTTGCAAAGGTGGATTCTGTAGTGGAGTGGAGTGCCTTTGTGTGTTCAATGTATCTCTGTTTGAAGCTACGTCCTGTCTGGCCTATGTAGAATTTATTGCAATTTGAGCAATTTAGCTTGTAAACACCGGGTAGATCAAATTTGTTTTGTGCTTTGTGTGTGTGTTCTGTTTTGTTAGTAGTTTTGTAAGCGATTCTGTATCCTGCTTTTTTGAATTTGTGGGCTATTTTTTCAGTTTGTTTACGTTTGGACTGTAGCCCGTCTTGCTGAGTTATGTAACACTAACATACATCAACAAACAAACATCTGGCATCTGGCATGGTGGGGAAGAGCACAGTACGAATATATTATATGGTGGGGCCAGATCGTTGGGTGGGGCGGAGAGCGCCAGTGAGTGCGAATGTGTTTCATTGCCCGCCCGACATAACTTCAGTAACAGCTAATCTGATTTTTAAAATTCTTTCACCACCGTGTTCCTTGAAGTTTGAGGATGGTTTTAGGTTAGGCATAAATTTTAACCGATAGTTTTAACAATTTTCAAAAACAGAGTCTTCAGACGATTCCACGTCATGAAGTTTCTTTTTTAATTTTCATGAAGTGAAATTTTCGGCATGCGACAAACTTTCGTTTTATGAGACATAGCTATATGGTGTCAGCGAGTGAAAATTATAGAAAATTCCAAATTTTATTTTGGTATTGTTTCAATAAAATCGGCTTTTTCGTTTTCGAGATATTGGCGGTTTTATAAGAAATTTAGATGGTTGGCGCATGCAGCGATAATGAAACATTATCAATAAAAATGATTAGTACAAATTTATTGTACGTGTAATTTTAAAGAAACGTGTTAAAAATTTAACTGTAATGTGAAATTAAAAAAAAATTGTTAATTCAATTTATCTCTGTTCATTGCAGTAAATCAATCGCAATCTTCAGCCTTTCCTCTTCACCAACCTTCCTTGTCAATCTGTTGTTTTTATTTGTTTTTTTTTCTACATTGTAAAGTTTGTAAGTTTACTTACTTTATGAGTTTGTAAGAGGCAATCTCAGAAACTTTGCAACAGATTTTTACTATCTGACTTAGCTTATGTATCCAAACAGTTTTACTGTTTCTAGATGCCAGGCATTTAATTTACTTTTAAGTGACTAAGGGCTAACTCAAGCCGAATTTAAATATCAGTTTGTCTCTGTTGATTTTAATTTGAAACATAATTACTCGGAACATTTTGTCAATTGTTTACTGGTTAATGAGTTATTCACAACTTGGATGGACATGTGTATCTTTGCTTGAAAGATCATAGAATAGTGACAGTGTTTGACAAGAGTAATTGTGAAATGTGTATAATAGGGTACCGGTACAATGTATAAATGATAGTACCGTAAATAGTACACTATAATTACACTATAATAAGTAGTACTAGGAGCCTGGCAAAATCTTTCTCAAATGCAACTTACACATATCCCGTTTCTTGCTTAAATGTATGTCATGTGCGTGAGCGAGCGCACGCACGCACGCACACACACACACACACACACACACACACACACACACGCACACGCACAGTACACTGTTCTGCCAGTTGTGAACAGCGGCATTTGCACCAATTTCACTTGCAGACACTTAGGTAAATAAGATAATTAATTTATTGTTGATGTGAGAGGGTTTTTTTTATACCTGATGTGCTATGCTACATTTATCAAAGACACAGGGAAAAAGTAAAATTTACATTTTTACATGTAAAGTACTCAGACAGATTTAAAAATTAATACCAGTTGTAATGACAGCTGAGTAAAATAAACAGTGCTTATAAAATGTTATTTACTTAACCTAACTCATTTCATATATTTCATTCGCTATATTTTTTAACTAGATTACTAAGTAAGTACATTTATCAAATTAAATTGTGTACTCCCTACACACACACACACACACACACACAGCATGTATATAAACCTTACCTCTGATCTGACTTAACTAACTTTTAAAGTTTTTATGAACCAATTATTCTTATAATTTTAAATTGTTTTGTTACTTTTAATTGCTTGTATGTTTTTTATTTATATATTACATTTTATATTTAATTCAATAATTTTTACTATACTGCTAAGCCACTTACAAAATTACAATTATTATAGTAAGCGCGCGCGCGTGCGCGTGCGCATGCGAGAGAGAGAGGGGGTAGAGGGAGGAGGCGAGCGCGTGTTTGCTACACACCTGTACATATGCTAAAACAAAACTATAATATCAATACATCAAAACAATTATTTCTACTGGAATTTCAAAATCGATTTTTTGGATGATCACATTGTTTTTATAAACACCGTAAAAATACAGAACTGTATTGGCTGCCGTAAAACACTCAAGATCCGTTTTTTACCTACAGAAATTTAGAAAGTCTACCTACGTTTGAATATCACTTATTTTGTGCTAATAATATAAAACAATTCTTACCTTTACAGTGCTTTCTTTCATTCAGTACTCAGCAGTTTACACAAGTGCAGTTTACATCACTCAGTTAGGCTATAATAAGCACATTGTATAATAAGCGCGGTAAAATGTTCGGACGTTTTCGTTAAAATTCGTACCATAATCAGCTAAGCTCCCCACCATGCCAGATGCGTTTCTCAGCCACGCCGCTGTAGCTCGGACATAGACGCAAGTGCGACCTTCAGTCAGACCAGAGACATCGGTGTGAGTGCGTCATCATGTCTGTGGAAATGTTAATATTAGAAGTGCAAAAGCATCTTAGCTTATGGAATTTACATCATCCACAGTACCAGAACCTAACCTAATCAAACCTAAACTATTTATAACAGTATGCAACTTTTAATTCTACCAGTACCCAATAACTTTTAATAAATATTATAGACACCATTTATTAAATGTCATTTAGTAAATATCAAGATTCAATAATAAATCTTTAATTAATTACCTGATAGTGACGATCAAACATTCTTCAATAGAAATTGGTCTCTGAAAGTTGGTAACTTGTTTGTTATATTCACACTAGTCAAAAGTATCAACAGACATTCTTATATAATGCTGGAATAGTTCTGGACAAGCTCTTAGTTTTCCAGATAGATGATGAAATTCACCAAACTCTAATCTCTCCTTATGCCCTTTGAACCCCTTGATTTTCTTAAGTACACATACGTAAGTACTGAACTGTCCAGCAACAACAGCTTACGTCGTTTCTCGGCGGAGAGCATGGTAGCAACTGAGCTAAAATCGTTGCGAGGAGAGAGTGCCTATGTAGGGCACAAAGTTTTCCCCACGGGAGACGTTGAGAAGAAATCGCACGATCCCACTTGGATGCGATTTTTGTCGTCCACGTAGGACGCCGCCTACGGATCCAAGTCATTCACAAGCCCTGATTGTAACTGTTACAAGGGACCTACACAACACTGTCTCCTCACTGCTGGCACATATATATAACAGTATCTCCATGTGGATGAGATAGTGCAGAAGAAAAATATTTTTAATTGTTTTATTAAAGGATTTTTTAATAATTTTAATCTCTTATCTGTAAAACATCAGAGTAAGTGCACCTCACACATCATAGGGACTAGAAAAGTAGCAGCAATGTCTCCTTTTGGGACAAGGAGATGACAGTATCGTATCAGTTGATTTCACCAACACTTGACAATAAGGAGTCTATTTGAATCACAGAATTTGCTAAACAAAAAATATCAACTCTATCAATTTGGATAGATCCAGACCATTGACCATTCACAAAGAATAATTTCGTTTTACACTTCTAGATCAACATTTTTAATTTTTCTGTCATAAATCATGGCTATCAGTCCTGGTGGCATGTGATATCCAAATGTATTGAAGTATTAATTTAATGTTTTTTTTTCAGTTTAAATCTTTGCTTCTTTGGTATCCTTTCACAAAAGATAATATGTTAACTCATTGTTTAAAATATTTGTAATAAACTATGTTGGGTGTTAGGCTCAAGCGGGCTAAAAAATGTTTCTTGAAGTGAATAATCCTGTCGGCTGGTCAACTTGTTTGTTAAGAATAGTATGTAATGCATGAATAGATTCAGCGGGATGAAAATGATAAGATGTGGACTGTATTGAATTGATTTTAATGCTTTCTTAAGTTACATTACAAGAGTTTTGTTTATTGAAATCAGGTCGGCTAATAATGCGTGTTGCCAAAGTATTATAAATTTTGAATTACATTGAAGCGGGCCTAGTCGGCCATAAGTAAGAATGTGCGGCCTAAAGCCTACATTAAATGTCGTAAAGAATACGATGTGCGCGAATATGCGGCACTAGAATACTTGAGTTCAAGTATTTTAAATGACAGCGAAAAGGGTCGGCGAACCGACCGCCGAAAGCGCTTGATACACACTGTACAAAGTTCTAACACGCAAAAATTGAAGCAAGGCAGTAAGCAGATTAGCCAACCTAGAAAGCGAAATTATCGCGCTACCGTACAAACTAATTAAAACTTTCAAAACATTGTTCAACTAACTATATTTAATATTACCTTGTGTATCCGGGTACACTGGTGCTCTTCCTTGAAACTTCAATGTTTCTTTAAAAAACTACGCGTTTCGGGACTCATGGTCCCATCATCAGGTTGGTAAAAAAACAAGAATCACTCACATGGAGTTCGTCAACTTAATAAGATATAAATAAAAAGTTTCATTCGCACATACCGCGTGTATACAATTACACAACTACACGATGCGCATCGTATCGGAAATTGCAAGCGACTAACCGTTACGCGTCGCACTATCTCTACCTTTATCTATGTGTTGTTCCAACACGCGTATGGCCGTGTCATACAGTCCGTTAGACTTAAAAGAAAGCTTGTCGTTCAAGAGCTGATTACCTTGGGTTTTTGAGGCCTTATAAATTTCAAATTCTTCCAGCGCGTCCATAAGTCTGCCCTTTTTACAGAAATGCAACGGCTTGAAGTTACTTTGAAAACTCGAGTAATTATGGTTCTGGTTGACTATATGCAAGGCAAAGTTTGATTTTATCTTCTGGCTATCACCTCTAGGGAGATGTTCTCTGTACCTATCCAGAAATTTCCTGCCCGTTTGTCCAACATAAAAATTATTGCAGTCCTCGCATTCTATTTTATAAATACCAGAACAGTTTTCTACTAGTCTGTTGGTCACTGGTCTCAAAGCGTTCAAAATACAATTACTCGTTTTGAAAGAAACTGCGAAACCGTGTTTTTTAAAAACGTTCTTAATAGGCAAAAGCTTTGTAAATTCCGTTGGTATATATTTAATGTCACTGTTGTGTGTTTTTTGTATGCTTCTATTTTTATATATGTTCCTCCTCTGCCTCGCTACTATTTTGTCTATAACTGTACTACTGTAACCGTTGGCCACCGCGATATACTTTATCGTATTAAGCTCATCGATGTAGTCTTTCGCCTCTAACGGAATTTTTAGTAATCTGTTAACCAACGAGTTCAATGATGCCATTTTTTGTGCAAATGGATGAAATGAAGAAGCGTGAATAGTAATATCTGTGGCGGTTGGCTTCCTATAGATGTTGAACCTAAACAAATTATTTATTTTCCGCACAGTTATGTCCAAACAATTTAGGCTACTGTTATTTTCCATCTCCAACGTGAACTTTATTTTTGGGTGTATACTATTTATGTATTTACTCAAGGTTTCTATTTGTCTATGCGTGCCATTAATAACAAGGAATGTGTCATCCACATACCGAGTGTATGAGATGATATTTTTGTAAAGCTTGTTTTTATGCGATAATATGTGTTCATTTTCAAAATAGTTAAGATAAAGATCGGCCAAGAAACCACTAAGTGGCGATCCCATTGCAAGGCCGTCGTCCTGCGCAAAAAATCGGTTATCAAAAGTGAAATAATTCTGGCCTAATATTATTCTTAGTAACGCGATAAGTTTATGGATTTTTTGCTGATCTAAAGTGCCTGAATCCTCCAGGTTTTTCTGTAAAATATCAATCGTTTGGGGCACAGGAACATTAGTGTAAAGGTTCGTAACCCTTTAAGTCCAACGGACTGTATGACACGGCCATACGCGTGTTGGAACAACACATAGATAAAGGTAGAGATAGTGCGACGCGTAACGGTTAGTCGCTTGCAAGTTCCGATACGATGCGCATCGTGTAGTTGTGTAATTGTATACACGCGGTATGTGCGAGTGAAACTTTTTATTTATATCTTATTAAGTTGACCTACTCCATGTGAGTGATTCTTGTTTTTTTACCAACCTGATGATGGGACCATGAGTCCCGAAACGCGTAGTTTTTTAAAGAAACATTGAAGTTGCAAGGAAGAGCACCAGTGTACCCGGATACACAAGGTAATATTAAATATAGTTAGTTATATGCAACTTGGAGACCACAACACAATATGTATATTGTTCAACTATTACAGATTCAACAACAGCAAGATGATTTTTATTAACTAGTGTACCATTGTAAATAAGAGAGCTTTATTTAAACAAATATCAAAGCAGGCTCAATTAATTAGTCTGCTGAAGCAAAGTTTTCACTAGGGTGGCTGCAAAAAAGTTATGAGAAATTGTTCTAAAAAGTCCCTAACATAACTCATTAATTTTCAGACTCCACTGGTTCTGATGAAGGATGTTCCTTCACTCTGGATTCAGTTCCTTCAGTCCGTCTTTTGGTCTTGTTACATTTAGGCGGCTTGGTTCATTGCAGAACTCTGCAAGATTTCTTACCTCTTTGTTCGCATCTTGAAATAACCTTATGTCAACTATATTGTTTATAATTTTGCCTTCAATTATATCAATTTTTATGTCATGCAGACTCTTCATCTTTCACTAATACTAAGAATTTATTTATAATAAAATGTTGTAGTGATAGTCCAAATGGTTGACCACAACTCTTTGTACATTCAGGGTTGCTTTTTTCCATTCATATTTCATACAGTTTTATACTTTTTGTGTTTCTTGCCAGTAGACCTCAGCTTGGCCTCAATGTAACAGTAGGCCAGTCAACTGTTGGTTACTGTGGCAGAGATGAAAACAAAGGCACAAAACTTCCTCACCATTCACAGTCAACATTCTCCACCTCTGTCAAGTCTTCTCTCAACAAAGCAGCTTCTCGTTAACAAACGGTGCAGAAAATTCAGCAGCCTCAAGGACTAATGAAGAACATCAGACTTCCATTCATCAGATGGAGTTTAATAAAAGCCCTGTTTGGTGACATTGCCAAAACGAAGCATAATGTAACAAACACACATCAGAGAACACCAACGGAGCCATCAATAGCAGCTGCAGGGTCACATGCAAAACCTAACAGTGACCTTCTGTATCTCTTCGTATCCTCATAAACATAGTGGCAACATATGATTAAAGAATGAGAAAATCCTTTTGACAGTTTGCACTAAATGTCAATTCAGACATGTGACAGAGGTAAAGTTCTGTTGTTTAATTGAACATTTGACACATATTGGCAATTGCAGTGCTGCTGACAGATTGTAGACAGACTTGGTCTAATCTGTTCTCAGAAAAAACTCACTGCATTGTTTTAACTTCATAGTGATTTATTTACTTTTCCTTAATCATAATTAAAACAATTATATGAGCACAGAAAAATAATACAAAAATTAAATAGTGATATAAGAATTGTCTGTAGTGAAATCATTTACATCCTCCTTTAAGTATCTCACTCTTAGTTCGGTTCTTTCATATATGATTTTTATATTTGAACTAGAGTTGTCAGTATTAAACGTGTTAATAAAACTATCAACAATGTTATTTTTAACATAATATTTACCTTCCAAGTCATAATATAGATGCCAAACACAATGGAATTGCTTCTTTCGCACCTCACTTGCTGCCTTGACTAATTGATTAATATCTTGCAATTTGTACGAGTCCATGCTAAAAAATGGTTTCAATATTACTGTTTTACAGGTCATAATGTTAATAGTTTTCTGCTAACATTTTAATAAATGTAAATTCATTAAACAATATTTTAAAAATTTGAAGCTGTTTAAAAATCAAAATTAGAATTAAAGAAAATTAAAAATAATCACTACCTCAAGCTCTCTTACTTTTTCTTTGCCTCTTCTTCCATAATGAGTGAGTGCAGGGCCCTTAAAAGTAGGGAGTTCTGTGTAACCACACATGTCACACACCCCTTAGGACAGCTTAGACTATAAGAGCTATTATGATCTAGGTCAGCAGATGTCTGGTGTTGCGATATACTTTAATACACGTCATTCAGACCATGTTGTCCTCATCACTCCATTACTTTGTATAAATGCACAGGGAAGGAAACAGTTGAAATCAAGAGCATTATAACAGATTTGAAGAAACGAAGAGAGTCTGCATTTCAACAGGACAATAATCATCTTGCTACAGAACACCCTACAGGCCTGTCCAATATAGAGGTTTGACTTGGCTGGCTGAGTAGTCTGACAGATATAGACTAATGGTCTTATTTCAACAACATCTATGTAATAAGAAGTGTATATCACGGTCTTTTCCACGGTCTGCCAGATATGAATCTTGGATAATCATAGACCTTTTTAGTCAGATAAACCAGTTGTTACACTCCTAATACTGGAATAACTGAGAATCAGTAGTGGAATGACTGAGAAACAGCACAAAATGCTGATGTGAAAGCTAGTCATTTTGTGAGGTGAGAACACTACCAGACAGCACACAAAAAATTTTTGTATTGTCCTTAAGTCTTACATCATCCTGTAATGCTTGTTAGATAAAACATCTTTCTGTTGACCAGATAATACATTTTACTACCAAGTCATATTTGTTATACAAAAGAAATAAACAAGTATACGCCAAAATTAGCAAAAATGTACTTAGTATATTAGCACTGTATGAGCATGAGGCTGATGTTTCCACTAAGAAATAATTTATTAAGTATACTCACAAGTACTGTCCTCTTAGCTCAACCAACTCATTATAACTGACACGAGCAATATGATAGCAGTAGTAGTAGTAGTAGTAGTAGTAGTAGTAGTAGTAGTAGTAGTAGTAGTAGTAGTGGTGGTAGTAGTAGTAGTAGTAGTAGTAGTAGTAGTAGTAATAGTAGTAGTAGCAGTAGTAGCAGCAGCAGCACCAAAACTAGCAGTTAGCAGTGATTGTAAGGCAGTATCAACAGTAATAATTTATGGGTATGTTGTGACTAATCAGCTTGACAGTAGTCTACTGTTAGCAAAGTATGTCTTATTTCCTATTTGTATCCTCTCATGTATTGTGATGTTTAAATATCCCTCATTATCTATCATTTTACCTAGAAATCTAAACTTATTAATGGCATCAAATGAATTATGATGTTAAGAAAGATGATAAATGGAGAGTAATAAAAAACTAATATACGGATGAGCTATTGAAGCATGAAGACATTGTAAAATTTGAGAAGCCCAATGAATACAATGGCTAAGGCGAGAAACAGACCGGATGCGATGCCATGTGTCGCGATAACGGATGGAAGTATGCGATTGCGCGCGATCCCCTGACGTACGTCATCGCAACGGAAGGGGTCTCACACAGTCTACGACTAAGTGGGGTTCCGTCACGATTGGTTAGTATAGTGTCTGTTTTATGTAAGTAATGTTATCTAGGAAGCAGAAAAAGGCATTAGCTGCCTATTTACTTTTAAAAAGAGTGGAAAAGTTAAGAAGTCGTAGATGGTGGGTTCATCCTATAAATCGAAGGCGTGAGGTGTACGGAGAATATCACAAATTGTGCGAGGAACTGAAAAGTTTCACTGAACGATACGTGAAGTATTTTCGCATGTCGGAAAATCAGTTCGAAATTCTTCATGCTCTTATTGAGAACAAAATCCAGAAAGAAAATACGAATTACAGGAGAAGTATTTCAACGAGAGAACGCTTAGCTGTGACACTGAGGTAAGAACAGTTATTCATTTCATTAATTATACGATATCCTAAATATTTATCCTATGAACGTCTTACACTAAATATAGTAATTATTTTCAGAATAAAATTTCTTTTGTTACCTCTGTCCTGATTGAAATACTGTAAATACAAAGCTTGAAGTTTTAACAAAACTTTTCTTTGAATCACAACATTTTTACAGGGCAAAATCATTCTATTAATGTATCGCAAATCAAATTAATATGTTTTATAATTTTTACTTTGTAGCATATACAAATATGTATGTTGTATTTAACATTTTGTTTTATTTTTTTTTTTAATTGTGTATGTAATAAAATGTCATTGGAATGAAAATAATCAAAACTTCTAATGAATACTTCAATATTTTATTTAGAAATGTATAATAAAATCTGGTAATTAACAGAAAAGTACACTTACAGTTACAAAAACGTAGAATACTTAAAAGAATAATGTAAGCAAATACAAAGAAATTACTTATAATAAAAAAAATAAAATAATAAAAACGCCATAATAATGCTTTAGATGTTATGATCCATTTCACCCCTGTATTGGTGCGTGTATGATTTATCACTAATGGATGATGCAACAGAATCCGGTGAAAACATTATTTGGTACTGTGCTGGGGGATCATCACAGACGGATGAAACTGAAGGTGGTGCAGACATGGAGAAATTAGTTGAAAATGAATAATTTGAGCAGGATTGCGTTTCTCGATTGGAAAATTCTATTTCATATAAAGTTTGCTGCAGTTTGATTCTGGCTTCTGCATTTTTCTTTGGATTTAGTCTTTTTAAAGAAGGCAACAAACTCAGTAGAAAATGTTCATCGGGATCATATTTCTCACTGAGAACCTGTAAAATTTTTGCCTCTGTAGATTCACTGTTCATTGATCTTTTTCTCTTGCGCGTGGCACGTGCTTCCGTAATATCCCTGTCCTGTTGGTTGCGGCTGCTTCCTGGTTGGACTGGCACGTCTTCTCGCACCTCTGCTGCTAGCTCTAGCTGCTCTTGTAACTGTTCAATCTGGGGTTCTGATACTTCCTGGCTCTGAACAGGGCTCTGACATGCATAGTTACCCGTTGTTTCCTTAAACTCTATAGAATCAGAAATTCCATGTTGCTATAAAATGTCCAAGGCTTCTTTTTATCTCCCGCTGATCCACTAGCCTGAGATTTCATTTGATTATACTGTTTAGTGAAAACGTCTCTAAGCGACCTCCATCTTCGTTTGCATAAATTGACATCTGGAAAAAATCAAACAATCTTATGAAGCATTATGCCGGTACTCTTGGTTATATTGTTTCATCAAGTTGTTTCACGACTTGGTAGAAGTAGCGCTATGTAAATTACACGTCTTGTATCAACTGTTTTAAAATTAACTATACATGTAAGTAGGATTTCATCGATTAAGTGGTTGAATTTGTAATACAAACCTTAAAAGTAGTAGTAGTAATAATAGTAGCATATTCACCACACACACTCTCTCTCACACACTCACACACACACAAACACACGCACGCACGCACGCTCCAAAAGTCCCTTGAAACTAAATTTAGAATATCACTATAATATTGACGACTCGGAACTCTTAAGTTTTTTATAAGTAAAAACGTAAAGTTTTACCTTGCAGCCTAAACCGGCTTTCACCTATAGAAGGCTTCATCAGAGGCTGTCGTAAGTAGCGCTGTTCGTCTTGTTGTTGGCGACGAGATAGTGTTTCGAAAGATCGAAGCTGTGTGTGTGTGTGTGTGTGTGGTGAGATGTGTTCGAATAATGCGTGCGATTTGAATTGTGTCTGTTCGTTTAGGATGTCGTTTTTATTTGTTTTTGTGTGTTTGTATATTTCTAATTGTTCTAGAGTGTCTAGTTTTCGGCCTTTTGTGTGTACGTGTAGTATGTTCATGTTATTGTCGATGTTTTTATATGTGTGGTTTGCTTCAATGAGGTGGTTTGCGAAGGTAGATTCTGTAGTGGTGTGGAGTGCTTTTGTGTGTTGAATGTATCTCTGTTTGAAGCTACGTCCTGTCTGGCCTATGTAGAATTTATTGCAATTTGAACAATTTAGTTTATAGACACCGGGTAGATCGAATTTGTTTTGTGCTTTGGGCATGCGTTTTGATAGTGTGTGTTCTGTTTTGTTAGTAGTTTTGTAAGCGATTCTGTATCCTGCTTTTTTGAATTTGTGGGCAATTTTTTCTGTTTGTTTGTTGATGTATGTTAGTGTTATGAATTTGTTGTTTTCTGTCTTTGTCTGTTGTTTGTTTTGTGTTTTGTGTAGGAGTTTACTGACTATTGTTCTGTCATAACCGTTAGATTCTGCTAGATATTTTATCGTGTTTAGTTCGTCTTTGTAGTCTATTTCATCTAAGGGGATGTTGTTAGGTCTATGTATCATGGTTCTAAAAGCAGCTAGTTTGTGTTGTATTGGGTGATTGGAGGTGTTGTGTATTAGTGTGTCAGTTGTAGTTGGTTTTCTGTATATACTGAATTTGTGCCTGTGTTCTAGTTTTGTGATGGAGAGGTCTAAGAAGTTTATGGTATTGTTGTGTTCGTATTCGGCAGTGAAGGTTATGTTTTTATGTATTTTGTTTATGTGCGTTAGTAACTGTTCACATTGTCTTTTGTTTCCCCTGTATAGTATTAGAATGTCATCAACGTATCTGTGCCAATATAGTATTTTATGTGAGTGTCTGTCATTGTTTGTGAGTATTTTTGTTTTTTCTAAGTGTTGGAGGAAGACTTCTGCTAGAATGCTGGATATGGGGGAGCCCATGGGTAGGCCATCGTTCTGTGTGTAGTATTTATTGTTATAAGTAAAGTAGTTTTGTTTTGTGATAATGTTCAGAGTTTCTGTTATTTCATTCATAAGTTCGTCTGGTGTGTTGTTCTGTTTGAGTTTGTTTTGTAGGATGGTGATTGTTTCAGAGCTGGGGATGTTTGTGTACAGGTTTTTAATATCAAAGGAGGCTAATGTGGCGTTATGGGGGATGTGTATGTCTTTTATTTTTGTTACTAGGTCAGTGTTGTTTTTTACTGCAATGTTGTTGTCTATTTGTGTGTGTTGTCTAATAATTTTGTCTAGATATTTTGCCAGTTTGTGTGCAGGGGCATTACGGTAGTTGATAATGGGGCGGATCGGAATGTCTTCTTTATGGATTTTGGGAAGCGCTTGGAGTGTAGGTGCTGATGGTCGGATTTGTTTCATGTAGGGCTTTTGTTTATGTGTCATAATGTGTTTGGCTTTGTTGACTATTTGTTTTACTGAGTTTTGGTATCTGTCGGTGGGGTCGTGTTTTAGTTCTGTGATGTTGTTCTGTTCCATGAAGTCTTGTACTTTTTTGTGTAGGTTGTCTGTGGGGATAATTACAGTCGTGTTGCCTTTGTCAGCTTTTACAAATGTGATGTTGTGTTTGTGTGACTTTTCCCTCAGTTTGATGGCTGTGTGTATTTCTGAGTTGTGGTTGTTGTTGTCTGGTGTCGTATGTACTCCTATTGTGTTGTTTATATTATGTCTTAATGTGTCTTGATGTTCTGGTGCTGTGTTTTGTATATTTGTTTCTGTGTCAATTATGAGCTTTGTTAGTGTTTGGTTGTTATGTTTGTAATGTATGTTATGTTTTAGGCCTTTATCAAAGAGTGTTTGTTCGTTTTTTGTGAGTGTGACGTCGTGAGGTTTACTGTACGTGGGTAGAATTTGTGCGAGGGAATTATATCTGTTTTGATTGGTGTCAGGTTTTTTATTTTTCTGTCGTGTTTTGTCTGTATGTTATGTATTTGTTTTTTTGTCCATTCATTTGTGTGATGTATTAGTTCAGTCATGTAATTGTGTCCGTATGTGTTGGCGATATGTAGGTGTAGTGTTAGTGCTTTGCGATTAAGGGCGTCTTTTTTCTTATATAGTTGTTTAATTGATTCTTTTATGTATGTTCTTTGTGCGATGTTTTGTGTTATTCGGGCGGCCTGGTTGTTATGTTTAATTTTGATTTGGGCGTATTTAGGTGTTAGTGAATTGTTTATGCATGTTTTGTTGAAAGTTATGTGAGCTACAATCTTTCTTACCTTCAAAGTTGTGAACTTATACGCTTGGACGTTGGCTCGTCTTGCTGAGTTAAATTCTTGGATTTCGTTGTCCATGACGTGTCCGTTACTTAACTAAATATCACTATAATATTGACGACTCGGAACACTAAGTTTTTTATAAGTAAAAACGTAAAGTTTTACCTTACAGCCTAAACCGGCTTTCACCTATAGAAGGCTTCATCAGAGGCTGTCGTAAGTAGCGCTGTTCGTCTTGTTGTTGGCGACGAGATAGTGTTTCGAAAGATCGAAACTGTGTGTGTGTGGTGAGATGTGTTCGAATAATGCGTGCGATTTGAATTGTGTCTGTTCGTTTAGGATGTCGTTTTTATTTGTTTTTGTGTGTTTGTATATTTCTAATTGTTCTAGAGTGTCTAGTTTTCGGCCTTTTGTGTGTACGTGTAGTATGTTCATGTTATTGTCGATGTTTTTATATGTGTGGTTTGCTTCAATGAGGTGGTTTGCGAAGGTAGATTCTGTAGTGGTGTGGAGTGCTTTTGTGTGTTCACTGTATCTCCGTTTGAAGCTACGTCCTGTCTGGCCTATGTAGAATTTATTGCAATTTGAACAATTTAGTTTATATACACCGGGTAGATCGAATTTGTTTTGTGCTTTGGGCATGCGTTTTGATAGTATGTGTTCTGTTTTGTTAGTAGTTTTGTAAGCGATTCTGTATCCTGCTTTTTTGAATTTGTGGGCAATTTTTTCTGTTTGTTTGTTGATGTATGTTAGTGTTATGAATTTGTTGTTTTCTGTCTTTGTCTGTTGTTTGTTTTGTGTTTTGTGTAGGAGGTTACTGACTATTGTTCTGTCATAACCGTTAGATTCTGCTAGATATTTTATCGTGTTTAGTTCGTCTTTGTAGTCTATTTCATCTAAGGGGATGTTGTTAAGTCGGATACGAACACAACAATACCATAAACTTCTTAGACCTCTCCATCACAAAACTAGAACACAGGCACAAATTCAGTATATACAGAAAACCAACTACAACTGACACACTAATACACAACACCTCCAATCACCCAATACAACACAAACTAGCTGCTTTTAGAACCATGATACATAGACTTAACAACATCCCCTTAGATGAAATAGACTACAAAGACGAACTAAACACGATAAAATATCTAGCAGAATCTAACGGTTATGACAGAACAATAGTCAGTAAACTCCTACACAAAACACAAAACAAACAACAGACAAAGACAGAAAACAACAAATTCATAACACTAACATACATCAACAAACAAACAGAAAAAATTGCCCACAAATTCAAAAAAGCAGGATACAGAATCGCTTACAAAACTACTAACAAAACAGAACACACACTATCAAAACGCATGCCCAAAGCACAAAACAAATTCGATCTACCCGGTGTATATAAACTAAATTGTTCAAATTGCAATAAATTCTACATAGGCCAGACAGGACGTAGCTTCAAACAGAGATACATTCAACACACAAAAGCACTCCACACCTCTACAGAATCTACCTTCGCAAACCACCTCATTGAAGCAAACCACACATATAAAAACATCGACAATAACATGAACATACTACACGTACACACAAAAGGCCGAAAACTAGACACTCTAGAACAATTAGAAATATACAAACACACAAAAACAAATAAAAACGACATCCTAAACGAACAAACACAATTCAAATCGCACGCATTATTCGAACACATCTCACCACACACACACAGCTTCGATCTTTCGAAACACTATCTCGTCGCCAACAGCAAGACGAACAGCGCTACTTACGACAGCCTCTGATGAAGCCTTCTATAGGTGAAAGCCGGTTTAGGCTGTAAGGTAAAACTTTACGTTTTTACTTATAAAAAACTTAGTGTTCCGTGTCGTCAATATTATAGTGATATTTAGTTAAGTAACGGACACGTCATGGACAACGAAATCCAAGAATTTAAATTTAGAAGTATTAAATAATCTTAGTTGACTGTATCTCTTCAGGAACTGGCACTTGCGCCTGCATCCTTCACCTTATTTCCTCGTTGGTAACTCCTTCCTACCTTGATACTCTGTAACTCCTTCTCAGCTGTATTTTTAATTATCTCTTTCCTTTCTTAATTTTAGGTTATTGGCGACCGGTAATTCTTTCAGATCTATAGCTTTCAATGTCCGGTTAGGAGAGTCATCAGTGGCCAGTATTGTTAAGGAAACGTGTACTGCCATACAGGAAATAGTGATGCCGAAATATCTTCCCAAAATTACGAGAGAACTGTGGGAAACAACAGCTCATGAATTTTTTTAAAAGTGGCAAATGCCTAATTGCGTTGGGGCTCTTGATGGTAAGCATGTTAATATTTTTGCTCCAAACAATACTGGATCCTTATATTATAATTACAAAAAACAATTTTCTTTAGTCTTAATGGCTTTAGTTGATGCCAATTACAAATAACTTACTTAATGATCGACGTTGGTAGTTATGGAAGTAACAGTGACGGAGGAATATTTGCTAATTGCCCATTCGGAAAAGCGTGGGTAGGAAGAAATAATAGTCTTTCAGTACCGGAGGATCGACCACTTCCAGGAACAGAAACTAATTTGAGACTTCCGCTAGTGATTGTAGCCGATGAGGCATTTCCGCTTAAGCATAACATACTACGCCCTTTTCCGGGAAAAAATTTAACACAACGACAACGAACATTTAATTACCGACTATCTCGAGCTAGGAGGGTTGTGGAATGTACTTTTGGTATCACTTCTCATGTATGGAGAATCATACTGAAAAGAATGGAAGTATCTGTTGACTTTGCAACGTTAATAACTGTTGCATGTTGTACATTGCACAACTGGGTCTTTTGCGTTATACGACCACAAATCATTGGCATTGGAATTTTGTTCATCTTTCATTAAACTGAGTATAGTTCTCAGAATTTGCTGTCTCTGTTTACTGATTAGTTAAAAGCTGCGTCCAGTCTCGCCTCTCTCTCTCTCTCTCTCTCTCTCTCTCTCTCCTCTCTCTCTCTCTCTCTCTCTCTCTCTCTCTCTCTCTCTCTCTCTCTCTCTCTGTGTGTGTGTGTGTGTGTGTGTGTGTGTGTGTGTGTGTGTGTGTGTGTGTGTGTGTGTGTGTGTGTGTGTGTGTGTGTGTGTGTGTGTGTGTGTGTGTGTGTGTGTGTGTGTGTGTGTGTGTGTGTGTGTGTGTGTGTGTGTGTGTGTGTGTGTGTGTGTGTGTGTGTGTGTGTGTGTGTGTGTGTGTGTGTGTGTGTGTGTGTGTGTGTGTGTGTGTGTGTGTGTGTGTGTGTGTGTGTGTGTGTGTGTAATTTATACGAGTTGATTATAGAAACAAAAGCGAGTAATGGTAAAGGCAGTCAGCGGGTCTTTTCTGTTTTTTAACAATATCATAATAGTGAAAACTTACCAAAATAATGATGTAGATCTGCATAGAAGACTTTGAAGTAGTTTTATATTTTATTCATCAAAGACACAAATTTTATACACCAAAAACACTTAACGTAACCTAACCTAATTTCACGAACTGGAAAGTTATTGTTTATAATTCAGGAGGCCAAAAGGCCTTGATGTCTTGTACAATTTGTTCAAATAAGTCAGTGCCTGCATGTCGCTTCCGCCACATAAACTCACACAGGTAAGAGTCTAACATTTCCCTATGAGTTCCGCACTCTTTCCTATTTCGAGGCTTGGCTGACGACCACATTTGACTCGACCTTCTGAGCGTGTAAATGTGTAAATGAGAGAATATCATTTTAACTAATCAGTAAACAGAGATAGCAAATTCTGAGAACTATACTCAGTTTAATGAAAGATGAACAAAATGCCAATGCCAAGCTTTGTGGTCGTATAACGCAAAAGACCCGCACAACTTTCTGATAAGTACAAATTCAGATGCTGTCATTGAGCATTATGTGCAAAGTCAGCAAGATGAAATAACTGACGAGAGCAGGTCACTAGGCAACAATATTACGGGAAGGTTTTCAAGGCCTACCGCTCAAGCGATGGAAATTCGCAATCTGTTTGCAGAGCGATTTGGAGTAAAATCAAAATTATATGGAGTAAAAAACTATGTGTTTTAAATAAATTCTGCACCACGTGGTAACCACAATTTCACTCAAAGTAATAAGTTCATAAGATGTTACAGAGCCAAGATAAATTATTATATTGCAAAAAGCAACTCACATTCGGTGAGGTTCAGTTTATAAAGAATCATTGTTAGAGAGTTTTTTAAGTAAGGCATGTTGGCCAAAATAATTTTACCAAGTTTCATTATGTAGCCCATAACTAGGTGTTGCCTTTATATATGTATTTTGGAGGGTGTCCAAACAGTGGGGGCATTTGTGTGTGGTCTCTCACTAAAAATATAATGTGTGATCAGGGTTCGCCGATCAGAGACAGAGTCCGGCTACATGACTGAACAAATTCCATCTTAAAAAGCTCCACACTCGCCACCGAAGAGAAGTAGATCACCACAACAACAACACCAAATGCCAATCATGAGATCGCCACATATTCATAAAAGAGAATACCCTTCTGGACCCAAAAAAGCAGGTGAAAAACAACCATTTATAATTAACACGTAGAATCAACATGGCACCACCAGTTATACATAACCATCAGTTTCTACTGTTCAAGTAAACATTCATTTGGATCCCCAATTGATGGTACAGTTTAGTGTGTACACTAAGAAAAAGAATTAATTGTAAAATTTCAATATATTAATAGTAAATTGTCAGTTCACAGACTGACATGGTTACAAGACAGCATCCAACATAGTTTTCCACTCATTTCTTTATAGGGCTATCGCTACAGATTTAAAGTCAGTTTTGTTATTAGTAATTTTCTCAAGTTTAATTTACTATGCATAAAAACATATATTTTCTCTTAATTTAAAATATCAGTTTATTTCATTGTATAAAATATTACTGGGGAGGTAGGCGAATTTTTAACTAGTTTCAACCAAGCTATGCATGTCGAAACACTTTTCAACTTGTTTGTCGAGACTTTGTCGAGACTTGTTTGTTGAAACAAGCCGAAAGTTGAATGAACATGTCCGTCTCTGACCCAAGTGTATTTTTTTTATAAGGTGCTAATATTGTGCAATTTTTCTCTTTTCATTAATTGGCCCTATTTAAGTATATATAAATTCTTTATACTCATTATGATAACTGGGGGGCGTTAATTATTTTAAAACAATTTTTATTTCTCACCGGAATTAGATACTTAAGCACTTAGCCACTTAGGCACTTATTTTTGAATTTTTATTAGGTCCTGGGGACATTTGTATGCTATCCATTCTCTTATACACATGACGTGCAATTAACCCACACCATGTGGGTACTATTATAAATGTAAATTAATTATCCTAATTCGGATTATTATAAAAGGAAAAGTTAGAATTTATATACACCAGAAGGGTAATATAAAAAAGGGCGTGGCAAGAGACCTTTATGTATTTTATGTACACTGTTGTATAATGTATTTTGTCCTGTGGAACATGTTATGTCTGTATATTTCTGTGTACATTTTGGGGGATATATATATATATATATAATGCATTACTGTACTTTTGGTGGGATATAGGGATTTATTATTCAGGGTCTTTTGCAACAGAAAGTTAACACATGTAGTCATGTGGATATATCCTTTTCATTTTCTTTTTAAGGGAGGTATTCTATCTCAATAATCGTGGCTGATCATTTCTTTAAATAAATTATTTATTTTTATTTAACAGTATAACAAGTATAGGAAGTGTCACCTTTAAAGTTCATTTAATTGGTTGAGTAATTATTTTAATTATTAATAGTAACTGGGAATGAAATCATTTATCTTCATTAATTTATATACTGCATTTTAAAAGGAACACATGATATAATTTTTATATTTTAATAAATAGTTTAATGGGAGCCTTATTTTGAGGTTAATGATTATTTTAAATTTTCAATTCATTGATGGTGTGACATAGCAATTATTTTCTTGGATTCAGTTAATATTTTTCAGGTGGCCTTGTTGAGAAAGAATACTTATTTATTTAACTATTTTAAAGGGGAATTAAAGTTTACTGTTGTATTTATTTATTCATTAGATTTTTATTATGAGATAGAATAATAAAAGGGGATTTGTTAATTAATTAATTCTTGAGTTTTCATTGCAAGTCCCGTCTCACTGGATCCAGCGCAATTTTTAGCTTCTCTAGGCCTTAGCCTAGTTTTAATTAACTTGTGGCCCCTCTTTACAAAAGGAAATATTCTTTTTGTTTTAACTACTCAAGATGAAGTAGGGGTTTCATTTGGTAGCAGAGCGTGGTTACTTCCTTTAAGACTGCGCTCCAATTCGATTTGGAGCGTGGTCTCCCGGGTTACTTCATTTAAGATCAAAATCGATGGGTTTTCTTGGGTGTGGTCTTTTCTGGTTTCTCCTGCTCTGGGAGTGGATTGTATCATTGGTGCCGATTTCATCGCAAAAAGTGGTCTCGTGCTGGACATCCAAGCGCACCAATGTTTTTTTAAATTTAATCGGGAGGTTTTAATTCCGTTCCTTGGGTACCAGGGCGCTAAGCCGGGTATCCAAGAAGTAGCTTGTCCCGATTCTGCACGAGACCATCTCACTCCATCCCAGCAGGCGGCCTTAGATCATTTGTGTGAGGAATTTCCCGAGGTGTTAACTCCTACTTTGGGACTCACACACCTGCTGGAATACAAAATCAGCCTTACAGATTCGAAAATAGTGAGGTCACACCCTTACAAGTTTGCCCCTCCAAAGATGACCATTCTGCGAGAGAAGGTTCAAGAATTATTGGACCAAGGGGTGATTGAACCTTCTCATTCCAGCTATGCCAGTCCAGCATTTTTAGTGCCAAAGCCTGGTGGCAAACAAAGAATGGTTATTGATTACAGGAAGTTGAACGCCAATATCGAGGTGGATTCTGTTCCCCTCCCGGATTTACATTCGGCCTTTGATTGGTTCAGTGGGGCCAGATTTTATACCATTATCGATCTGAACGCGGCCTATCATCAGATACCTCTTGCCCAAGAAAGTAAACCATATACGGCTTTTTGTGTACCCTGGAATTTGTACCAGTACACAAGGGTTCCCATGGGTTTGGCTGTGGGGGCCCAGACACTTACTCGCCTTCTCGACACTGTCTTTCACGACGTCAAATTCCGTTTCGTCTATAATTATCTTGACGATCTTTTGGTATATAGCGAGACTTTCGAGGATCATCTGCGGCATTTAAGAGAGGTGTTGGGTCGCTTAAGAGAGGCTGGCCTCACTGTCAATCCCGAAAAGGTTCGTTTCGCCCAAGAGAGTATTTCTTTCTTGGGCCATTTAATTTCATACAAGGGCGTGACGGTAGACCCAGAGAGGACACAAGGCATCCGTGACTTTCCTCCGCCAAGGGATGCGAAAGGCATAGCGAGATTCGTCGGTATGATAAATTTTTATCGGCGTTTCATACCGAGTATCGCTGAAATTGCCGCTCCCTTGAATGAACTGAGGAAGAAGGGGGCAATGTTTACATGGGGGGAAAACCAACAGAAGGCTTTCGCTACCTTAAAGGAAGCCATCATTTCCCCACCGGTGTTGCGGATGCCCGACTTTTCAAAGCCGTTCATTTTGCAGACGGACGCGAGTTCGGTTGCGCTCGGAGCGGTCCTTTCCCAAGTTATTGACGACGCTAGGCAGCCTGTGGCTTTTATCTCACGCACGTTGACCCAGCAAGAACGTAAATCATCCGTTTATGAGCTAGAGTGTTTAGCTGTTGTGTACGCTCTAGATAAGTTCAGGCGTTTCCTGGAACATGCTGAGTTCCTGCTCGAGACCGATAATCAGGCTCTCTCATGGCTTCTAGCTCATCCCCGGCAACTGGGTAAAATTGGTAGATGGGTGGTGAAAATCTCATCCTTTAAGTTCACCGTGCAACACATCAGGGGATCCCAGAATGTGGTTGCAGATTCATTATCCCGTATGTTTGCCCAACCCAGTGATGCCCAAGCTGAGCAACCCTGTTCCGTTCTTCTCGATTTTCCATTAGCCTTCACTGATGTGTTACCCCATCAGTTAAACGACGAAGTGCTGGGTCAAGTCATCCAAAATATTAAGCAGGGTAACGTACAGGCCCCTTATTTCTTGTCCAAGGGAGTCCTTTGTTGTCGAGAAAGAAAAGGACGAGCACCTAAAATCGTGCTGCCTAGCAAATTAGTGCCCATGGTCTTCAGTTATTACCATGATTCCCCAATCGGAGGCCACAAGGGAATTTCGAAGACCATTTTCAGTATTAGGAAACATTTTATCTGGAAGGGCATGGATAGAGACATCGGGACGAGAGTAAAAAACTGTCATCTGTGTGGCTTGAGCAAGCCTGCCCAGAACACGAAATTAGGGTTGTTATCTTCTGAGGTGGCGAGCAGACCAATGGAAAAGTTATTTATTGACTACGTGGGGCCGTTCCCCCGTAGCAAGTCAGGTAATGCTTACCTGCTTGTTTGTGTAGATGCTTTTTCAAAGTTTGCCTGGCTACTGCCCTTACGACAGGCAACCGCTCGTTTGACCATCAACGCTTTACAGAACCACGTTTTTCAGCATTTCGGTCTTCCGACCATCATTGTCTCGGACAATGGCCCGCAATTTATTTCAAACGAATTCAGGCGTATGTGTTTCGCCAGTGGCATCAAACACGTAACCACTTCCCCTTATTACCCACAACCGTCCCATGCGGAGAGATTCAATCGGAATCTCCGGTCCGCCTTGATTGCTTATCACGTTGAGCAACAAACCACCTGGGATCAGAATCTGAAGTGGTTACAATTAGCATTCAACACGGCCAGACACGACAGTCATCAGGCCGTGCCCTTTGAAATTTTGTTTGGATTCTCGCCCGCACTCCCGTTGACCAACCTATGGGATATCGAAGATCTTCTGCCGCGGGAGCCCAATCATAGAACTGCGGAGAGATGGAAAATGGCTCGGAAGAATTTGCTGCGAGCGCACGAGCGGGTCCGTCGGCGTTATAATCAGGGGCGTATTCCAAACCCCTTCCGTATTGGTGACTGGGTCTATTGCCAAAGCCACCCACTCAGCTCGGCCGCCGACAAACGTGCTGCGAAACTATGCTACCGTTGGTCGGGGCCATACCGTATCATAGGATTTACGTCACCGGTGACGGCCCGGATGGGCGTACCGGGAGACAAACAAAAATTGATGACAAGCCACATTTCCAAACTCAAACGTTGTCGGGGGCTATCAAAAACGTTCGAAGGGGGATAGTCCCCGTAAAGATAACACAGAGGTCCTTGTTAAATGTGGAAGTCGTGTTCAGGCGAATGGGGCGAGCCTCAGGAGGTCGGAAGATCTACCATGGTAGGAATCTTTCTTTGGTCTTTAGCTGTCTATCTCTCTTGTGCGGTATGCGGACTCTGATCAGGTCAGCATGCAGCACCCGCACACTTACATAATACATATCTTCTTTCGTCTCTTTCATTTTCCTTTTTGAATTCTGTTCTCCTGAGAGCAAGCTCAGCTGAGCCACCCCAACCACGACGTCCACCGGTATCTTTTGGGGAGAGGTACACTGCAGGGTACCCTCCTAGCCTTTAACGTTGGGGCAACTATGTTGCCCTTTTGGGGTGAGGGTGTGCTGAACTTTGTTGTTCAGCTGTCAGTCATTTTACAATCGGAGAGTGCACCGATACCTAGCGGTAAAACGATGCGAAATTAACGTATCTACCGTTGATAGTTAAGGGCAGTACTGAATTAAAGTAATAATTCGTGCTGCGCTCTTGTATCGAAATAGGACAGACTTATTACTGTGCCCGATCGCTGTCGCTATCTGTCGGCTTGTTGAGGCATTATAAAAGCCAGGTGCCGCTACCTATCGCCTGATTGAAGACAGGCGAAGGGCTTCACCAACTGCGTTCCTTGTGCTTGTCTCGACAAGGAACTCTAAGTGATTGCCTCGTGGTAAATTCCTTCGGTGGAGAGAGGAATTAATTCCATCTTCTACTTCTAACAACTATGGAAAGATAAGTTCTTAAACGACTGCGGTGAGTCTTAATTACATTATTTTAATTATATACTATATTTTACGGAAGAAAACAGTGTTTTTAAGTAAGCTTGAGTAAGCCTGCCCACTTGTTGCATCGTGTATGGGTGAAATACGCAAATTGTTCGTAAAGTTTTTTAAAGCTGATAAAACTAGATTATTGGAGTGTCTGAATCTCGGCCCTAAAACCTCAAGTACATTAACAACAAAATAATTAAGTTTGAACTTTCATTAACACCGATGTAACGAGATTGTGTTGCGCACTTAACCTATTGCACCATGCGTCGTTATTAAGTGATATAAGGTTTTGCTAAGAATATTAGTAAAACCTTATACATATATATGGGAACTTACTCAGGCACGTTTTAAATGTAAATCATGTCAAATTCAAATTAATGGTGTTCTCAAAATTATATGGAGTAAAAAACTAAGTGTTTTAAATAAATTCTGCACCACGTGGTAACCACAATTTCACTCAAAGTAATAAGTTCATAAGATGTTACAGAGCCAAGATAAATTATTATATTGCAAAAAGCAACTCACATTCGGTGAGGTTCAGTTTATAAAGAATCATTGTTAGAGAGTTTTTTAAGTAAGGCATGTTGGCCAAAATAATTTTACCAAGTTTCATTATGTAGCCCATAACTAGGTGTTGCTTTTATATATGTATTATGGAGGGTGTCCAAACAGTGGGGGCATTTGTGTGTGGTCTCTCACTAAAAATATAATGTGTGATCAGGGTTCGCCGATCAGAGACAGAGTCCGGCTACATGACTGAACAAATTCCATCTTAAAAAGCTCCACACTCGCCACCGAAGAGAAGTAGATCACCACAACAACAACACCAAATGCCAATCATGAGATCGCCACATATTCATAAAAGAGAATACCCTTCTGGACCCAAAAAAGCAGGTGAAAAACAACCATTTATAATTAACACGTAGAATCAACATGGTACCACCAGTTATACATAACCATCAGTTTCTACTGTTCAAGTAAACATTCATTTGGATCCCCAATTGATGGGACAGTTTAGTGTGTACACTAAGAAAAAGAATTAATTGTAAAATTTCAATATATTAATAGTAAATTGTCAGTTCAGAGACTGACATGGTTACAAGACAGCATCCAACATAGTTTTCCACTCATTTCTTTATAGGGCTATCGCTACAGATTTAAAGTCAGTTTTGTTATTAGTAATTTTCTCAAGTTTAATTTACTATGCATAAAAACATATATTTTCTCTTAATTTAAAATATCAGTTTATTTCATTGTATAAAAGATTACTGGGGAGGTAGGCGAATTTTTAACTAGTTTCAACCAAGCTATGCATGTCGAAACACTTTTCAACTTGTTTGTCGAGACTTTGTCGAGACTTGTTTGTTGAAACAAACCGAAAGTTGAATGAACATGTCCGTCTCTGACCCAAGTGTATTTTTTTTATAAGGTGCTAATATTGTGCAATTTTTCTCTTTTCATTAATTGGCCCTATTTAAGTATATATAAATTCTTTATACTCATTATGATAACTGGGGGGCGTTAATTATTTTAAAACAATTTTTATTTCTCACCGGAATTAGATACTTTAGCACTTAGCCACTTAGGCACTTACTTTTGAATTTTTATTAGGTCCTGGGGACATTTGTATGCTATACATTCTCTTATACACATGACGTGCAATTAACCCACACCATGTGGGTACTATTATAAATGTAAATTAATTATCCTAATTCGGATTATTATAAAAGGAAAAGTTAGAATTTATATACACCAGAAGGGTAATATAAAAAAGGGCGTGGCAAGAGACCTTTATGTATTTTATGTACACTGTTGTATAATGTATTTTGTCCTGTGGAACATGTTATGTCTGTGTATTTCTGTGTACATTTTGGGGATATATATATATATATATATATATATATATATATATATATATATATTATGCATTACTGTACTTTTGGTGGGATATAGGGATTTATTATTCAGGGTCTTTTACAACAGAAAGTTAACACATGTAGTCATGTGGATATATCCTTTTCATTTTCTTTTTAAGGGAGGTATTCTATCTCAATAATCGTGGCTGAACATTTCTTTAAATAAATTATTTATTTTTATTTAACAGTATAACAAGTATAGGAAGTGTCACCTTTAAAGTTCATTTAATTGGTTGAGTAATTATTTTAATTATTAATAGTAACTGGGAATGAAATCATTTATCTTCATTAATTTATATACTGCATTTTAAAAGGAACACATGATATAATTTTTATATTTTAATAAATAGTTTAATGGGAGCCTTATTTTGAGGTTAATGATTATTTTAAATTTTCAATTCATTGATGGTGTGACATAGCAATATTTTCTTGGATTCAGTTAATATTTTTCAGGTGGCCTTGTTGAGAAAGAATACTTATTTATTTAACTATTTTAAAGGGGAATTAAAGTTTACTGTTGTATTTATTTATTCATTAGATTTTTATTATGAGATAGAATAATAAAAGGGGATTTGTTAATTAATTAATTCTTGAGTTTTCATTGCAAGTCCCGTCTCACTGGATCCAGCGCAATTTTTAGCTTCTCTAGGCCTTAGCCTAGTTTTAATTAACTTGTGGCCCCTCTTTACAAAAGGAAATATTCTTTTTGTTTTAACTACTCAAGATGAAGTAGGGGTTTCATTTGCTTCTCTTCGGTGGCGAGTGTGGAGCTTTTTAAGATGGAATTTGTTCAGTCATGTAGCCGGACTCTGTCTCTGATCGGCGAACCCTGATCACACATTATATTTTTAGTGAGAGACCACACACAAATGCCCCCACTGTTTGGACACCCTCCAAAATACATATATAAAGGCAACACCTAGTTATGGGCTACATAATGAAACTTGGTAAAATTATTTTGGCCAACATGCCTTACTTAAAAAACTCTCTAACAATGATTCTTTATAAACTGAACCTCACCGAATGTGAGTTGCTTTTTGCAATATAATAATTTATCTTGGCTCTGTAACATCTTATGAACTTATTACTTTGAGTGAAATTGTGGTTACCACGTGGTGCAGAATTTATTTAAAACACATAGTTTTTTACTCCATATAATTTTGAGAACACCATTAATTTGAATTTGACATGATTTACATTTAAAACGTGCCTGAGTAAGTTCCCATATATATGTATAAGGTTTAGTAATATTCTTAGCAAAACCTTATATCACTTAATAACGACGCATGGTGCAATAGGTTAAGTGCGCAACACAATCTCGTTACATCGGTGTTAATGAAAGTTCTTTTGTTGTTAATGTACTTTAGGTTTTATGGCCGAGATTCAGACACTCCAATAATCTAGTTTTATCAGCTTTAAAAAACTTTACGAACAATTTGCGTATTTCACCCATACACGATGCAACAAGTGGGCAGGCTTACTCAAGCTTACTTAAAAACACTGTTTTCTTCCGTAAAATATAGTATATAATTAAAATAATGTAATTAAGACTCACCGCAGTCGTTTAAGAACTTATCTTTCCATAGTTGTTAGAAGTAGAAGATGGAATTAATTCCTCTCTCCACCGAAGGAATTTACCACGAGGCAATCACTTAGAGTTCCTTGTCGAGACAAGCACAAGGAACGCAGTTGGTGAAGCCCTTCGCCTGTCTTCAATCAGGCGATAGGTAGCGGCACCTGGCTTTTATAATGCCTCAACAAGCCGACAGATAGCGACAGCGATCGGGCACAGTAATAAGTCTGTCCTATTTCGATACAAGAGCGCAGCACGAATTATTACTTTAATTCAGTACTGCCCTTAACTATCAACGGTAGATACGTTAATTTCGCATCGTTTTACCGCTAGGTATCGGTGCACTCTCCGATTGTAAAATGACTGACAGCTGAACAACAAAGTTCAGCACAATTTCACCAGCTGGTTCACTTCCTTTTTAAAATTAAACTTAAGGTTTTAAGTGACAAAATGTTTTACTATTTTGATTACGCTGATTTCTGTTTGTAGAGATTTGTAATAAAATAAATTGTATGTTTGTGTGCAAATGTTTTGTTACTTACCACATTCCATGGCAACGGCAACATCTTTCCATGAATCTTCCCTTTTATTATTCTTTTTCTAATCATTTAGTCCTTTGTCATAAAGTATAGGCCTTAATTGAACATAAAAAACGAAATTTAAGCACTTTACACAGTTATCTAACATTTATCAAAATATGTATAGTATTTAAATGTATATACCATGTTGTGCAATATTAATCAAAATATATTTTGATATTATTCAATACAGTTTCTTCTGAAAGTAGTTTATTGCGTTTTTCTCAATACCTTACGCACGTTTCACTGAAAAATATCAGATCATCAGAGGTTTGTATGTAAAAATAACATCAAAATATGTATCATATTTTATGTTTAACAAAAATCATAGATTTAATAATAATGTACCGGTAAATTGTTAATTAAATAAGACACTAATATTTAAAAGGAAAAATATACTCCTAAACTTACCTCAATTATTAATTTTTCTTCGTTTAAATCCATGATGATTCTTGAACGATGCTCGCCAACTGATGCGATGACGGACGCCAACTGAGACTCGAGCTATTCGTCCGTCATCGCATCGCACGAGTTACTGGCCAGTCTGTCTCAAACTGCTGACGAAGGCGCACACCACGCCGAAACGCATACGGGAAGAAAAAACAAGTAAGTTTCACAAGTGAAAGTTCTATATTCTATATTATTTAGTTCTGTGAAAAAAGAAAAAATATGAACAATCAAAACAACTAGAATAAGATGGTTGGATAATATGCTGAAAGGTCATAGAAAAATGGATGTGAGGAGTTACGCTGAGGTGGCAACGGATAGGAAATATTGGAGATGACTGGTTTTGGAGGGCAGGGCTCGTGTTGGGCTGTAGTTCTGAAGAAGAAGAAGAAGAAGAACAACAACAACAACAACAACAACAACAGTAATAATAGTACTCATATAGTGCTTAGTAGCAGTTTTCTTATTAATATATTTGATCTCCCCCTTCATCAATCTAATCTGAATGGTTAGCAGCTCTCCTTCCATGTTTATTACAAACCAGTCTCATAATTTCTCTTGCTTCTTCTACAGTATTCATAAAATCCATTGTTCAGGATTGCATAATGCTTTTTTTTATCCTGCATTACGTCTTATAATACATTATAAAATACTGTGTGCCTGTAACAACAATCCCTAACTAGTGGTGTTGTTTCTTAGAAGTTTCAGTAATAACCCAGCCACACTTAATTTTTAAATACACTTTTCGCCAACTGATTCTATATCCACTTTGTTTTCAATGTGTTTTTTACCATATTACTTCTTTCCATTAAACAATTCAATAAGTATGAAACACAACAAGTGTTAAAGGTTATCAGAAAGTTACGATAGCTTTCATTTTATTATAATTTATAAAACGATACCTATTCTTGTAAGATAGTTATATAAGCTTACTTGTGTACAATTTTAAAGTTTTATCTCAACTGCTTGTTTATAAACAGTAAAATTTATAGCTGCTACTTAAACATATTTATGGCAGGGTTTGTTCACAAGTTGATAAATGCTTTCAGCTGTGAACAAGTGTGCAAGTAAATTGTATAGTTAATAATAAAGAGGAAAAATTACTTTAAATTTTGATAAAGGAGTTCTGAGTACAGATTAATACATCATATTTATTCAACTGCAACATGTCGCTATACACAGACAACCTAACTGCTGTGCTCTACAAAGCAAAGGATATTCGTCTTGTAACTTAAATTATTTTTTATTTTTTTAGTTAAAAAATTTATTTTTTTTTTTGTAGTTTTTTGATTTATTAGTAACACAGTACTAGTACAAAAATACAGTAGACTCCTGACTATCTGGCCTATGTGGCAGAAGGGCAGGCCAGATAACAAAAAAGCTGGATAGGCCGGAGTTCTATAATTACTCACTTCCTGCCCCACCCATACCATTAAAAACACACTTTTTATACCAAAACCCGCTCTTATTCATATTTTCTGACCTCTTAGTACAGGCCAGTACTTTATAAATGTTTGTTATGTACTGTACTGTATGTTTTAAAAATTTATTACAGAAACAGAAACAGGCAAGCCTTTTCCTCTTAAGTATTCATGCCACAAAAATAAAGCTTCCTCAACTTCTTTATGCTTACCTTTCAGCACGGTTTATCTTACTTTCACCACACTTCCACTAGTTTGGGCAGCACCACTTTTCTAATTGCCTTACACTGATGGGCCCTTTTATAGTATCCTCCATTACAATGATAATTTAGGATTGATAATAGTGAGGGAGGCATCAAAAGGTCTCATCCAGTATGAACCAGTTCAACAATGTTGGTATAAACCTGATAATAGAATTTGAATAGTTGTTTAGAGGTGTGCAGTGCTAACAAAACATCATTACGAGGCTAACTACATTTTAATTTATTTCGCACATGTGCACAATAGTCTTGTACAGTGTTTCTCATTGTGAACGTTGCTGCAACAAGACTGGCGAGAACAATGGGAGCATGTGTGTGGCAGAGAGGGAGATAATACGGAAATGAACTATTATCGCGTTGTCTCCTCTCTCTCCTCTCTAGATAACTTAGCTATACTTTTAAGTGAGGGTAATTCATCAATTGGGTTGGCGCAGATTAGCATCCGAGTAAGGCTGCCACGTTTCTATCTCTTATTCTTCTTTGTCTTACTCTTCACAGTGCTGTATTTGCTAACAGTCGTCTGTCAACGTCATTTTCTACTGCTCAAACAATTTTGACTAATGTTTTCCTACTGAAATATTTATGGTATTTTCTGTATTTATTTTATGGATATTTTTTGCTGTCTCCACAGATTTTGAAGTACAATCTATTATAACAACACAATTTGCATTTATATAATGTATTGAATTCATGGGTGTAATCGTAATAGAAGATGATAAGTTATTTAAGTTTAAAATTGTTCCATTATTTATTTATTAAACAAAATCTTTCATTTCGCATATTAAATATTGACTCATTATTATATCGTTTGTACGAATCTTTCGTACACAACTTATTGCTAACAAATTACATACACAAGTTATACATAAATCTTATTATCTAATTTAGTTAATTAAATATTTATTTTGCTCTCGGCTTACTCATTGTGTGCTCATCGGCTTAATTTGCAATTGCTGATTAATTTGCTTCAATAATGAGTTTACTTGTATTCAAATTTCTTTTATATTAATTTGTTTTAACTTTCTACTGCATATGCATTCTCCTTTATCAACAAGACTTTACTAATTACATTAATTCAAAAATTAAATATTTCTCTTATCATTTACGTTACTCTCCATTACTAACTTTAATACAAGAAATATTATTCTAACTTTTATTCTGCTTATCCATTTATGTACAATTTATTTATTTAATACTGGTTGAATGTCTTTCGTTCCAACTTTAATTAGTGTCTTTCAAATGTCTATAATTACAATGGTTTTTTATCACCTCGTTTGACATGGTTAATCATCCGTACGTCCTCCTTTGGTCCTCTGGTCGTGTCCTCCGTGTCCTTCTGGTCCTCTGGTCGTGTTCTACTGCATGTATTGTTTAATAGTCGTCTCGCCTCACATCATATGCTGCCAGTGTGTCCATAGACTTCATCGTATGTACTCTGCTGCTCTGGTTGGACATCTAGTTTGTCCTGTGACTCTTACTATAGATGTGAATTAGTGTCGTTGACTGACATAGCCTCCTGTGGCAACGGTTGAATCGAGAAGAAGAAACTTTATTAGCGCAACTTGGTATTTATAGTCAGGTCGTGCAAAAACTCATATCTAAACAATATTTAACCTGTCAGATTCTGTCGAACCGTCACTTCTCTCACTCTGGTTCAATTCACAAATTTCGCCTATCTTCACGAATTACGAAGTTTGTTTCACATCACTCGATGCTCAATCGATCACTAATTTTTATATGTTTACTATACGTAAATTACACTTCTTTATGTTAATCACAAAAAGAGCTATTAATTTTTTACGTTTAGTAATTGCATCTTTCGTCACATTGGTATGGTCTTTTAACACTTTATTCACCTTTAATTTCTATACACTTTGGTGTCTTTTGTTTTAGCCTATCGTACATATTCTTCTTATAATTAAAATAAAACTTACAACTATTCTACTTGAAAAGGGTTACATTTCAGGAAAGGACAGGCTTCACACACACAAACAAAATACGCGTGTACACAACGCTAGCGACAGGTGTGTCAAAAATGCATGTCCATGCATGAATTCTGCGCTCCCTATTTTGAACTACGATCCAGCTTATGCAATTTGAATCATGTTTATTAATTCATATTATAACCACCCAAAGATGTTGTTATTAGTTTTACTTTGACTCTTTCTGATGTTATATTAACGAAGTCCAAAACTTCGTAAATTTCCCGCTATCTGTCGCTCTCGTGACCTTGCCAATACCTGTCTCTTTTTTCTTACCTGATTTAAATTAACTATTATTTTCCCGATTTTTAGGCGCCAAATTGTTTGTTTTAAGACAATTAAAATTTTTCGTATCTTTTCCTTCTTTCTCAATGACACCATATTACTTACCGCGCTGTATCGGCTGAATTCGAAATTCGCTCTCTCACGGCAGTATTACCAACCTGTAATTCTGGTAAAAAAATTTCAATGTGCTATCTGAAATAAATTAACACATAAATATTGCCACATAAAATAATAAACAGGTATAAATTCTTAGTATGGTTTTATTAGATAAATTCTACTTTTTATATTGGTTATTACAGGAAATTATTAAAATATATAAAGTTATGCTCCGGCTTTGAATGATTTATAACTCAGCAGTTGGGTATGTTTGTTGGTTTGGGTCGTTGACTGATCATCGAGCGTATAATGTCGAATTTAATTTTACAATGTTTATTCAATCAAAAGTTCTTTGGATTACAGCAAAAGTTAACAAAATGATTCGAGAAAGTACAATCCTTTATATCGGCTTAATCAAATATTAAGTTTTTTCTTTACACCACTACTCTTATTAACTAAATTAATTGTGGGTTCAACTCGTAACTATAGGTTAAGTTTTATATCGTTGAAAAAATATTTTGGTAACTCCAAATGTGTTATTAATTTAATTGAACAGTTTTTTGATAATTATTATTTGGTTTTTTAAGAACCATTCAGTGTTTGAGTGTTTGAACCAAGTTAATTATATTGTGCATCAGTGTTAAAGTGTAGTGAATCCAGTCTTTTGTTTTGTTAATTAATTAAATTTTTATACTTTACTCCTTCCTTAACATCTGATATTCTCACGTACGCTTGTGGCTATTTCTTCCTTCTTTTATTTAGTTTGTTTTATATTTTTTATCTTCTGTAATTCAAAATTTTGTTTAGTTCAATCCTGTTAATGTGTTTTGCCCATCTTGTATTCCATTTTCATTAATTATTATATGGTTTATCTCATTTGATTGATTCTTTTTTCTAATTATATGGAGTGGCTATTTTTTCATCTGTACTCTACTGAAGCTAATAATGGACTGTGAATAAATTTGTAACGGTTTTTTGGTTCTAACTGCAAAATCTATCCTTCTCATTGGTTGAAATAGATTTGTACCCATTGTTAGACATAGCTTGTGTTTTCGCCCAAAATGAATAAATATTTTCTAATTAAGATAATTTGCTTGTATTACTATTAATACTTCTGATATTAGTATCACTGAATAGCATTTCTGTTTAATATTATTTTGACATCAAACATGAGTATGTTCTATTCAGTATTTGCTGATTTAGAATTTTGATACTTTTGTTTTTTATACTTAATTTGGTATATAAGTGTGTTTTTGAAAGAATTTTATGTTTTTAATCTTCCTTGGCTCAATATATTATGTTTACCTGACTTTTCCCTAACTGAATGTTGTTATTGGTTTACATTTTACAATTTTCTTACATTTCTTTAGGCCTACACTTGCCTACAATGGTTGACATTGATTATAATTTAATTTTACTCTTGTAGCTATGTTCTTATTGCTTTGTCATAGTTCGTTTACAATTATTATGAATTTACATACGTTGGTTTATGATTAGTTGTTCCTTACAGACATATTATTGCCTTTTACATCTATATTTAAGGAATTAACATTGCATATTTTTAGGATTTCTTCATCCTTTCAACACATTATTACTGCTTTTTAGTATTATTTTCCCAACTCAACATAATATAACTTATTCTTAAGATTCTTTTAACAATTATAACATTTCATAGTTTTATAACACTCCTACTATCTTCTACTATTCACTTTATAACACAACTTCAATAATTGAGTAATCCATCTCTTGATGTCTACTTTTCTTTTTATAACATACCAGTAAACCCATGCGAAACTTTCGCACATTGAACTTTCCCCCCCCAAAAAAAAATGATTTAGTCTTTTGTTGGGTTGTTGAAATTAAATACTCAGCGAAGTATATACACAAAATAGCAAAGAGAGTTTATTAATGTGACAGTATTTACAATTTACATACTTCTTTGTATATAATATTTGATGTCAGAATGCAATCATCTTGAATTTTTGTTTGTCATTTTCGGTAATTGAAACAAAAGTTTTTCCAGAACAGTTCTGCGAAGTGTATAAACAAAACAGCAAAGAGAGTTTATTAATGTGAACGTATTTACAATTTACAATACCTCTTTGTATACAATATTTGATGTTAGAATGCAATCATCTTGAATTTTTTGTTTGTCATTTTCGGTAATTGATACAAAAATATTGTTAGATTTAGTGACTCTTGAAAAGGCTACATAATATTGTCCATGAGTAAATACGGCATTTGGTAAGTATAATCCAGCTCTTTGAAACGTTTGTCCCTGAGACTTATTGATAGTCATTGCAAAGGCAACTTTCAGTGGGAACTGTCTTCTGGTCATTTGGAAAGGCATGGTTGGGTCGGATGGGGTGAGGTTAATTCGTGGTATGACAACAGTTTTTCCAGAGTCAATTAACCGAGCAGTGACAGTGTATTCATGGAGGTGCATGACAACCATTCTTGCCCCATTGATTAAGCCCTGTTTAGCATTTAAATTTCTGATCAACATGACAATAGTGTTTTTCTTCAAAATTAATTTATGTGTTGGCAAGCCTGATGGGTTTAAACTATTTAAGAATTCTAGAGGATACAATTGGTTGTAAGTCCCCTAGTTGGATTGTACGGAATCACAACTGTGGTAAACTTTGCAATCTCCTTCTACAATGTTTTGCACAATGTGTTCGTTGATTTTTGTAAGTCTTCATTTTTCGGGCATAATATGGCTGTGTTGATAAAGTCGTTGACATTGTTGGCATTAATGCTGCCAGTTGGGAACACTTTCGCAATTATCTCGTTTTCGTCGCAGTAGAATGTCTTGGGAATCTTGACTGTGTTTGGTGAAACATCGTGTTTCACTTCGAGTTCTCCGTTTCCTAACTGCAGCAGCCAATTGCTGAATTCTGGATCATCTGTTCTCATATTTTGCGACAGTTTTCGTTTCTGTATTGTTCGCCACAGTGGTGAGTGTTGTATGTTTGCTTCTATTATGGTTGTTCTGTTTCCGTGCCTGACAACAGGAAGTACCTGCTTGAAGTCGCCACCGAAAACTATTGTTTTTCCTCCAAAGTGTGCGTTTACGTTGGAAATATCTCGTAGGAGTCGATCAACAATTCCTAGGGCGTGTTTGGGAACCATTGAAACTTCATCCCAAATTATCAATGATGCTCTTCGAAGTAGATCGGCTTGTTTTGAATATGGCCTGATAGATGATACTGAAGTGTCAAGGATAGGTACAGGTAATTTGAATAGGGAGTGAGAAGTTCTGCCACCCGGCAATAAATTGGCCGCTATTCCTGTCCAAGCAACCTTGTAAGACAACCTTGTCTTCTCCTCATAAAAATGTGGCCTAACATTCTGTAAAAGAACGTTTTGCCGGTTCCACCTGGTCCATCGATGAACATTAATTGATGTGTGCCACTTCTGACTGCTTGCAAAATGTCCTCTGTTGTAACTATTCATTATATCGCCACTAATAGATCTTTATTAAATTTATAATGACTTTAGTTTTTCTCTTACCTTCGGGTTCCAATCCAGGGTTCTACAGACGAACAAGTTGCAGAAGGATTATCTAGGTTTGAGTTACAAAATAATTACGCTAACACAAATTTTTCAGATTCTAACAAATTAGCTTTCTTTTATTAAACTGAATTATTTCCTTTCACTTTATCTTCACACTACAATTTCAATAAGAAACAGGAATACATGGATATTTAATCACTCAGTATAAACTAATATAAAAAATGCCTTAAAAATAGCATTATTTTGGTAACCAACACTTTGCGTCCACTCACTCTCTCTCTCTCTCTCTCTCTCTCTCTCTCTCTCTCTCTCTCTCTCTCTCTCTCTCTCTCTCTCTCTCTCTCTCTCTCTCTCTCTCTCTCTCTCTCTCTCTCTCTCTCTCTCTCATACTCTTTTAACTCCCTTACTGAGATCTCATTAATAAAATGTTTTAACTTGGAAATATTAAATTGTATTTAAACTTTGATTAAAATTTTCTATTTTTTTTTTTTTTTTTATCAATGAATTGTGTTTAGTACAGTTACCCATCCATCCGGTGTTCCTATTGTTGTTTCACCACCTTGTGTTCCCCACTTTCTTCATTTAATACACTCCGAAACTAGTTTTTTACAGTTAAATTTTTCGTCAGCTGTTGCTTACTCGTTACCCCATAGTTTACGTTTATTTTAACATAAATGCACCATTACTTTCAGTCGGCCGACTGTAGGTTTGATCGCGAGCACTGATTGAGTTTGGAGTTTGTTGACCGCGCGGTCAGAGTTACGAGTTGACTCACTTGACCGCGCTATATTGTTTGTACATTACTATAGATATTTTACTAGAAGAGGCAGGCCTCGAAGAAGATGGCAGCAGGATGTGGAAGAAGATCTGAGAAAGATGGGCATTAGGAACTGGAGACTGAGGGCAATGGACAGAGATGAGTGGAGACGGGTCGTAGCGGAAGCCAGGGCTCACCATGGGCTGTAGTGCTGGAGAGTAGTAGTAGTAGTAGTAGTAGTAGTAGTAGTAGTAGTAGTAGTAGTAGTGTGGCTGGTTACAATGGGGTACCCCACAGGGGAATACTGACTACTTTGAAATTAAAACTGATTTAAATTATTATCTTTAACACCCAATTCTGTACCGTTACAATAACCCCTCCGCCAATGAGAGGTTTTATACCGAAGCATAAAAACACTCATTGCCTAAAACCTAAGAGGATCAGTGAAGATATGGCACCGCAAACCCCCTTAGTTCTTCTCTTACTAAAATCATGGGTACATACCCCCCTAGTCCGGCGGCTGTGGCTGCACCCATCCGACCTTACTGGACTTCTCTGCTCGAGATCCTAACACCATAAAATCAGATAGGCACCCGCCACAGTATCACCTGTCTCTAAAACATTCAATTAAAATATCAATAAATGGCCTTCCATTATTCCATATCCCCAACTGATTCGTTTCCTCTTAGTCGTACTGGTTCATTATTGGCAAAGTACTGGTTCAATTTTTATAAAGTACTAGCTTTTCACTTTGGTTATAAAGTAAGGTTTAGTTTGGTTAGCCTACAATGACAGCTGTTCTATATTCATACTCTTAAACAGAAACATTTTAACTTGATTTTAAATAAACCTATAGCTTAACTATAGAAAATACAATGTTTACATGGTAATATGAATTTACTGTATACTTACATCTAATACCTATAAATTTCATGCAAATTAACTCTTAGTACTCTTTTCCCTTAAAAAAACATTATTCCCCACAAAATTATACATTGGTTACATATAATACAAATGAATCAAAATAACATTACTATAAAGATTATTTATACCTGTTTACATCAACAGTTGTATACAAGACTTGTTTTATAAACACTGACTCAGCCTCAACATTCCTGATTACATCACCACTAACACTTCCTTCAATTTTCAGTTTATATAAATCTTTTAGTGTTGACATGTTAATCAATTACTATTTGTGTTCCAATTCACATCAAAATTTAAATCAAAATTAATTTGACTTCATTAATAAAATTCACATTTTTAAATTGGCTTCATTTCAACTCAAATCAAAACAATTTCTTTAGTTACATTATTTAAAACACTTTTAATTTAAACACACAATACAAAATAAAATTCCTTAGTACCTCCTATTAATTATTTCGTAAAATAAAATATTATTATTATTTATTAATATACCATTCATCCTTACTACAAGCATGTTTTACATAAGCTATAATATACATTCCAACCATATAACCTTGACACAATACATTTAACACTAACATATTTATTTACAAATTTTCGTCATACTTTTCATTGTTTACCACACTTCATTACCTAAATAAGCCAAGTAATTACCATTAACTCAAATAATTAAATGTTCATTCATTAGTTGTCTAACCCCCCGTCATCGAAAATTAGTCTTGATTTCACATAACATTTTTCATTTTTATTTACATACATCATATGGCTATCATTTGTGTTGTAACCATAAAAATTTATTTTTTCCATTATACCAGAATAATAATTCTTAGGGTCATCCCCCATTATTATTTTATCATAAACCAAGTCTACATTATTATTTTTAGTCCAGTCTCCGTTAGTATTTATTGTTACACCCAGGTGAGTTACATCATTATCACAATTTCACAATTATCAGCTACTACAAGGACACTAATTCTCCCAGCAGGTGAATGTTTATCATCATCATTAATATAATCATTGTTTACTACTGCACAAGGTAAGGCTACATTGCTAATATTATAATCATTTCTCTCAATATTTATTCCCCCTACTAACCCTTCATAATCTCTGCTTAATCTGAACAACTCTATCACTCTATCTCGCTCTTCATAATCTCTCTCCCAGCCCAATTTCACATTCTCACTCCACACAGAGGGCAACACCACTTTATTATTTGAACACCATCTGGCCGTACCAGATATACACAAAAACCTATTTTGACCATTTACCGACCCATTGTCGCCCAAATGTCCTAATGAGGATCTTTTATCCTCATGCACCACTTGTGCAGTCTTTGCTTCACATTGAACGCCAGAAAAATTTGCCCCCTGTTCACCCTCTACAATTAAACTATCTCTATACTCCCTTTCTAAATCATAAACACTAACTAGCAATCCCTGATTAACCTCAACTCTCATTCTACTCTCATTATCACTATTATTATTTACTGTATCACTTTTTGATACCCCATTTTCAAATACCTCTTTATTATTATTATTCAACATTATTTCACTATCATTATTACAGTTATCACAGTTATTTTCACTATTACTTACCTCGTACACTTTCACCTGATTTACATTTAAATTAACCTCATTATCATTTATATTTCCCTTATTTTCACTTACATTGTTAACTGTTATTTCCTTGTTTATATTCTCATTAGCACATACACTCTCAGTATTATAACCATTGTTCACTTGTTTTGTTGAATCTATCAACTTCTCCCATTTTTCGTCACTTTCGTCAAAACGTTTAATTCATTCATTAAAACTACTTTCACATTTTACTTTATGTTCATTTACATCACTGCTTAATTTATCAAATTTTGTATCAAACTTTTCATCATTACTATCAAAATGTTTATTAATATCGTTAAGTTTTATATTCTGCTCCACAAATTTATTGCTTTGTTCATTTAGTTTGACCTTCACTTCGTCAAACTTACTACTTATTTTATCGAACTTACTATTCTGAACATCAAATCTATTATTCATATTCTCAGACATGGTTTTCATAAAGTTCATCATATCAGCTATTGTACACTCTTTTTCTTTTATTTTGGTCACTACTGGAGTAGATTTTGCTTCTGCATTATTTATTATTACAGATTGTGTCAAATTATTTTCGTCTGTCAGGCTTGGAGTTGTCTCCAACCCCGAATCATTTACTACAACTGATTCAGTTAGAACATTTTCTTGGACTGTAATTGGAGTTAAGCAACCTCCTGACTCACTCGTAACTGCCGAGTCGGTCAGATTTATTTTATTCTCTATATTCTCCATTATGAAATTATTGTATTTAAGGCCTACATATACGGTTACACTTTCTCCCCTACACAACCGATCTCAACCCCAAGTACTCGTTTCTGCAACTAGAAGTAGGTCTGGTTTGTGTAATAAATTACACTCACCGTCCCTGTTCAGGCGCCATTGAAACAATTCAATTTTACTTTCAATTAATAATATCTTACCTTCGGGTTTCACTCCAGTGTCCTACAGACGAAACCAGTTGCAGAAGGATTACTTGGTTTTGATTGTGAAATAATTACGCTAACACAGAATGGTTTTACAAGCCCTCTTTCTTTATTCTTATTCAACAATCCATCAATTTTTTAATATCCTTAATATTAAAATTCTTCAAGACAAATTTCCCAAAAACATAAAATTTATTGATTATTAAATACTATAACAAGGTTACTTAGAATAACGTTTACTAGTCAACCAGTACTTTGACTCTATAACTATACGCACTCTCATACTCTCTCTCTCTCTTTCTGCTTTACATTGTTACTTTCCCCCGTTTATTGAGATCTCAAAATTGTTTTAGTCATCCCCGTATATGAATTTAAATTCTGTTGATGGTTTTAAGTTAAAATTTTGTTAGGTATTCTAAAAGTTGCAACTTTAAAACTGTAAGATTTAAAAGTTTGGTCAATTGGTTATTGATTGTACTTAACCATTCCGCTGGTGTCTCTGTGAGTTGCACAAACTGTCTATTCAACTTTCTGGTTCACTCCGCGAGTTTTTTTTTTTTTTTTATTAAACTATTAAATTTGTTCCATTGTTGTGACAATTCATCACCACTGTATAAATTAAAATGATACTCGTTATTTAGTCGGCCGACTGTATAATTGCTCGAGCACTTATAGGTTGACCCGGCTATATTGTTTGTACACTACTATAGATATTTTACTGGATGGGCCGACGATGTTTTCGACCCATCTCACACGTCCGAGACCACCGTTTTTGGTTAACTTGAAGACGACTGTACTCTGCTACTGTCTGATGCAAACTGGGGGGACAAAGGTGTTTTACTGTGATTCACAAAGAGACTGAGCTGGCAAGCTGTTGCGTAATACGTCTGGCTGGGCAGACTCTAGACATCAGACATAAACAGGCAAGTAACTAGCCAAGGGTAATTTGTGAATCATATTAAAAGAAAAATGTTAGAATAAGGACTTAAAATAAAAAAGAAATGTAATTAACAAATATTAACATAATTGTACAAACAATAATACATTAGAGAACCCAAACTTATGGGATGTCAAAATAATCTTTGAAAGGAAATACAAACAGTAGTGATAACATTTATTACATAGGAAGGAAGACGAAAGAATAAAAGCAACCAGAAGATATACAGTAAGTTTGAATAAAAATTCAAAATTGATAACAATGGTTATAAGTATCTTGTTGGTACATTTGGTACATAAATGATGACATTTTACTCCTCTACAACAGCAACAAAAGACAAATAGAAAATTTCCACAAATACATTAACACCATACACCATAAATTAAAATTCACACTTGAATTAGAACTAAACAATAGCATAAACTTCTTTGACCATACAATTACCAAAACAAACAACATGCACACATACAAAATATACAGAAAACCCACCACATCAGACATGGTCATACATAACTCATCTAACCACCCAACACAACACAAACATGCAGCTTTCAACTACATGCTCCATAGGCTCACTTCAATACCCCTAAACACACATGACTACCAAGAAGAATTAAACACAATCAAATATATAGCAGTCGAAAATGGATACAATCCCGATTTAATAAACAAACTACACAAAAGCATCCTAAACACAAAAAGTAAAACACATCAGACCAACAGCACACAACCCATTATATACATCACACTTACATACTACAATTCCAATACACACAAAATCGCTAACACATTTAGGAAACACAATTATAAAGTAGCCTACAGAACTAACAACACCATTAGGAAACACATAAATAATACTAACAAATACACAGACACATACAGCAAAACAGGGGTTTATAAATTAAACTGTAATGATTGTCACCAATTCCACATCGGCCAGACGGGAAGATTTTTTCCTCTAGATTTTCAGAACATTTAAAAGCCCTCACCACAAATTACATACATTCCACATTTGCCACACATTTACAAAACGAGAACCACAGTTACACAAACATAGAGCACAACATGGAAATATTACACTACTTACCTAAAAGTAGAAAACTAAACACAGCAGAACAATTCAAAATATACAGATATCACGCACTAAAACCAAACAACATATTAAATGAACAATTACATTATAGGTCACACATACTTTACGATACACTGATCCAAACACACAATTTGAACCCCAGCGCCAATTCCCTCCCACCATCAACCCCCACCACACACACCTATAGTCCATAACCGTTACTCTGTGAAGATATTCAGTATTTACTCCCACTGAAGAAGACGTACACCACGTTGAAACGTTTGGGAATAATAACCAAAGTAAGTTCATAGTGACAGTTTATATTATATATAATGGTTATAAGTCATGATCAACCAATCGGAATCAATTAGTAACCATGACAACAGACCGTTGGTTACGATTTTTCCGTTAAATATTAGTATTCAATAAGTGACGCTCTTCCAGAATATAACCAGGCCGTGAATGACCTAAATTTTAATCTAAAATGCATAAAAAGTAATCAAAATTCAAAAAGATGGAAACGTAAGAAGCAGACGAGGAACGAGAACATTTAACTGATGCCAAGGACCAATTTAAATAAATTTTAAATGAATAATTTGCTACAACCAACATGAAAAAGATGCCAGAAGCCCCAGATAATTGAAAATTGACCACTATTGAACCCTATTCCATTTCAACTGAACGACAGTTTACATCAAGTCTACTGATTTGATAAGTAGGCCTATTATTAAATTACCCGAATTTCAGAAATAATTTCACTTTAAATATTTCTCACAGTAATCTGAACTCTCACTATAAACTGAATAATATTTCTTTCAAAGATTAAGTAAAATAATAAAACACTGAAAATTTGTTAACTAATAAAATAACCTGTTGTTAGATTACGAACTTTTGAAACACACTTTACTACACTGCAGGAACAAATTATAGTTACACATTATATTATTTAAGTACAAATAATGTAAGGTAGTGTACTTTTTATTGTAATCATTATTAATATTTTTCTCATAATCACAAGAACCTGGATTTTGAACGGAACAAACTGTAAACAAACAAAACAGTCGCCATCTTTGACTGTATAATTCGTTCAAAATCGATTCGCCAAACCCTTTGAGATATTAGTCTTATAATAATTGTCGGTGCAAATTTGTTGAATAACCAAATATAATTTTAATGTCAAACTGAGTAATTACCAATCACAAATTAAAGAAACTAGTACAGAGTGTAACCATTGTTTTTATTTCATAGGGAAGTGTATTGTATAAATTGTGTATTGTTTAGCAAAGAGAGCGAGAATGACGTAAGCGCTCACGTCGCAAACTCGGCGAACTACCTGCTCGATTAAGAAGGTCGAACGAAGGCGGGAATAAATTTGAATACTCCAGACCGTCATAGCTAAGATCGCTAAACCATATTAGTTATTAATTTAATTGTTTTACGTAAACAATTTGGCGCCACCCGGGATTTATAAAGACCTATGAAACAACAGGTAAGGTTTCCACTCACGTTGTACTGGTCGCTACGGACATCGTTAGCGCAAGACATAGAAGTAACGACACCAGTGTGAGGCGAACACACAACATAAACAGTCTTACGGAGACGACAGAGTTTTCACGTTACAATATATAAAAAAGAATAAAATTAAAATATATTAAACTTAAACATTATCATGTTAAATTGCTACACTCAATGTCAGCAGCGATTATTTCTGTCTTGATGCGTTTACATATCAAATTTCTAGACTGTGGGGAATCGAAAGTGTGGAAGCGTCACGCAATGATGACGTCATACAGCATTCAGTGATCTGTCTTTTAACTTAAATTTTAAATAAATAACGTGTTTTAACGTAAACTGAGTATGCTATGTCAGAAGTCGGTAAAAAATCCTATCCACTGATACCTTATTCATCACTGTAGGCTTTGTATTAGTTGAGAAAAAGGGATGTTGACAACAGAAATAATATATATGATAACTTGTTTAGGTTTTGTTTATCCCTTTAACTTTACTAACTTAATATTTTAACACTAACATTCTTTATAACAGTTACTTATTCTTATATTTTTTTAACATGATACCTTATTCTATCTTACTTACTAGTGTTTTGTCTTTTTCAAAACTAATTTCTATCACTGTACACCTACTTAATGTATTTTGGCATATTGTTTATTATGCTAAGCACTTGTCCAAAGTGCGAAGGCACCTTTCACTTTAATTAACATTCTTTATTTATACATTTTTACACATGCACTTGGGTTGCTTTGCTTTACCTAGTGTTGTTCACTTATTGTTTTCTTTTTGTAACTCACTCCCTACATACTTTATGCACTCTTGGTTCAATTTAATATGAATGTTGTGATTATCCGACTAGCTCTATCACATTTATTCTCTATACATTTATTTATTATCATTTGATTTCATTGTTCTGTTTATTTACTATTTGTCTGCTTAACATTTAGTCTACATTTACATACATATAATTATATTATTTCTGCTGGTGGTTTGTACCTTCAAGGTTCAGTTATTCATTTAATTATTATCACTTTTATGACATTTTTATCACACGTTTAATTATATTGATTTGGTCATTTGGCCAATCACTTGGGTGTGGTCATTGTCATTGTCTAGTCTAAGTTAATGTCATTATTTTGCTATTTATTATAATTGTATCTCTTCTTACCTGCATGTTTTCTCTTTATATTATAAGTTATTCCCTCCCTTTTACTGGGCGGCTTTTGGTAATGTTACAATATATTTTTATTATATATTTCATTTATTTTGGCAATGCATAGTGGTTGTACTGTTGCACTATCTATTCAAAACTCAATTTTGGTTTCAACTAAGCTTACACAAAATTTAAGTGGCATTTAAGTTTTTCATTTTCATTTTCTATAAACATTCAAAAACATAACTAAATGAAAACTAATGTATTTCCATGTGTTCTAGAATGTATTGTATATAGCGACATAAAGGAAGAGGTTTTATATCGTATGTTATTATTTTATGTGTTAAATTATTCTTTTAGACAGTAGATTAGACAGCAGTGACATTGGGGAGACAGTGGGGGTTACCCCATTGGGTCACTGGGTAGGTCATCATAATAAATTATATGTAAAACTACAGACAGGCTAATGGTCAGATATAACATACTGAGTAAGCTATAACTTGTGAAACTGTTGACAGTATCAACACCTCAGCGCCTTTTATCATCAGGAATCCACCACCACAGAAAAACGTGGTCCCTAACCCCTCTATGGAAAAATCCTGGTAGGTCACTGTTAGTCAGCATAGTAGATTCTTATAAGTAGTAGGTCTACATACCGACATGCGCTTTAGACATTAAAAATAATAATTGCTCTATGTGTGTGCGTTGATGATATTACACATCATTTAAAAGATTATCATCTTCCTTTAAGTATTAGTGTTACAGTCTGTTGCTCTCTTAAACCATGGTACAGCTCACACCATGTGGTACAGTTAACCACATGCAGTGATGACCTGCAAGGTGGAGAGGGGTGTTAGTGTGTTCATGTGCAGATATCGAATTTTAGTTCCCTCCACAAGTAGGCACCTGCACATCTCATAAAAACTAGGCTCAGACTACAGCACAGCTCAAGCTGGTACATGTTTGACACTGAAATGAAGCAGACACTAGGCTACCAATCATGGGAAAGCCACCACCTTTGGATGTTGTTAGCTTGAACCAGACAACAACAGATCATGGCAGATTAGGTGCAAATGGGTTCATGTGAAGAATGACCTATAGACCCATGTTAAAGTGGGTTCCACCTAGCACCTAGATGACAGAAACTGTGCCGTCTCCCTTGTTAAGACAACACAAAAGTCGGGAACTAGTTCAATTCTTTACCAGTTAATCAAACTAGCTGCCGTTGTTAGTAAAACCTCCTTACCAACAAATTACAAAACAATTATGATATAGGAAATTGACAAGGTTTGCATAAATTTATTCACTCACTAGGTGTTAGCGAAAACATCTCTTTATTGCTATTCAAATATTATGCTTGATTTTAAAGAAAAGTTATTTTAGTAAATTCTGCTTTTACTGCTTCAAAGATCTTAAGTATATTATTCATTTTATCTCAAAATTTATTCATATAGATGTTAGTTTTAATACCACGGATCCGGGTCTCAACTTTCTCAAAATAATTAATTTATCAAAACTTCAACCATATTATTGGAAGAATAATATTGTGATACTCTACATTATTATCTTACATTTATCTATACATTGCGGTTACTATTACTTCATTACAAAATTACAAAATTTACAAATCTGATAATTTGTTCTTTACATTGCTAAAGTTCTTTAAAGTTCTTTGTTACTTCTTTTATTAAGGCGAAATTTACAAAAGTTGTGGTTTGATATCACCTGAATTTCATACGAGGTTGTTGTTGTATCCTTGGGGCATCTCCTGTCGTCTTCTAAGGGTGGAGTACGTTGTTCCTGGTGAATCTACATCGGGTTGATTATTTCTGCTCTCGAAGATCGGTTGTTTACTTGAAGTTCCAACTGTTGTAGTTTCACTTTCCTTGGTCCAGACTTTTGTAGTTCACATTTTTTTATTTTAATTATAGTTCTCACTTTGCAGTACTAAAGTCTAGTAGTTACCTATCTTACACTTACATTTTATATTTTAAAAAGAGATGTGTTGGCTACCTTTTTCTTTCTGTATGTATTCTCACTAACTCTACACACTACATTATTCACAATAAAACCATCTCACGCTGGATATACTTTTAATGACATACACTTACGTGTATGTACACAACACCAAAACTCACATCTTGTCATGGCGAAGTTCTACTGGCGAATGCGGGTATAGTTTAGGGGCGAAGGCTCAGTAAGCTGGTGCGTATTTACGCACTAAAAAAATAGTTCGTACTTTATATATTATTAATTATTCATTAATTAGAATGTAAATACTTTATGTTTACTTTATTATGACTTAGTGATTTCTTTATTTATATAGTCGCATTTTCAATCATTAAAATAATTATTATTATTATTCTTTACTTAATACCTTTCTTGGCGTGTTGGTCATGGAAAGTTTCAAGTTGATTCAGGAATCTGGATATAGGTAAGGGTGTATGATACTCTTACTTATTAAAATTAAAAATTTTAATTTGTGCGATTTTCGATATATTTAAAATCGTCACAAAACAGCATAGGCTAAGGAGATTGTGGAAGGAGGACATGTACGATATGGGGGAAGAGGGCTGATTAGAACAACAGAAACCTCTGATGTGAGGACGTCAGTAGCTGTACAAGCCACTTTTACATGGATGGACAGATATTTTCTCATCATGATATAACATTAGCTTATAGAAGCAAACCTATTTGTATTTTCTCACTGCTAATTAAACAAATTAAAAAAATAATACATCTATACCTAATGTGACTATAATTAATAACAATATCACATTGTTTAGCTTCCATAAAGACATTTTTGTTTATTCTCCATTAATAACACCAGAGTTTTCAAAATTTTGTTATTGTGGTTGCCACAATCAAAACATCAAAGCAACTTGTATGTGTGTGTGTGTGTGTGTGTGTGTATGTGCACACGTGCGTGCATGCACGTATGCTTTGCGAATTGGGATGGGCAGTATACAATGAGAAATGATTCACAAAATGAATTCTTGATGAAGAAAGCACAGTTCAGGCAGCTGTAGAACCACAATTAGTGGAACTTCTGTGGAAGATTTGTGTCAGAAGAACTTATTTGTACTGAGAGTCTAAAGCACCAGACACTGATATCATTCCTGTACATCTCCTAAATTTCATCACCAGGGGTGCTTCAGAGTTAATTCAATGTGGAAATAAATAATGTTAGGTCCCCTGATGCCGTTATCTTCTTCAAAATTTCACAGCCAAGAGGGAAGCCACACCGAAGAACAGAATCACCAGGAGATTAGTACCTTTTCTCAAAATCTTCATCATCTGATTATACTTCCATGCCCAATGCATTGAAGATGTATGTGTATGTATTGTGTGTGTGTGTATGTGTGTGTGTGCATATGTGTGTGTGTGCGTGCACGCGCGTAGTACCTGCGTCTAATAGTAACAATCATACAATGATGAGACTTTGAAAACTTGAATATTAAATAATGGAGAAATTAGTTCTACATGAACATAATCATGCAGCTCCAGATTTGTCTAGTCAAGTTGACAATTTAATGTAAAATAGATGTTTAATTTTCACCTTCTTGCTGTGTGATGGAATTGCAGCCATAGTAATTATTGTGAACAGTTTAAATTAATGAGTTCAAATGTACAGAGTTTACATGTGCAAACATATGTATAACTGACACAAGAAAGTACCAATGACATCATTTATCAAATAAAATGAATTTCATTATGCAACAGTAAAAATTTATAAACCTGCTTCGACAGCTATTAAATATTTAACTGTCTACATTTATGTTTTAATTTTAGTAATTATAATTGTGAATCCTTTTTGGGTTGCAGTTGTTTACCATTATCTCTGTCCAGATGTGTTCTTTGAAAGTTGCGAGTAAATTAAATTAATTCCCCATTATAGGGTACCAGCCTATAGATGCGTAAGTCATGTGGAGGGGTTACCTCCTTATGGGCCATGACTCTATGTGTTCTAGACTTGACCATATATTATTAAATGAGGCCATTAGAGAAGAGTTACACATTTTTAACTTGGATGAAAAACTAATTATAAAGATATCACTACTGACTCAGATCACTGCTGAAGTGATCCGAGTCAGTAGTGATATATTTCCACATTTTGTAACTGTTTATTTGTAAATAGTTAGTAGTAGTTTAATCTTTATAATAGTAGTATATATGTAGTAGTTTTTCTATGGAATTCTCTGTGATTGGTATATGCAGCAAAGGATCTTCTCCATTATGTCTCCATCAAGAAAAAACATTGTCGCAAATAAAGGTATGGTGCACTGAAGTTTGTTTTTCTTATTGTCATGAATGTTTATCTTCTCCATTATCTGTCTACCAAGGAACTGTGTAATTATTAGTAAACATAGTGTGATGTGCCTCAGTCTGTTTTCCTTATTGATCGACATGCTACAGTTTGCTGTGGGTCAGCTACGTTGATTAGTCGACATTTGTTCAGTTTAATACTTAGCCTAGTATATTTTAATCTGTGCATACAACATTTGTTTTGTCTCCAAGTATGTATGTTTTGAGTGAATGGAGGAACAAAACTTATGCTTGGGTGAATAACAGAAACATGCGGTTACCATGTGGCAAAATGGTGATGACATCATTGCAACTGTCAACTCTGCTGTAAAAATTCCACTTGTAGTGAATAATGAAGTTTTTTCATCTAGCAGACAAAATTCAACCTAATGAAGATGCTACCATATATGCTATTGAAAAAGCAAAGCCATTTGCAACAATGGATGCTGTGTACAAGGTAAATCTGATATTTTATTTGCTGCAAAAATTTGCAATACCCATTTATACATCTGTGACAGACCTCTGTGCTCACTCTACATAGGCATCGAAATGGTAGTGTTCAGCCACCTATCGATTTGAGGGTTATTAAAAACATAACTCATGAGTCACAGACATTGAAGCATTAGATCACAATGCTTGGCCCTTTAATGAGTCATTCATGCATGCTCTGCTCACAGTTAAAGGATATCACACCGCATAACAAAACTTATAATCACTTATCAGTCTTATATAAATAAGTGCATTATCTAATAATTGTCACATAAATAAGTAACATGATTTATATGTTGTGTGTTGCGGGACATGTAATTAATAAGATCCCAGCAAAGTATCTTTGGATCAGACACTAGTAGGCCTTATTAAAGGATACTATTTTTCTGTTTCAGGAACAAAGGCCAATTCCTGAACCAAAAGATAATGGTAATTAAATTTACATCTTGCTTATTAAAGTGTATCTTAGCACATATTCACATTAGTGAAGATTTGTCAAATGTTTGACCCTCTTTGAACCCTCATATTACAGTCACACCCCCGTGAAACATATTAATACAAAGGTTTTTAAAAATATATAAACACTTGGTATGTTTCACAGATTTTATTTAACTCTGACAGCTGTTTCGACTTCTTAAGCCATTGTCAAAGAGATGAGCGAACACCTAAACAGAGGATGTAAGGGTGGTGATGGACATCTGTTTAAGGAGTGTATTGGAACATGTGTGAGGTGTGAAGATGGAGAGGGGGTTGCAGGAGCTAAGGGAAGGTCAAGTGTCTGTAAAAACTAAATATAATCTGAATGAAAAATATAAAATTAACTAAACTAAATAACAGCTAATAAAGGGGAATTTAACAAATGAACAAACTGAATTCTGTGTAGCCTCTTTATTAAAAGCTGTTATTTAGTTTAGTTAATTTTATACTTTGCATTCAGATTATATTTAGTTTATTTAATTTTATATTTTACATTCAGATTATATTTAGTTTTTACAGACACTTGACCTTCCCTTAGCTCCTGCAACCCCCTTCTCCATCTTCACACCTCACACATGTTCCAATACACGCCCTAAACAGATGTCCACCACCACCCTTACATCCTCTGCTTAGGTGTGCACTCATCACTTTGACAATGGCTTAAGAAGTCGAAACAGCTGTTAGAGTTAAATAAAATCTGTGAAACATACCAAGTGTTTATATATTTTAAAAACCTTTGTAGTATTTTTTTTTTATACACATTTGTTCAAGCGTATTGTTACGGTTTCACATAACTATGTAACGTTATAAGCAAATTTCATGAGGTAACTTAGTGGTCATTTATGATTTCAACTTACGTAACATCATGTTTTACTCTTTTCTGTAATGTTCATGACTTTTCTCAAATTTAGACTACTGTATGTCCATAACTTAAAGAAAACAACTAGAAATGTTCTTATAAATTTTATCAGTGACCTAAACTCAATAATAAGCAGTACCTAACAACAATACTATACAGCAATTTTCCAAAGCCTGAAGCTGTTTATTGCTAGCACACGCAATTCATGTGCATGTGATTCTGGGTTCAATTCCCAGCGGAGGCTCTGTATGGTATACATTCAGCATCATGAGGAAAAATTGAGTAGCTGCTGTGATAACAGTTGCGCCTCCTGGCTGTGAATACTGCAACTAGGGGCTGACGATGCGCTGTACTAGCCGTGCAACCATCCCACTAATCACAAAAGCTGTGTAGTACACCTTGGTCCTCAGACTGTTGACCAGAGGTTTTTTTTGAAGCTGTTATTATCTAAAGAATAATATGCGTCTGTATTCAAACAGCTTTACTAAAAGTAAATTGCTAGGTAGGTGGTACCGATGTTTTCACACCAAGTTCGTAATTGACATTTGATTGTAGTTCACGTAATGCTTGACTAATAGTTTACAAAATAGTTTGGGCGAATCACGTCCTCAAAACATTAAGAAATTTATAATATTACATATGTACAAATATGGATAGCCACCCAACCTCTTCATGTGTGACAAAGAACACACAGCTGTAGAATCACATTTTCTGCACTATATATTATGGTCATATAGAGAGAAAAATTTGGTAAGCAGAAACAATAAGTACATTTAACAGTTTGCTAATTATAAGTGTTTCTGCGTCAAAATCATACAAAATATTTAATAACACTATTATAGTGAAACTATTTTAAAGTAGTTTCAAATAATGTGAAACTAGAAAATGCAGTTGATAGTATCACAAAATGAATTTGTAAGTCATTCAGCCTTGTTTGACAAGTATTTATTTGTTTAACAGTCTTGTCAGAATTTGATAAACAGATAAATTTTAGCACGCATATTTACAATGGTATCCAAGTCACTTGTATGAATAGAAAAACTAACCTTTTTCAGCCTCCCTTGTAACTTCTTTTTTTTATATATTGATGACACATTTCATAGTATATGCTTCATCATCAGATCATAAAATATTCCTCGTTGGAGGTTGTAGACTTAGACTGAATAAACTTACACCTTTGGAAAGAAAAACAGGCATCTATAAATGATCATGTAATGACAGTAATCGTTTTTACATCGGTCAGACAGGGAGGAGTTTTCTTAAACATTTCCTTGAACACACACCTAAACAATTAAAAATCTTAACGCCATCAACATAAAGTCTAACTATGCTCACCAAATTTGGTTTCACATGACCACAATTACACAATTTCAAGTGTAACTTGTAACCACTACACATTTGTGAAAAGGGTTGAATTATAAACACCTTGGAGGAATTTGCAATTTACAGAGCATACACAAACATAAACAGGATTTATATTGAATAACCAGCTGAATTTTAAAATCAAATCCACTATACGATACCACCTTGAACCTTCTTTATCAGATAGATACGAACAACCACTCAGTGGTCGACCAAACGTGAATAGGTGTCCACCTACTGATGTGTCTACAGTGCAAATGATATTTCATTTCTAACTGATAATGACCTCCTCCAAGGGATATTTTATGATCTGATGATGAAATGTATGCTTTGAAAGTAAGGTTTATTCCATCAGTAAAGTAAGGTTTATTTCATCAGTATAAAAAAAAAAATCACAAGGCAGATTGAAAAAGGTTAGTTTGTCTAAATAAATTCTGTGACACTACCAAATGTGTTTTGTTTTTCATTTAATTTTACATTTTATTATACATTACATCCAAACAAGGCATCAATAAATATTAAAGTTTGACATATATCAAAATCTTTTCTAAACAGTTAACTGGCTTTTAACAATCTGCATGTATTAATCTGCTAAAAATATTACAGCTGATAACAAAAAATATGTGATTTTGTAGGTATAGAAATTATTTTCTTGGACCTCATAGGCATTATACTTAATAAGACTCCCCTCCCTCTCACTCTCATCATATCCAGTTGATATAAATTGTAATGCTACTAACTGAGAATCTTTTTTTTCTTGTAGAAGTACTGATACAAATAGAATGTGTTGGTATCTGTGGTTCTGATGTCCACTACTGGCAACACGGTCAGATTGGAAAGTACATTGTACAGAAACCGATGATACTTGGACATGAACCCAGTGGAACTGTTGTCAAGAAGGGAAAGTCTGTTACCAATTTAAAAGTTGGTATGTACACATGTTCTAATCCATTCAAAGTAGTGGCTATTTAATCATAATTAATAATAAACATAAGTAGACATTATATTTAGTCCTTAGTTAATTACCGTATCTTTGTTTACCCCATTCTGATGCTAATGATATGGTAGTCTGCTTGGTTATAATTATTTCTGCTTATAGTCAGTACAATTTTATTTTTTTGTTTTTATTATTTACTTTTCCTGGCATGTGCATTTGGGGGAACATATCATAAATACATTATCATAGTATGTAAAGTGTAGGTTAAAAGAATACGTTATATAATAATGAAACTTTCACTTGTGAACTTACTTGTCTTTTCTCGTCGAACACGTTTCGGCGTAGTGTTCGCCTTCATCAGCTTAGAGACAGACTCCTCTTAGAGATGAGTCTGTCTCTAAGCTGACGAAGGCGAACACTACGCCAAAACGCATTCGACGAGAAAAGACAAGTAAGTTCACAAGTGAAAATTTCATTATTATATAAAGTGTAGTGCTGTGAAAAAAGATGATGAACAATCAAGACAACCTTAAAAGAATATAACTGAATGGCTTCAACTTCAGCAGGATACATAGCCAGCTGTATATTTGTTGTGCTCGTGTAGATTTGTGCAATCAATAATTGTTTTCATTGTTAACTTTCTGACTGTGATGGCATTTTAATTTGCAATGCCAAAAGACAATGGCATATCCAAGGAGGATTATAGGCAGAATTGCCCTTAGTTACGGGGGTTGGGTGTAAACCTAGCTAAGGAGGTTTGCATAACCCTTATAACCTCCCATGCCCTCCTAAAACCAAAAACAGCTTTCGTATCTTACTCATCACATTCAAGATAACACCATCTTAAATTTATAGAAAAGGCTAGATTCTATATCAAATCAAATATAATGTCAGCAAGTTAGAATGTATTAAAATACTCAAAGTATGATTCAATATTTAGGATAAAGTTTCTTTATTCATTAGTTATTTATTACCGTAAAAGACATGTTGAACAACAAAAGACTTGAAAACCCTTTTTGGAAATCTGGACTTATATTTGTCTCGATCTTTAGCCATGCTAAAATACACAGACACACACACACTGTTCATATTTTCAGGCATAATTTATAAATACTGAGCACAGACAGAGACTCGTTAAAATTAATAAAGTGTGGCAAGACAACTGCTTAAATTACAACATTTAATAAATTTATATTAAATAACAGTTCAGAACGCATAGCAGAAGGCAAACTCCTGTAGGATATTGTAATATTACAGTCATGATACATCGACAGATGCAGTACTTACAGATTACATACAAAATCTGTATAATATCTATTTTTATGAAGAAACTCACTGCATTGTATAAAACTAATAACACCGATAATAAAAACATATGTGTTTTAACTATGTACCGGTAGCAATTTTGCAATTTGTTCTCAACTAAGTGTGTACACAGTAGTAGCTATTCATAAAAACAATTTGAAAATTAACAATGTAATTATGAATTGTTCTATAATTATTATTTATTCCACACATCAATTGTGTTACATAATTATGACCAACCCTTTCTATGCCTGTTTCCTACTTAGAATTGCACCCATCGGTATTAGTAATGTAGTCAGGTTCAACAGTTTACCTTTCTCCTTCAATATGCCCAACATGCCTCACACTTTGCCTAGACTAATTGTTTGATCTCTTATACAAACATAATTTGTATGAGTCCATGCTGTAAAATATACCGCTTCAATATTAATGTTTTGCTAGTATTAATAAGTGTGAGCCAATATTTGAGTAAATATACTGTATAATAAGAACCCGCTATTAAGCAAATTAAATCGGAGGAAGTTTAAAAAAAAAATTCCAATAATAGTAAATAAAAAATTAATCGCTTGCTCTCTCTCTCTCTCTCTCTCTCTCTCTCTCTCTCTCTCTCTCTCTCTCTCTCTCTCTCTCTCTCTCTCTCTCTCTCACACACACACACACACACACACACACACACACACACACACACACACTTTTCGATTTTCCTCTTTTTTTCTTACTGAGGAAGTTTTGGAACCCCAAAAATATGGGGTCCTGTGCAATTGCACCTGTTTCATACCCCTAGGGGTGCCTCAGATTATATAGGAGCTACAATAGCTCACTAACATTATAATACAACTTACACAGTAGGATACAACTATTACTGAATCCCCTGCTGCCACCAACATCTCTATCCCCTTCCTCACTTATCATCAGATACTGTTACCACAGTCTAAATCCCCCTGAATAAATCCTGATCAATAACACCCTGTATCATCATGAAACTTGACCTATATCATCATGGCTTGGAAACACAATTGTGAAAATTTGATAAAACATCTTGTAATATGTCATGTAATAAAATATCTTGAATTTCAATATTAAAGGATGTTAACACATTGTAAAGTCTCCAAAATCTTATATTGATTATAATAGTTACCTATAATGATACATATGTTAATTTAGATTTTAAAAAGAGAAAACATTAATCTTTATATTTGACAATGTAATCCGTTTAATATTTTTAATCCCTGAGAAAAATTATGAATTTTTTACCTCACCTTGTACCATGTAACAATTGTGATACGATATATTAAACCCACAAAATGAAGGTCATAACCCTAGTTTTAGCATATTTCATGATTCATTTCATGTTGGCTGATTAACTATTTGTTATATGCTGTGATAAACATTTATTTTCTTGCATCAGCAGATTTCTACTCCTCTAAAAAATCAAAACTCTTCCTTTAATTACATCTATTTTAATTGTAAATATAAAAATTTCTCGATAAAAATGTATTGTAAACACAATTATGTTCAATAGAAATGTCTGATAGCTTCTAGTCTTTATTTACGTCACAGGTCATCATGCCCATTCTATACAACATTGGGCAGCACAGGAGAATTAAACAGTTCTGCAAATTATTTTCCTGGGATTAATTTATATTACATTTAATGAACACTATCAAAGTATTTATTACTTTTATGGACTTGTAAAATTATTTAATTTAGTAACTATTGTAATTTATATGTACAGAATATATTGCGGATATCCGCAGAATATCGGAGAATGATTGTAATACAAGTATAATTGTTTACAGAAGTATCTGTAGAAACTTGTGAGTGTTTTATTTACCTGGTAATTTAAAAATGTATACTACTGTTCTAAAATCACAATCCATGACATAGTTGTAATAATGCAGTTTTGTAATAAATCTCAAAAGTCAAAATAAGAGTTATCTTTCCAAGTAGTCCAATGAAATGTCATTGAAATAAATCCAAAGTTCACGAATATTTCAAACCTTTTTCTGTTACTGAAATTAAGTAAATCTATTATAAAAGTACAGTGAGTAATGAACAAAAATATCAGCTGAGATGTGTAGCCCATTATAAAGCACCTGTGTTATTTCCACAAATGTTACTCAAAGTGCAATTAAACAAATCTAATCTGGTGTTATGGTCATTTGTTGTAACTTTTCGTTGAAATACTGAATGTGTGCTTTACACATGTGAAAATATGAGACATGTGTCTGCACATGTGGGTATGTGTACATATTTTATAATTCACCAATCTCTCATTTTTAGTAACACTACTTTCACACAGTTCTGAAGATACAATCAATGTACCTTATTACCTCATTTTGTGCTTCACCATCTAAAAGGGTTTTAGCCTTCTCAACGGTTTTCTTGTATTTCATCTTCTCACCAACCTTCTTCAGCCTCTCACTTTGATCTTCCACACCATGGTACCGTCTTTATTATGATCTTCCTTTGTGATTTCCAATATCTGATAATACTCTTAATTGTCTCCATCCTTTGCACAATCTTCTGTTTTTCATGAATCTTATTTGATCTAGTGTACAATTCATTAGTTTTCCAGGATTCATAATAATTATTCATAGGTTCATAAATTTGTCTCATTGTTTTACATGTAAATATACAGAGTTGTTGATCTTGTCTATTGGTTAGCATCCAGGTCTTGTATGTCTATATTGTCAGTGATCTAATAAGATTTTAATATATGGTATTTACAGCTACGGTTGTTTGCTAATACTTATTACCACTCATAATGGGAACAATGGGAACTTTAGTATTTGTAATCTGTGATCCTAAATAGGAAAAATGTTGGATGCATTCAAATATGTAATATCCAGATGCTATGTCATGTGTGTGTGTGTATACATACACATATATAAAGCACAAAAATCCAATACAACAGGATAAACAAAATTACTTATTTTAGTATTAGTTAGTATCAGTTAATGTAATTCTACTCACTCTGCTCTATAAATGTTTGATAATCACATCACATACAATTAATATTATGTTTTTGTGATGTCAGTATTATAATATTGAAGAAGTAAAATATTAAAGAACTTGAAACTTCTTTTGTTAGACACTGCCTATGATTAATTTTTAAAGCATATTTCTGTCATCAATAGGTGATCGTGTTGCCATTGAACCAGGTACTCCATGCAGAATGTGTTCTTACTGTAAAGGCGGTCGATATAATTTATGCCCTGATGTGATTTACCTTGCAACACCACCAGATGATGGGTGTATTACAAGATACCATGCACATGCAGCAGACCTCTGTTACAAGTATGTTTAACTATGAATCTGTTCTGCTTAGTACTTTAAGTTTAAAATTTAAATGAGACAAAACAGTACCAAATCACAAGTATAAAATTATGCTGATACAGCAGAATGCTGGATTACCAAAAGTCATTTATCTGGAATGTCAATTATCTACCACATTTATAGGCAATATTAAAAAAAGGTTTGTCTGGGACATAAAACAATCTTTGAAATCATACAAAAAACATCCATGATCTTTTTGGTAGGTATGTTTCAGACTCGAATTCTGTTCAGCCTTCTCATGTACTGGTAATTGGTATGGAGTTTGAGGCAACTGACTGATACCTATGGAGGTGCAGGCATCATGCAGATTTCATTACCACATGCTACCACGATACAAAAATATATAGAAAACATACAGTTTTCCTTTGTATTCAGTAAAGTAATACTGAACCATCCATTTATAGTTAACACTTTAAGCTATTCACTTTCTACCCAGATTAATAATAACTATATTGTTACGACATCACAGAACAATCTACGTGTTTGTCGAATGTGCCAGAAGATCTCGGTCTAATGTGCGTGGCATACGTGCTTGTCGACGCATTTGCTAGACGGTGCGAGAATTGGCGTGGCCGCGCGGACTGTGTCAAGACCGTAATTAATTACGTAGTACACTGGCGCTAAGACTCAATTAGGAATGTTCTCGTCTGTGAGTGTGGGTATAAATACATGGCGAAAGCAGCCTTAGTAGTCAGTATAGCAGCGATATATTTTCAGTGTGGTTTGAGTTATTATCGGGCGAGATTACTGTGTATGTTCAAGTGGTTATTAGTGAAGCGTTGTGTTTTATAATCGGGCGGTATAATTGTAATACCATTGTGTTTAATATTAGTGACATTTTATTGCGTGTGAACAATTTTTATTTGATTGTTGTAGGAGACTGTGTTGTTAATTACGAACTGTTTAACTGTGAAAATTAAAGCTGGTGATTAGTAACTTAATTGGTGTCTTGTATTTTGTTGTTTTCCACTGTACCTACGACGATCAAGTAGACCGTCGTAACAGTGGTGTCAGAACTGGGATAGAACGGTTAACAGTGGAAACAGTGGACACTTTGTACAAGACGAGTGTATTTCAAAATTAATCGGAAAACAATGGATGCTAGTCTTATGATGGAAAATTTACAGGCATTGCTGTTACAGACGGAGAAACGACAGAATGAGAAAACGGAAAAGAGGCAGAAAAGTCTACTTCTGGAAACTGAAGAAAGCAAAAAGCACTGTTGCTTGAGTTGGAAGGACGACAGGCAGAGGAATGGAAACGCGAAACAGAAGACATCAAAGTGTTAATTCAAGAGCAAAAGCAGATGCAAGAACATACTACCGCAGAATTGAGTCTCCTACATGGTGACGTAGGTGAATTATGAGGTGAGCTTAACAATCAAATTACCAGAATATCTGACGTAGAAGAATCCATGTAAAATAAAATAGCTGAAGTAGAAAAATCTGTCTTGAGTGTGGAAAAAGCTATGTCAACAAAAATAGAAGACTCGATTACAAATATAAAAGAGCAGATTAAAAATGAAGTCGAGCAGTGCCTGAAGTTACAACCAAAACAACTTTGTGAACAGACTGTACCAATGATAAAAACAGAGAAAGGCACAGAATATAAGTCAATAGAGAAGGTCACCTCGCCTGCGGTAGGGACAGTTCATGTCAAGGCTCCAACCTTTGATGGAAGCACGCACTGGGCGACGTATTTACGCCAATTCGAAGCTGCTGCATGTGCAAATAATTGTACGAAGAAAGACAAGGCACTTTATATAATAATGAAACTTTCAACTTGTGAACTTACTTGTCTTTTCTTGTCGAACGTGTTTCAGCGTGGTGTTCACCTTCGTCAGCTTTGAGACAGACTGCCATTAATTTGTAACGGTTTTTACTTGGAAGGTATAGTGGGGGTGGTGTGTGGAGGAAGGGGATTGGCACGGGGATCCAAATTATTGCTAGTTTTTTGTATAATTGTGTCAAAAAGTGTATGTGATTTATACTGTAATTGGTCGTTAAGTATGTTGTTTGGTTGTGTTGTGTGGTGTTTGTATATTTCATATTGTTCTGCTGTGTTAAGTTTTCGACCTTTGGGTAAGTAGTGTAATATTTCAAGATTAGTATCTATGTTGGTGTAGCTGTGGTTTTTTGTGTGTATGTGTGTGGCAAACGCGGAATGTATATTGTTGTTGGATAAAGCTTTTAGGTGTTCAGAGTAACAGGGTGAAAAAAATCTTCCCGTCAGGCCTATGTAGAAACTATTGCAGTTATTACAATTTAATTTGTAAACACCTGTTTTGTTGTATTTGTCTATGTCCGTGTTTGTATCATTGATGTGTTTTTTGATGGTATTGTTAGTTCTGTATGCTATTTTGTACTTGTGTTTTCTGAATGTGTTGGTGAATTTGTGTGTGTTGGAGTTATGGTATGTGAGTGTGATGTATTTATTGTGTTGTGTATTGTTGGTATTTTGTGTTTTGTTGTTTTTGCTTTTGATGTGTTTGTGTAGTTTGTTTATTAAATTAGGGTTGTATCCATTTTTCATTGCTATGTATTTGATTGTGTTGAGTTCGTCAATATAATCTTGTTTACTTAATGGTATTTTAGTTAGTCTATGGAGCATATGGTTGAAGGCCGCATGTTTATGTTGTGTTGGGTGGTTTGATGTGTTGTGTATAACCATGTCGGTTGTGGTTGGTTTTCTGTATATTTTGTACGTACGTGTATTGTTAGTTTTGTTAATTGTTAGGTCCAGAAAATTTATACTATTGTTTTGTTCAATTTCCAGTGTAAATTTTAGTTTGTGGTGTATTGTGTTTATGTACTTGTGGAAGTTTTCAACTTGTCTTGTGTTGCCTTTGAATAAAAGTAATATATCATCTACATACCTGTTCCAGTAAATGATTTTGTTGGTGTATTTGTTGTTGTTTATTATGTGGTTCTGTTCTATGTTGTGTATATATATTTCTGCCAGTATTCCTGATATGGGGGATCCCATCGGGAGACCGTCTTTTTGTGTGTATATCTTGTTATTGTATGTAAAGTAATTTTGCTCATTTATTATTTTGGTAAGTGTGATGATCTCTTGTATGTGTGTTTCGGGTGTGTTGTTTTGTCTGAGTAATTGTTCCAGTGTTTGTATGGTTTCTTGAATTGGGACATTGGTGTATAAATTGGTTATATCAAAAGATGCTAGTGTTGAGTTGTGTGGGATGTGGATGAGTTCAGTTTTCTTGACTAGTTCGATGTTATTTTTGATAGAAGTATTGTTACTGAGATTAATGTTTTCTCTGATTATTTTGTCTAGGTGTTTTGCGATTTTGTGGGAGGGAGCTTGTGTGTTGTTTATTAATGGTCTGATGGGAATGTTAGGTTTGTGTATTTTCGGTAATGCATTTAGTTTAGGGGGGTTAGGTTTGATTTGTTTAAGGTATTTGGTGCTTTCTGGTTTGATTATATGTTTTGTGTTAGGCCTATTTATATATTTGTTAATCTGTTTTTGAAATTTTAGTGTGGGGTCTTTATAACCAAGACAACTATAAAGACAAGGCAGTTTCACTCGTTCCCTCATTATAAAGACCCGCGGCAGAACTACTACAGAAAGTGCCACCTGACAGCCAAAACACCTATGCCAAATTGACAAAAGCTCTGGAATTACAGTATGGTGATAAACATTTGCGAGATGTGTACTGCACCCAGTTGTGAGCAAGGCGAAGCATTCCGGGGAGAGCCTTCAAGAGTTTGAAGCAAGTATCAACAGACTAATTAGACTGGCCTCTTCTGAAGCGCTAGAAGATTTTCGAACGAGCTTTGCGATGCAGACATTTACTGCCGGTGTCCGAGATAACGAACTACAGCAAGTGTTACGAATGGCAAGACACCAGAACAGTGCGGACGCACTGGTACATGCTTTGCAATTTGAGGCCGCCAAATCAGCGTCTGGTTGGACAAGTCATAAAGTGCGCGCTCTAAAAGATCGCGACGACACAGACGATGAGGAAGAAGAACAAGGAACAGAGACTCGACCGTCGGTGCCACAGAATAAAGTAAGAAAGCATGGAAGACCGAAGTGTTATCGATGTGGGAAACCTGGACATCTACAACGGGATTGTCGGGTTAGAGTTCAGCAGCAGGGAAACGAGCAGTAGTCGGTACAACGGGGCGTGTGCTGACTAACTGGAGGAACGAAGACCCTAGACAATACGCAATTTCTACACTTCAGAAAAACAATGGGAGCTTGGTAGTTACCGGATTTGTTCAATAAAGGCCAACCTCGATTACAGTTGACACAGGCGCAACAGTTTCTATTGTGCGCCCCGACGTGGTGAAAGATCTGAAGCCAATCTGGTGCTCTTGCAGCTTGCGAACAGCTACTGGATGGCCTGTAAAAGTGTATGGAAAAGTGGAGATACACCTACGCCTCGGTCGACTTGAGTTTAATCATCAAGTATTTGTTGTAGACATTGTGGATGAAGCAATTCTTGGTGTGGACGTTATGAACGCATGCGGATTCACAGTCGACCTCAGAAACAATGTCTTGATAATCGGAGGCAAAAAGGTAATGCTATCAACAATGATGACAGCAGAAAAATCGATGGACGTCATAAACCAAGTGGCCGTAACTGTTCCGCCAAACTCCGAAAAGATCATCATGGTTAGAACCGATAGATACTAGGGGCAACCAGTGCTCTATATTCGAACCCCAGGTAGTCAGCACACCGGCCATACTAATTGCCAGAAGTTTAGTAAAACCTGATGAAACCAGAAATGTACCTATTAGAGTGGTGAATATTTTGGATCAAGCTATCATTTTACAAAGCAATACGCTCCTAGGCAAATTGACTCCTGTGGCCTGGGTAGCCGGAATAACGCAACGAAGATCCAGTGCTTCGGATAATTCCAAATTACCAGAAGAACTGCAAGAATTATTGAACAGATCTTCTAGCAACCTCTCAAGTGGTGAGGTAAAAGAACTCAGACAGTTTTTACACAAATTCAAAGATTGTTTTGCAATTCGGGGACAGTCACTGGGAAGAACCTCTCTTGTGCAACATCCCATCAATACCGGGGACACAAAACACCGATACGCCAACCTCCTCGAAGGCCTCTATTATCTAAACAAGAGGAAATGTCTCGGTTAGTACAGGACATGTTGACAGAGAGAGTAATCGAACCTTCGTCAAGTGCTTGGTCTTCTCCTGTAGTGCTGGTAGCGAAGAAGGATGGTGGATTGCGTTTCTGCGTAGACTACTGGAGGTTAAATGACGTTGCAAAGAAAGACTGCTATCCATTACCTCGTGTCGACGATACACTCGACACGTTGTCCGGAGCACAGTGGTTTTCCACATTGGACCTGAAGAGTGGATATTGGCAAGTAAGTCTTCATCAAGAAGACAAGCAAAAGACCGCTTTCTCGCAAGTAGCTTATTCCAATTTAGAAAACGGATTGCTGAAAAGGGCTTGGGAAAGTGCAGATGGATGAGCGTGGTCATGCAGTTGATAGTTCCCCGAAGTAGTAAAGTGCAGTCTGTTTTGAAGGAACATCTGGAAGCCATCTTGGCGTTAACAAAACCCTTGACAAAATACGGAAGCGATTCTATTGGCTTCATCTTCGCCACGACGTAGAGGAATGGGTTCGGACATGTGAAATATGTGCTGCAAGCAAGGACCCACAAACCAGAAGCAGGGGTAAAATGAGACAGTATAACGTTGGACTGCCTTTCGAGAGATTTGCCTTAGACATTGCTGGACCATTCCCGTTACTGACGATGGAAACCGGTACATCATGGTTGTAAGTGACTACTTTACTAAGTGGGTGGAAGCCTACGCAATTCCAAATCAGGAGGTTACCACTGTGGCAAAGGAGTTAGTTCACAACTTCTGTTGCCGTTATGGAGCCCTTATGGAAGTCCATACGGATCAAGGGAGAAATTTCGAATAAGGAGTGTTTAAAGAATTATGCCGTCTACTCGGAATTCGAAAGACCAGGACAACGCCTCTGCATCCTTAGTCGGACGGGATGGTTGAGAGCTTCAATAGGACACTTGAGCAGCATCTTTCGAAGGTTGTTGACGAGAACCAAACAGACTGGGACCAACGTATAACACTATTCCTCATGGCATATAGATCATCAGTACACGACACAACCGCCATAATTCCAGCAAAATTGGTGTTTGGCCGGGAGATTCGTCTTCCTGGGACTTAATGTTCGGATCACCTGAGACTCAGTCCCAAGAGCCACAGAACTATTCCTCGCAATTAGAAAACCAACTGCGAAAAATGAATCGCTTGGTAAGAGGACGGCTGAAGATTGCCAATGATAAAATGAAAACTCGGTATGAAATTCGCAGCAATAGTGTGGGTTTCCAAGAATGAGATCAGGTCTGGTTGTTCAATCCAAAGCGCCGTCGTGGTCGCTCACCTAAGCTTCAGTCTAACTGGGAAGGACCCTACACTGTGAAAAAAAGAATCAACGATGTTGTTTAACGGATTCAACAGGAAGAACAGCAAAAGTTCAAGGTCGTCCACCCAGATCGCCTGGCTAAGTACTACTTCAGAGACGGTTTGCCAGTTCGGGACGAACAGGCTTAAGGAGGGGAGGATGTTACGACATCACAGAATAATCTACGTGTTTGTCGAATGTGCCAGAAGAATCTCGGTCTAATGTGCGTGGCATTCGTGCTTGTCGACGCATTTCCTACATGGTGCGAGAATTGGCGCGGCCGCGCGGACTGTGTCAAGGCCGTATTTAATTACGTAGTACACTGGCGCTAAGACGCAATTAGGAATCAAATATATTGCAACTTACCGTCTGTGACTTTATGCAACGATGTCTTCAATTTAAAGTTGACATGTTTCGGGACACTTGTCCCATCCTCAGAACTTAAAAGTATTCCTTTCATAGATCCTTATTTATCCCTATTGCTAGCCAATACCGTGATTTTTAGGAAATTAAAAATTCCACTACTAAATAAAATGAATTAGAACTCTGATTTTCAAAATCCGTCAAAAATCAATGGAAACTCGATTATAACTAAACTTATTTAATTACATATTTGGTTGTATTCTGTGACTAAATAAATCTTGTTTGCATTATAAGCCATTTCGCTCGACTTTGATTTCATGCGTTTGCTAAACATTTTGCGTATGGGAGAATGGGATTATACCGTCTGTTTGTGTACACCTTGTTGTTATATGCAGTGAGATATATAATTTTATACTATAACCCAGAAGCAATTAGACAACTGTTTAGCTAGATCTGACTATAGACATTGTTCCTCGGTTATTTATTCATATAATTACGTGTCAGATTATGCTGAAAGGCTTTTATTTTCTATGTTGGAAGATATGTTGTTTGTATGTTAGTTTCGTATTATGTGATTTGTATGGCACTGAATTTGAATGTGTATGGTGAATAGCGTAGTTTGTATTTACATATTCATCAATTCATTATTGTTACCTCTTGTTACCGTACTTTCGAGAAGTTTATTACCTGCAGCGGTGTATTGATCAGTTTATGTTAGTGAAACTAAATTATAGCAGCCGTAGTATACTTACGAAGGTCTAAGGTAATTTACTTATTTAAAGACAATTGGACGTTAGGTTAAGTTGGAAACAGCGAGTAGAAGAGCCATAGAAGAATCTCTTCTAGTCGCTATGGTGGAAGTAACGATAATAGCATTGATGGGTATGAAGTATAATTAGTAATTACCCGGATAATTTCATTTGTAATATAATGCAGGCTCATTATCAAAAATTAATTTCAATTTGGATGTGGTTCTTCGTTGTGTTGATGACATTATCCACAAGCTAGAAGAATTACTCGATTGTACGTTAAAATATCTTCCGTTACAGTAAAAAGTTAACCAAGGTTTCCTGTTTACTTTGTATTTCCGTTTTAATGTCTCAATTAATAATTCTGACTTTCACATCAGCATATATAAGTGTAAGACTTTTTTCAGGCCTGCATATGCTGTAAACACAACACAATGTCTAAACTAAGCTTGGAGGTTGGTAGCTCTAAAGGTACCACTAATTTAATGTATGTGGATTTAACCAGTATAAGAGTGCGTGATAAATGTACTGAAAGTAATGGCATAGTCAAATATTGTTATACAACGTACAGGACAAGTTCAAGACTAAATGTAATATTATTATAGCTTGCATAACCCACACCTGGGCAAACAACCTCACCTTGACTGCATAACTGACTACTACCAAGACCGACTACAATATCTCAAACCATAACACAGAAAACAAGATGGCGGCAGTCTTAGGCCAAATATTTCAGTAGTGGGGCTAGCGATATGACGATCATTTTATACGCTTTGCTAAAGGGGTTGTCATAAAATATGTAAGAAATGTCACGTTAAAGCTTAGTTTTACATTTTCAAGGCGAAGTATAAATAATATGTTAAATTTCTCATCATGCAAAGTAAGCCCTATAATTATAGCCTTGCATACTTCCAGCTTAAAATCAAGGTTAATTGAATGCACTTATTCTTGCTCCATTTTAAAATGTTATGAAATAATAATAATAATAATAATAAAAAATTTCTTCCTAAAAAATAGCGATCACCAAAGGAGCAAAAATTGTATGAAGCAAAAATTTGAGATGCAACTCAAATTACAGTTTAAATTATGTACTACTAATAATAGCATGCAAATGCTAAACTATGGTCAACAAAGGCAAACACAACATATTCATGTACAAGATAAATAGAAGCAAAAAGTTAAGATGCAACTGAGAATCAAATGTATAGTACCAATCAAAACATGGAGTTGGTAAATTCTGGTTATTATTATTTTGTAATGTGTAGGAAGAACATAAAGTAATTGATATGAAGTACCTTTCGGGTAGAAGAAATTTATTTGCAGATCACCTTAAACTCGATGCATTTGTAACCTTTGCCTCAGTTTCTTCATACTGTTTTCTTCTTTGTTTCTCAAGTGTTGAAGCAATTTCCTTTGAAACACTTTTCATTTAGGAATGTAAATAGTTAATAATATAAACACTGGAAAGCACTTTAACACTCTTTTCAATCACTTTTTAGCAGAATGTCACATTTGCACACATCATCCAAGTTGCTAATAACATTTTCACATACTGTAATTCAGTCCTTGCATCACTTTGATGCAATACTTCATAAATTCAGATTCAGATGTACAGCAAATCAAAACTTGAAAAAGTTAATATATCACACGACAAGGAAATGGACATGAACATGGAAGTATTTGATAAGAAGTACCTATTGGGTGGAAGAAATTTATTTGCTGCTCAGTTTAAACTCTGCGTTTTGTAACTTTCACCTCACTTTCTTTAGGTATTTTTCTTTTTTGCTTCTCAAGTGTTCGAGCAATTTCCTTTGAAACACACTTTTCATTTAAGAATTTAACATAGTTATTAATATCAATATTAGAAAGCACTTTAACACTCTTGTTGATTACTTTCTTTAGCAGAATGCACATTTGCACACATCATCCAAATTACTTATAACGTTTTCACATAGGTCAATTCCCAAAGAAAGTAGTGCATTTCTTTGATTATCTAGCTTCAGAAATTCAGATTCAAATGTACTGCTCTAGTCAAAACTTGAAAAAGTTTATATATATCACATGACAAGGAAATCATAATGGAAGAGGGACACTTTAATCTACCACGATTTAATTTGTTGAAATATGAAGCAAGTTCCTCATTCTCACACTGCAACAAAATATCCTCCTTGGTCTGCAACATTTCTGCACATTCAGAACATTTACCACTTTTTCTCAACTTTTCAAGTACTTTGCTGCTAGTGTAGCATGCAGAACAAAACTTTCAAATCTTCATCCATAATGGGAATACTGGCTAACTCCTCTAGAGCAGATTCTAATTTTTCATTTGTTGTGTCTTTGATGTTAGAATTCACTTTTGCTGCAAAATCATTTAAAGTAAATTCACCATGCTTAGTGGATCTGAGCTTCAGTAGACCTATCACTTTGAGTGTTCTCTCAGATTGCAAGATTTGCTCGACAGAAGCATTATATGTGCAACCACTTAGCCTTCTATATGCTCCAAATCTTGCTTCTAAAGCTTCCGTTTGCAGTTTTGCTGTAAGGGTGTAGGACCAGTTGTATCTATTAAAAATATATTTGCATAACTGAACTACTGCTGCAAGCGTATGAGAGAAAGCAATGTATGTTTCATTGGTCAGTTTTCCATGGGAGTCTGATGCGTGCCAAATATCAACATATGTTTTTAGACTTTCAAGGAACAGAAGTTTGGAATCATTGGGCCCAGTGGGTTAGCATCATCATCTTTTGAGTATTTCCCTTTCATGGGATGCTGCACATTAGAAATTTTCCACCATTTAATGATCAGTCTTAAAAACTGTAGAGTACAATCAGAAATTTAAATCCCCTGACTTTTCAAAAGTTCTAATGCTGCCACATTTGTAGAATCAAAAATACTGAGTGCAAGGGATACATTCTGTCTCTCTATAGATGTTGGGTATATAGACTTTCTCACTAGCTTTGGAGCAAGTTGTAACAATTTATTTTTCTCTGAATGAAACAGGTTCTTCAAATCTGAAAATCTTGCTTCACTAACTGTATATTCACACACAACACTCCCTTCATCAGAATGGATTAGGTCATTAATGAAACTAAAAGTTTCCTCAATATTTGGGATTATGAACATTACATTTTTTCCATTTAACCAATTATTTCATATACATTTAAGTAAGTGCACACTGTCAAACAAAAGAAAGAGAGATTTGGATGGAGCAGCTGGATATGCAATACATGGCTGTAAATTGCCACCACACATAAGCTCGTACATTTTCCTGTTTGTACTATGGTTATCTACTACCAAACAGACTACATCAAATCCAATATCGTTCACTACGTTTAGTATATCCATTGTTAGTTTCATTAGCATATCAGAATGCACATTTTTTACAGGAAAGAGAGCTGTTACTTCTTTGTAGTCTGAATGCAGAGATGATGCCATGAAAACTTGCATTGTGCCTGCTCTATCAGTTTCTGACTTATTCTCAGCTACACCTAGTATCTTTCCTGCCTTATACGAGAATTTTGAATTCACATACATTTCATCCAGCATCAATGAAACCACTTTGTCGTTTTCCTCAAGTAATTTACTTTTCTCTTTCAAAAAAGGTGTATGTGATGGGCCGATACAAGGGCTATTTGGACCCATTTTACATAAAAACTGTCTTAAATAGACAGGATGAGGTAATGTTAATACATTTGTTTTCCTCAAGTGATGATATGCAGCAGGAAATGAAAAACAAATGGTTGCTGCCCATATTAAGAGCTCAGAAGAATATCTCACTTTCTTTGTTAGTGCAAGCTGTAATTGCTCCAAAGCAAACTGTATTTTAGGGGCTACATTATCATCAAGATCACGCTCAGTAGTAAGTGCTTGTTTCAGAAAATTTGCCAATTCTTATCAGCTTACAGAAATGTGTCTTTTCAGTGATATAACACATCACGTTTTGGATCTGTTAGCTGTTTTTGTATATGGTTTGTTTTAGTAATGTGTTATTAGGCTGTCAGAAATAATATCAGTGACATGAATATCATTAATGTTACCCTTCATGTTACTGGAAAACTCTTCAAAGTGGTCACAGCAGATCATGAATTCAATCAGTCCCAGTTCTCCTTTTTATATGCAGTTTACAAACTATGACATATTGTTCTGTTGTCCATTATGGTATTTCAAGTCATTAAAATTATAATTTCTACACGATTTCTAATATTATTTGTCAAAGATTTTCTGTTTAAGACCAGATTAAATTTGCTGCACCCTGAAAGCTATAAATAAGATGAAACGCGTCTTCAGACTAGATAAAGCAGAACAAATATTTCAACTCTTTAAATCTGTCAAACGCTTCAAACTTCCATTGTAAACAACAGTTTGCTATAGTACGGGACACACCATTGTAAGCTTCGAGGTGACGCAATAGTAACAGCTCTTCCCTGCCCCTCGCCCAACAGCGTTGTCGCGCGTTACACATGGTATGCGTATGCAACGGCGGGGAGGGGAGGTCTGTTGCAAACACTTCACATTCCATTGACATGTCATTCCACTTGCTACAGGATAAACATCTCCGTCTTCTCAACATTACCCATGTACATATTACATTCAGTAGCTCTAAGATTACGCGTTTAAACTTTTTATTAATCATTTTTGTTATATTGTATTATTGTTGTTATTTAATAATTATATAAGGCTTATTCACGATGAATGATAATAATAATTTACAAATTGTTGAGGCTCCTCAAACTCCTACAGTGTCATCAAACAGAGGAAGTTCTGGTAAAAGGACTTAGGAAAACAAGGAAAACACATCATTGCCAATGTTTACAACTTTTTACAGAGTCTCGCGGACGATCCAAAAAAAGTTGAAAAGTTGAATTTTAAAAGGGTTCAAGAGTTGACTGCCGAAGCTTGTGGAGTAAGTCGATCGACAGTTCAAGGCGTAAAGCGAGACGCAGATAAGTGTGAAGGAAATGAACCTAAGTTTGGTACGCCGCGGAAGCATTTTAAAAAGAAGCCGACAATAACAAATTTGGACAACTTCGACAAAGATGTTGTGCGAAGATGTGTTTTAGTTTTTATGAACGTGGAGAATACCGAACATCGGGAAAAATCCAACAGCATTTGGCTGAACAAATAAATTTTAGGGGCTCCAAGAAATCAGTGCAGCGAATTTTGAAACAGATTGGATTTAAATATAAAAAGTGTAATGACGGCCGAAAATTTTTAATGGAAAGAGTAGATATTGCTTGTGCTCGCGCTACTTTTCTGAGAAAATGCATGAAATTCGAAATGGCATTTTAAAAAGGCCCACATTTTATTTGGACGAGACATGGGTGAACCAAAATCACAGCAAATCAATGATTTGGCAGGACTCGGAGGAAAGGGGTGGTTTAAAAGTGCCAGTCGGAAAAGGTGGGAGATTAATTGTACTTCATGCGGGATCAGCTGAGACAGGGTTCGTGAAGGAATGCAAATTAATTTTCCACGCACAAAAATCTTCATTAAATACAGATTACCACAACGAAATGAATTCGAAACCTTTTTAAAGAGTGGTTCGTCAACTTCCTCTATTTACTGGAAGAGAGTTCTGTCATAGTAATGGATAACGCGAGTTATCATTCCGCACTTGCTGAGAAAGCTCCTAAATCAAACTGGAGAAAATTGGGAATTCAAGAATGGTTGAGAAATCATAAAATTGAATTTTCTGTGCAAGATACGAGGGTTTAATTGCTAAACAAAAACGAAATAAAAAATGCGCTGAAAATATATGAAATTGATCAAATAGCCTACGAAATGGGTCATGAGGTTGTACGCCTTCCACCTTATCATGCACATTACAACCCAATTGAGTTGGTGTGGGCACAGGTGAAAGGATATGTGGCCGATCGAAATAATAATTTTAAAATGGTCGACCTTGAAAGACTGATGGACGAAGCGATAGCTAAAGTAACGGTTGAAGACTGGAGAAAATGCGTCCGACATTCCGAAGAGCTTCAAAAGGACGATTACCAGAAAGAATGCCCTACAGATTTGGCTATAGAACGTATGGTGATTGCAGTGACGGAAGAAAGTTCAGAAGATAGCGAATCCAGTTCTGATTGAAAGAATTTAAAAATAATTATAATGCTTAAATTTTTGTGTATATTTTTATTATAATTTGTATAATTTTTCTTTACCAAATTAAAAAAAAAATGAAGTGTTTCATTAAATAACATATAATGTAAACGACTGTTTTAAAAACAAATAAAATGTAAAGAGAATTGTCATATTAATAAAGAATAAAGAAAATAATTACTTACAAAATTGAAAACAACACAAAAATTATATAAAGAAAGAAAAAAACAGAGGAAAGAAGAGGACTTATGGTGTGTGTGTGTGTGTGTGTTTTATCTCTATTGTACGATAATGGGCTGACGTATTCTCTTTGATCGTAGTAGTTCACCGATGTAGAAACGTGAGGTGTGTGTGTGTGTGTGTGTGTGTGTGTGTGTGTGTGTGTGTGTTATCTCTATTGTACGAGAATGCGCTGACGTTGTTTGTTTGGCTTCGTAGTGTAACGCGACCGTGAGTGTGAGTGAAGCGACATGGCAATACTGCAGTTACTATTGCATCACCTCGAAGCTTACAATGCTATGTCCCGTACTATAGTAGTATTGCAGTGTATTCCCACAGCTGTCAATTTGGAAGTTATGTGAAACAGAGTATACTCTATAACTTCTGAAAACATTTTGACTCTGAGGTTTCATAAAAATTTTAGGATTCAATTGATAAGCAATTGTTGTTTCCTTCTCAAAATAATTCTAAAATTATGTCAAAAGTCTTATAATTTCTGGTAAATAGGAATTTAAAAACAAAGTCTGTGTCAAAATAAGTAACATGGTATGACGAACTGAAAAAAAAAAAATTGTGGACACATGTTTGTATGGCTTCAAAGAAAAGTGTACCTTTATGGGGAAAAGATTTTCCAGGAATCATCAGTATAGTTAGGACTGTAGGCTGAATGCTCTTCTGTACGTTAGCTCATTCCAGTTACATGTGCAGAAGTAATGTGACTTTTCCTCTACATAAGTGGTCTCGGTATCTCCTTTCAGACAAGAACACTTTATTGTATTAAATGAAGTACCTTGCCCACACCAACATAAGGCATCCTCATTGGTTAAACTGAGGTCTGACATTGGGAAGACATTATTTATTAATAAAGACATGTGCATTTAATCTAAAAGTGTCCTTAATCAGATGTTATTCTTGTGCTAACTTGTGGGTGATGTAGATTTAGTCTTTATTGACTGCCAACTTGTTTTCATTTGTTTCAGGTGTTAACAAGATCAATTTATCCATCATCTGACAAATGGAAGAGATCAAATTTGAGGACAAGGTATAAAGTTTAAAAATAAAAATAAATTTTTTGCTGTTTAATGTATGTATTAAATTGATACACGTGTTATATACATCATAGACACACAGTCATTTCTTATATTAATAATAGTTTATTTATCATCATATTGATTTGTAATTAATTGCTGTACAGAATATGATTTATACATGTGGGTCATTCCATCTCAAATGAACCAGAAAAATGGCAAAATGTAACCCATCAACTCGGATTTTCATGAAATTTGGTACACATGGTTTGTTTACATATATAATGACTGGTTTAAAATTTCAGACCTCTATCTTAAGCCGTTTCAGAACTAGAGCAGCCTGATTTTCAGCCTAAAATACTAAAAAAATTCATCCGCGGCTGTTGCGAATTCAATAAGTAGTTTTAAATTTATTTAATTTCTCCTAAAATTGAAGTAGGAAAGATTTGAAATTTTCCATACTTATGTAAAATTTTCTGCAGAATTCAAATATTGTATCAGATTTGTTGTAATCACATTATGAAGGGTCATTTGAGCCTTCAAAATAGAAATATTACTTTCTTTTAAATGTCCACAACTTAAATTACAAATTCCTGTGTACAGACTGTAGTTACAGTGTCCCAATATTATGGCTGGTATCATTGGAAAGAGAAGAAAATTTCCTTTAAAACAGACTTAAAAAATCTTTGGGGAAATGACAACTACACTAGTAGTCATAAAAAAACAATATTTAGGGCATATTAACAAATTAATCCACTTTTACACACAGAAACAAAAATTTATTCAAAATAATATCCACATTTACATGTACAGGAATAGAAATTTATTCAACTGATTATCTAAAAATACAATTTAGGCTACAAAGTATCCAAAAAATATAAATTAGCTACAAATTATTCCATTTCTCATTTATCAATTTTTGACACTCTACTGAAATTTGATATTGCCTGCCTGTCATTGTTGTTGGTTGTTCTATAGTACATAATATATTTTGAAATGGGATCCAACAAATATCAACCTTATCTGGCCAATAAAAAGATACTGATGGACCTGCTGGATGCATAAATCTAATTCCGGCATCTCCCTGATCTAAATTTATAATTTCAATAAGACCAATATACCATTTAGAATCGTATTTACAGCAAACAAAAGAATTTACTTTCAAGGAGTCAGCAATAGGTGTTTGCACATCAGAAAAGTTAAATTGTAAAGCATAGTTATTGTCACTGCTAACTCTTTTTGCAGCCAGAGTATTGGTTGATAAAGGTATGAATTGGTGGAAACTTCTGGTGCCAGCCACATTTTTTGATTTTGTAAATCGCTGTTGCAGATTAGTTCTTGTAGAACTTACTTCTTTTTCTTCTATATAAAAAAAATGGATTTTAGAAAATTTTTCTTTGCAAAACTCGAACATTTTTTTAGGATCAGAAATTTGCTCCTTGTATGGTCTCTGTAAATTGGCCTTTGTCACCATCCGTTTCACACTGCCCCCAATACCATCACAAGGTGATTTTCCATGGCTTGTTGCAAAGAAAGACCATGTGGCAGTGATTCCAAAATCAACCTCGTGATGGCACAAATTTAAAAAACTTTTGCAATTTTTGTACTGAGCACTGCACCTATCTGTAAAATACTCTATTTTATTAACAGTAGGACAGTGATGCTTAATTGACTCTACAATTTTTGACTGAATTTTATAGACAAAAGCAACATCATGATTTAAATCATCAGAAATATAACATAATGATAAATGGCATAGTTCTTCAGTATCAGGATTTTTGTAGTATATAACAGCAGGATGTATAGTGCACGACATGTGAGTCCAATGGTAGCTTTGTGCTGCATCTTGTAGCACAAAACCATAATTTTCAGCAAAATCCATTAATACTAATGCCTCATTTTCATTTATATTATTTTTTCTCTCTTTCAAATACGCAGCTTGACTTTTTGCTATATAACCATGTGGAACTAAAGTTTCTAGTTTAGTTACTAACATATCAGTAAATTCATTAAATGGTAGGGTCATATCAATAAGCTGAGTTCTGTCGACTGATACCCACTGATGGAAATTTATTTCATCATCTTCCTCAAGTTGAAATTTAGTTTCAATGTAATTTGTTAAATTTGTTGAAGGAGGACATTTATCACAAATTCTTAACATGCAATCCCTGTTTTCTTTACTACAAACAATTTTATCTATGAAAGAATTTACATCATCTTTCGTATTTAAATTTAGGCAATGTAAAAGCAAGTCAACATTCTGGTGTATGTTGCATACACAAACAGCATGCGTTCCTGATGAACCAGCAAGTACACACCATTTAGGACGCATTTGACAAAATTTTGAAAATCCCAATTTAATGTTAGGATGAATTTGCTTAAATGTTGCATACAACTCTTCTAAATTACTAAGTATTAAACGTTTCTGAGCATGAACATTCTTTTTTATGCTGACATAATCTTTCGTACCGGGCATCAGTCGACTGTACTCATCTAAATATGTTTGCCAAAGCCCACTCACTGACTCATCACTGTATCTCAACAATGACAAGGCCTAGAAAGATGAAACTTTACATAGATATTCACTAGATACTGTAGATGTGCAGTAAGATGGGGTTTGACAAAATTCAAAATTTAAGGGGGGTTTTGGAGGGGTCAAAGTGACCGATTATTCTCATACTCACTCACTCACTCTGTGACGATTTCATTAATTAAAACTAAAATAATTAATAAATAGGTAATGTAAAAGCTGAGAAATTTTAAATTTTAATAAATCGCACATTTAAACTAAATTTTATCGCTATCATAAATCATAATAATATTTAATAAAGAGTTTTAATAATAAAATAAAAGGAATGCGAGTGTACAGATAGGGAAACCCTTGTTAATTAACCCTGCATAGACATGCGCTAACCAGAATTAACTTGAATACCGACCCCTAAACAAACTAATAATCCTTGAAAATTAATATTAAATAAATAAATAAACAAGACCACAGTAGTGTACTATAATGAAGTCTGTAATTAAGAATATCTTTGGATAATTAAAAGGCCAAACTTTAACCCCTTAAATAGAGGATAAATGTGGAACTATTTTGTTGCGACGTGTAAACTCCACGCGATTTACTAACCCTTCCTACATAGTAGAGAGTCGAGATGAAGCGCTCGCATAGAAAACACGCGTTTGAACCATGTCTCAGAAAAAGACAGAATATTTGTATTTAGAAGACAGTTACAACAATGTGTAGCAAAAAATATTGCCAAATTAGTGTGGTAGTAGTCTAAATGTTAAAAACTGAAATGTATAAATAACTGTGTAAGGGATGACATCTCATTTGTTTAATTTTGTAAGATGTCTATGTTATTTTAAATAATATGGTACTAGCTACCAAAAGTGAGAACTTTTATAAACAATAATGTGTCGTGCGATTCTGCAATGAACAAGAACATTTACGGCACTTAAACTACTAACGATGTTTAACTACGAGACTTCTGAGAACCTCCACGCTACTTCATTATGAACTAACCACTTCAGTAACTTCAACAGGAAAGTTAACTACACTTAAGATCAACTGCTGACGAACACCATAAGGCTCAAGGACCCTGACTACGAGTAAACTGATGGATATGGCAGGTGACACGGAGACTTGTTCTCCGTGATTAATTAAAATTGTAACCAATGAATTATTAAAGACAGTTGAAATAAAACAAAATAGAAAGACTCTAATGATAACCATTTTATAAGATGTAGTATGTTTTAGAAATCAAAATATTTGTAGTACCGAATAATGGTGATGTATATGTATAGCTTCACTGGTACAAATTTTTAGATTAAGTCCATTCTTCAAATGGCCCCCAATAGTATTTATAGAATATAAATAAGCGAGCTTAACTCATAAACAAGTTTAAGGTCCTGGATCCGTGGATAAAGCTAGCACTGATAAATCCATGTGTTTTGCCCCAGTTCTTTACCAAAATCTGTTATAAATTGTAATCTTTTATTCAGAAAACCTTATATGGGAATATTTATGTAGAGCTGTTGTAGTAATGATTTAATAAAGAGATGTCGTTACTTTACACTAAAACAGTGAGTGAATAAATTATCAGACCCCCATGTAAAAGTTCCTTTAGTTTTAACTACTGCTGGTTTATCTAGTAATTAAAAGTTGATTACGAGTATGGCAGCCCGTGCAATTGATCGGAGGTAAGTATGCACTGGTTCCCAATGTTATAACGTATGTGACACGTTATAAGATGCGCCACTCTGCTATGGTGTAGAGAATAATTAATCGTGAACAGAGTGACACATATAAGATGCGCCACTCTGCTTTGTAAAAAAAAATATAATTGTGTGCATCATGACGCATATAAAATGCGCCACTTTGTTTTGTTTAATAAGTAATTGTGTAATATTGTGACACCCTGTTGATCTATTCACTCATGTACTTTAATATATTTCTAAAATTTTAAATAAAATAAAAATTGATAATTATTATTATAGTGGTATAGTAAATAGGTAACTTTAATTGTGAATTAGATATAGGAATTTACACAATGTTAACTTAACGCCACCGGTATACGAAACATCAGGTACGTACTTGTCAAAAATTTCATTCATCAAGTGTCGGTTTGTAAACAAAATCAGACCGGTTAAATTCTTGTCCACGCCTGTGTAAAACTGTCCTAGTCATATTGCGCAAAGTTGAGTTAGACAATACCCAACCCTCTGCGATTGTTCTATTGTTATAAGAAGCGTGTATCATCCTGTGCGTAGTAACCGAGAATTTCCCCCTTCGTTGAATGTATATTGACGCCTGTGTGAGATTTCTCTTTCTCTGAAATTTATTTCTCTCACTACCAATGTAAATTTTAAATGTGTACTTTAATCGTTTATGTGTGAAAACAAGAAAGAGTAGTATAGAATTTAATACTAATAGTAGAATAAGTTTTAGTGTGCGAAAACTACTATCTCTATTGTTAAATAAAGTGTTCAACCCCTTACCCCGTAACAAAGTAAAATGTTAACCTTTAAACTAAGTAAAATTAAATCGAAGTAAATAAACGTGTCCTAAAAAAAAAAAAAATATATAAATTATAAAATTTTTTTTAATAAATAATAAGTCTTTTAAATAAAAAGTTTAATAATATCTTAAATTATACTAACGTGTTATAAAAGTGTATTAGTGAAATAAGTAAAAGGAATTAATAATAAAAGTATATTGGATTAGTGTAAACACCCGGTTGTGGCCTGCTTGAAAATAATTCCCCAGCGTGCCAGTATAAGACAAACTCGTTCGTACAGGAAATAATCGTGTTTAGTATTGTAGGAAGCGACCCCAATTGTTATGAAATCCTAAAGTGGTAAACAATGGCCACCACCCCTGTGTATTATACAATGCTCCTTGTGTAAAAGTGTTTGTCCCCTCTTGCATAGTTTGTAACTGCTGTTCGTTTAAAAAAAAAAAAGAAAATAAAGATTCCCCTTCGTGAAGTTCCGCTTATCTCAGTAGAATAAGCAATTAGAGTTAAGAAAGTATCTAAGGTCGAGTATGGGATCGACTTTAGATTACCTTAGTAGTATTAAGAGATAGAGATAAGAAACGTAACAAAGTCACAATGGCGCCGCACTGAAAGTGTTCTTTACAAGGGTTAAAGAAAGTGCTGAAAGCTAACTAATAGAGTTAGAGTATGCAAAATGTAATCAGTTGGGCCACGATATTGTGAAGTTGCGGGAAATTAGTAGTAGAAATAAAATTAAGGTAGCCTTTAAGAAACGAGATAAAGGGAAGTTCACGAAAGAAAAGAAAATGAGTAATAAAATAAAATTTTCACACGGTAATCCCCAAGCATACTCCCAGTACATTGCTGACCAAATAACATATATTTCCCCCAGCCGGAGTCTGTTTTAAGCGACGGAGTATGTGAAGATTTCATTAATTAAAACTAAAATAATTAATAAATAGGTAATGTAAAAGCTGAGAAATTTTAAATTTTAATAAATCGCACATTTAAACTAAATTTTATCGCTATCATAAATCATAATAATATTTAATAAAGAGTTTTAATAATAAAATAAAAGGAATGCGAGTGTACAGATAGGGAAACCCCTGTTAATTAACCCTGCATAGACATGCGCTAACCGGAATTAACTTGAATACCGACCCCTAAACAAACTAATAATCCTTGAAAATTAATATTAAATAAATAAATAAACAAGACCACAGTAGTGTACTATAATGAAGTCTGTAATTAAGAATATCTTTGGATAATTAAAAGGCCAAACTTTAACCCCTTAAATAGAGGATAAATGTGGAACTATTTTGTTGCGACGTGTAAACTCCACGCGATTTACTAACCCTTCCTACATAGTAGAGAGCCGAGATGAAGCGCTCGCATAGAAAACACGCGCTTGAACCATGTCTCAGAAAAAGACAGAATATTTGTATTTAGAAGACAGTTACAACAATGTGTAGCAAAAAATATTGCCAAATTAGTGTGGTAGTAGTCTAAATGTTAAAAACCGAAATGTATAAATAACTGTGTAAGGGATGACATCTCATTTGTTTAATTTTGTAAGATGTCTATGTTGTTTTAAATAATATGGTACTAGCTACCAAAAGTGAGAACTTTTATAAACAATAATGTGTCGTGCGATTCTGCAACGAACAAGAACATTTACGGCACTTAAACTACTAACGATGTTTAACTACGAGACTTCTGAGAACCTCCACGCTACTTCATTATGAACTAACCACTTCAGTAACTTCAACAGAAAAGTTAACTACACTTAAGATCAACTGCTGACGAACACCATAAGGATCAAGGACCCTGACTACGAGTAAACTGATGGATATGGCAGGTGACACGGAGACTTGTTCTCCGTGATTAATTAAAATTGTAACCAATGAATTATTAAAGACAGTTGAAATAAAACAAAATAGAAAGACTCTAATGATAACCATTTTATAAGATGTAGTATGTTTTAGAATTCAAAATATTTGTAGTACCGAATAATGCTGATGTATATGTATAGCTTCACTGGTACAAATTTTTAGATTAAGTCCATTCTTCAAATGGCCCCCAAATAGTATTTATAGAATATAAATAAGCGAGCTTAACTCATAAACAAGTTTAAGGTCCTGGATCCGTGGATAAAGCTAGCACTGATAAATCCATGTGTTTTGCCCCAGTTCTTTACCAAAATCTGTTATAAATTATAATCTTTTATTCAGAAAACCTTATATGGAAATATTTATGTAGAGCTGTTGTAGTAATGATTTAATAAAGAGATGTCGTTACTTTACACTAAAACAGTGAGTGAATAAATCATCAGACCCCCATGTAAAAGTTCCTTTAGTTTTAACTACTGCTGGTTTATCTAGTAATTAAAAGTTGATTACGAGTATGGCAGCCCGTGCAATTGATCGGAGGTAAGTATGCACTGGTTCCCGATGTTATAACGTATGTGACACGTTATAACTCATCACTGTATCTCAACAATGACAAGGCCTAGAAAGATGAAACTTTACATAAATATTCACTAGATACTGTAGATGTGCAATAAGACGGGGTTTGACTAAATTCAAAATTTTAGGGGGTTTTGGAGGGGTCAAAGTGACCGAATATTCTCATAAGAAATACATGACAGTTTAAACGTGACAACTGTTAGGCAGCTTCTAGATGCGATAGAAACATGAAATTTGTTCTACAAGTTAACTTAACCCTCTTTTAAAGAACACAAAGGTCAATCTTAAATAATTTTAATTAAAACTACCCTAAAGAAATCTATAATATATTTGCCAAAGCCCACTTACTCACTGAGTCATCACTGTATCTCAAGAACAACAGGGCCTACAAAGAAAATATTTCCGAATAAATTGATTCAAAGTTGTAAAAGGAGTGTAATAAATATATAGAAAACATTTGTCGGTAGAAAACAATATTATACGATATATTAACTATTGTCTTAAATAAATATTAATTAATTATGAACACATGAATTTTATGCATTCCTGCGATAAGAACGTGTTCCCAGAAGTACTATCCCATAATTTACGTAACATATTTGTTTACGTTGCAATGTAATCCATAAAGAGTTGTTATGTTTAGTCAGGTTTGGACACAACTCAGACACACTTGCGTCATGGGGTTCAGTCTAAAGGCCACTGATAACAGGCCAGAATGCTGCTTTGTTCAGTTCAGTTCAGTCGCTACACTGCCACTGCACACTCCTGCTACTTTGTTTAAGACGATTATTTTGTTAGTTTTAGTTTGAGCATTGGATATTCTTGATTTTTTATTAGTTTGTATCTTAATTTTTAGTTTATTTGTCAAGTTTGACTATGTTTCTTATTTTTGCAGTGTAGATTCCACTTTATTAAATAGGTTTTTGTTCTACCGCCGTTGTTGCTCTTACAGTTTTTGTTAAGAAGAGAATAATTTTGTTTTAGTTTGTTTCAAATAGGCTTTCTTTTCTACTTTTTACATTTGTTTTATTAGTTTGTATCTTATTTTTTAGTTTATTTGTCAAGTTTGAATATTTTTCTTATTTTTGCTGTGTAGGTTCCACTTTATTCAATAGGTTTTTGTTCTACCGCCATTGTTGCTCTTACAGTTTTTGTTAAGAAGAGAATAATTTTGTTTTAGTTTGTTTTAAATAGGCTTTCTTTTCTGCTTTTTATATAAATTCTATATCCCTAATACATGATGGAACAAATTGAAGTTGATGGGATCATGGTACCTCACCGTATCGTGCCTTTGGGTGCAGATGGGTCGTGCTTCTTTTACTCCCTGTCTTACCTCATGTACGGTACTGTCTCCCATGCATCTCAAGTGCGAACAAGCGTTGTAAAGTACATTTGTAACAACTGGCAACGGTTAGAGGAGCATACAATGATGGCGTGTGGTAACATTTATAGAAGTTTGGCTGAATACCGTGCTCACATGTCTGTACACCACATATGCCACCCACTGTGAAATTCAGGCTGCTGCCGAAATATACCCTTATCATCTGGTGGTGTATCGTGATGGTGAGGTGATTGTACAGCCTGATGAGTATGAGGAGGGAAAGCCCATATTGCGATTCAAGTGTTCTGGACCCATGATGAATGCCCACTTTGAACCTCTTAGTCCTCAATACATTCCTCCTCATACATCAACTGTTGTTAACCATCCCATCTGCACCTCACTTGGTACTGAGAGCCTAGAAAAAATCGTTGTCGAGCAAACTGCCCAAGACCAATCCGAGGATGATATACCACTTATTTATTTGCTAAACTCTGCTAAACGTGATATCCAGAACCGTTGTGTGACGCCCCCTACTGACCTAATTTCGTCTTCTTCAGAGATCAGTGTTACAGTTGATTCGAGTGTTGGGAAGAAAAGAAGAAAAAATCGATGTTCAAGAGTTAATGACAGAATCAAAAGACACAAAAATAGGCTATTGTAAGAAAATACAATAGCAAAAATCCTGAAGTTCATAGAGAGGCTGTTAAAAGATACAACAAGGCAAACCCTGACGTTAACAGGGGTTCAGTTTCATCAAAGAAACATCCGGAAGTTAATCAGGAAGCTGTTCGAAGGTACACTGAGAAGAGGCAACTGATCCCATGGAAAACAAAGTCCTTATCAGGATTTAAATATGACCGTAGTACAGACTACAATAATGACAAGGTTGTTTCTCTTGGTCACCACATTGGATGCAAGTGGTGCCATGCGAAAAAGTGGAAAGAAGAGAGCCCTGGCTTATGCTGCAGCAATGGCAAGGTTCGTCTTCCTTCTACTCAACAGCTTCCTGAGCCGCTCCATAGTCTTCTTACTTACAGTCACCGTCAGTCTCAGCATTTTTTATCAAATACCAGAAAGTATAACGGATGTTTTCAAATGACTTAATTTGGAGCTAAAGAGGTGCACGAAGGAAATTTCATGCCAACTTTTAAGGTCCAAGGGCAGGGTTACCATAGAATAGGAAGTTTGTTACCTTCTCCCCAGCAAGACCCCTCTTTTCTACAAATTTATTTTGTTGGAAACGATGAAAAAGAAACAGAAATCAGATCCAACCTCTTTACTGTGGTTAAGCCTTGGTTAGTTGGCCAACTTCAAAAATGTCTGCATGATAACAATCCCTACATTAAAACCGCAATGGAAAATGTTCCGGAGGGGCAGGAGTTCAAAGTTGTTATTCATGCAGACAGGAAGCCTGCAGTTGAACATAGGGGTCGTTACAACGCGCCAGCAACAAGCGAGGTAGCTTTGGTTATTGTGGGACAGGAGTTTGAAAAGAGAGACATAATTCTTCACAGCAGAGACACAAAGTTGGTACGGATCAGCGAAACTCATCGTGCATACGACGCTCTCCAGTACCCTCTTATGTTCTGCCGTGGAGAAGACGGCTACTCTATCAATATTCCACAATATGATCCAATATCTAAAGCATCTCTCAAGAAAACAGTTTCCGCTTCAGACTTCTATGCTTACAGAATAATGGAAAGACAAGGTGAAGAAAGTTACCTATTGCTGTATCGTAGTCTTTTCAACCAGTTTTTGGTTGATATTGTAACTAAGATGTTTACTTGTGTTTTAAAAATTAAAGTTTAAATGTTGTTTGGTGTTAAACGTGTCAAAATGTATGCTCTCAGTCGTGTACGGGTAAACCGTATTTTGCTCTGCTGCATTCAAACGTTGCCGCCTCGCCACCTGATTGGCGTACAGCTATCCGCAGTATGACCCAGCTTGCGTCTCGCTTTAACACCTTCACTTCAATAATTACTAGTCGTAATTCTAAATTAACTGAATCAAACATACAGCATTGCAGATTGAGAACATTTATTAATCCTTTAGAATATTTCACTTGGTTTATTGTACATCAAAATTCGTTTTCGGCACCGGCTATTACAAATGTGCAGTTGGTACTTGCTCAGCTCAGTTGTATACAATCAGTCAGTAACGTTAGTTTACAGTAAAATTATCATTTTTCTCAGGGGTGTAAAGTCCTTTCGGCTACAGAAATATGTACTTACGGCTAACACACACAAAGTTATAACAATTCTTAGAACTAATTACATAAATAAATCGATATCTCATTACATTTGACTAAGTAATCACCAATGAAAACTTGTGAAGCAATTTTGGGTTATGTTTCGTTTGTCAAAAGTTCGTTATTAAATGATTCGTTAATTATTTATCAGATTTTACTTTCTTAATAATTATTAATTGGTTAGAGTTAAATAGTGAATTTAAATAAGCATTTATTTTGACTCGGAAATAGTGATCAGTGATTTTGAAATAGTTATATTTAATTCAGACCAAAATTTGTAAATACGATTTAAGGGATAATGTTTATACTCATCGGTTACTTGTTGCTGAAGATCCTGATGTCGTCTTCTTCGATAGATAACTCCTGGGCTGTCGTCTTCTTCTATGGATAATTCCTATCGTCTGTTTCCCTCGTCTCGTCACTTCTCCTTGCTGATTCAGGCCTCGTAATTCTTCAGTTGGTGTCGTCTTCTTCTTTTAGGAGGTTCCACTGATCTTCATATAGTGTCCGTGGTCGTCTTTCTTCGTCACGGCGTCGCTTCGTCTTCTTTGGATCACTACGGTTTGTTAATTTAATTTTTTATAAATAAAAATTTACGTTCAGGATTCCCTGTACTGTTGTAATTGTCTTCCATTAGTTTTAAATAGTTTTGAAATTACTTGAAGAATAATAATTTAATTTTGATACGAGAGCTACTCGGTCCACTCTCTGGCGTTGGTTAATAATGAACTACTGAAAATCTAACGGTTTTTTGGCGTTATTTTTCTTGTTGCTATGGTTACTTAATAAATTATGCTAATTTTTCATTGGTTATTAACTCAGGTTATTGTTAGGATTTATCGTCTTTTTTCGTCTATTTCTACCAAAATATCTTCAACTGAAGATTACTACTTTATTCTAATAGCTAGGGTCATCACATTAGTACCATTCTTCCTAATTTTTCATGATGAACATTTTGATACCCCTCATGCCTACTTTTGGATAGCTAATTACATTTTTACTATTTTCCCAATTTTATATCTTACATATATTTTATTCAAAATTAGTTGTTAACCACATATTTTGGTACTAGTAATACCCACTTACATGGTTTAATCATGTGGCACATTCTGCCTTAACTCTGGATTATTATTTGTTCTCAAATTAATAAATTTATGTTCAACAGTTTGGCCTAGATCCTAGATTCCATTCTACTTCCATCTAACATTTCTCACTAACATTTCTGGTAACTCTAATACAATTTACAAAGAAAACAAACAATAAACATCAGTATCCCTAACTCTAATTCTTACTATTAAACATTTCTTTTCAGGTTCTACCCTGAAATAACTTTTAACTGCTGTTATCTGCTTACCCTACAATTTACTCTATGCTATGATTTTCTGAACACAAACAAAATTCTTAACACTTACTTAAAGAAACTCTTATAATACTATTGACAAACTGTTCCTTGCATGATATGTCCTATCTACTATTCCCTTCACTTAAATACAGTGTCAGTCCTTCTTAATTTGCTATTCATTCTAATACCTTAACTCTTACCTTAATATATAATCCTGATATCTTATTACCTAAATTAACAATATTGCAATTAGTTCAATCTTACCTACTAGTGCACAGTTTATCACAAATTGTTTATCTGTTTAACATAGTTGGCTTATATAATATTTGGTTCTACACTCCCACTGCTCTTTTCCTTTCATTAGAAAGTTTCTATAATTACTACCCTGCTCATTTTGTTTCATTATTCTATACCTATCACTTCACTACTTATTTAGTTTTACACACACTTTTGGGCTTATTCACTTGTTTATTCAAGGGTTGTCTAATTACTTTAAATCACTGTGTGATTATGGTCATGTATAACTATTTACCTCCAAATCACACTGATCACTTTTGGTCATCATTCTAATATTGCTTTTGTTTTGGGCTCAAAGTATTGTTTATAGCCTTTGGCCATTATTATTACAATTAGTTTGGGGTATGGTTAGCTTCTAACCCCCCCACATTATATTATACAAGTACATTCTTTAAATAACAAGATACATGTGATACTATTACCCTTCATTAATCTTATTGTCCTAGCTACATCTCATATGCTACAGACATCAATTCATTACTAAATTTACAATATTCTGTTCACTTTTTTGGGATGACTTGATTGTACTTAAACTTCTTCTTCACTGTCTCTTGGTTTTCTTTTGGTTCCTATCCGATCTATTGTGTCAAGTCTGTCAGGTTAATAGTCATTTGTCATTTATTGGGTTACTGGGTTATTGATCTTTACGTTCATAAGTTTTTTCCTCTTACTCTCATCTTCAGCTGTTTATTTTATGATTAAATACCATTGAATCTTTGCTATCTTATGTCATGTTACATAATGGATCGCCACCAAAATTGATTATTTCGAAACAAAGATTATTAGATTTTTTCTGAAATCATCAATATTGTTTATTTTATCAAGTTGTTATTATTCAGGAATTCATCCATTGCTACTTCTTCTGTATTCATTCTTTATTAAGTCATGGTTCATAATATAATAATTGGTATTATTTTCATTCTTTATTATTCCCCTTTATGTTCTATTTCCCTAAAATTTTTCTTCTCTCTCCTTCATATAAATTGGTAATAGTCAGAGGGCACGTGTGGCTCTATTACTCTGCTATCCATTTATACACATTTTGAGTTCAGAGGCCTTGCCTATCTGCTCAATAACATATGTTGGACGTATCTCAACACAAAATCATCACATAATAATATTCATAATAATTATAATAATAGTCGTTCATTTCCGACTCACATAATATTAATACAATAAAACACCTTTGGGATTAATTATTCTTTCTTTTATACAACTCATGACCTTTCATTTCAATAACTTATTTGGATTCCTTTGTTTTAAGCTTGTGGCGATATTTAATAGGCATTTTGTATTGTTTTAAGAGCTTATTCTATATGGTAGTGATTCTATTTGTCATCACTTTAATGCTCATTGATATTTAATTAACATTATAGCTGGTTTTGACTCACTTATATTTTTTCATTGATAGCTCAGCTAATCTGCCAGTGTTATTTTTTATTTGATTGTTTTCGTTTCTTCTTTTGTGAAACATTAATTTCTATTTATCCCCTTTTTGTGATAGGGTTGGTTAATGATGTTATGTAGCGTCATCATTATTTGTGTAATATTTAATTATTTTATATCTCAATTTTTATGATATTTCATTATACATTTTCAAAATTTACATGTGTTTACACATTGTGTTTCACACTTGGTTGTAAGTTTAGCCTTACTTTGTTGTGAATTTAGTTTATCTTTCTTCTAAATTCCCTCTCATTTATAATAATAATGGTTCCAATCAAATACTTACTGTAAGTTGTGCTTACATTACTTTTGAATTTTGATAATAGTTACTTACAAAATTCTCTTTAATTTTCTGACACTGGTTCATAATACTTTTTTAAAGAAGACTGGTTATAAGTCCCTTTTATCTTTTTAGTTGTGATTTCACTTATGACATAGGTATTATTTTTATTATCCTTCAATATGAGATAGGGTATTTATTTTGTTATACAATGGACCCTGTTATATACACTCTTTTTTTTTCTTGTAGGTTAATCTTCTCATTTATACATTAGTTGGTTTGCATGGTCGTTTTACTCAAAATCAGTCCCATTTTCTCAGTGTTCCTTCACACTTGGTTTAGCCATGATCCATGATTATATGAGCTGCTCCCGTTTGGATTGCTGCCGTTTTCAGTATGACTTCTGTTCTTGTCCATTCTCTTGCTATTATTCTGCATTTAAATGGTTCTGTCATAGAATTCTCACTGGTTTCCATTGCTATCGCATTCATTTCATTGTTTTGTTTATACAACGAATAGGTCAATGCTGTTTCCATTGTAGATGGTATCGTTGATATTGGATTATGCATGTCTATTAAGTGTCTTCTCCTTCTTATTCTGTTACCCACTATTTTGTAGTGGTTCCTTCCTAAAGGTTCTAGTAAGTTCCTTCTGTTATTTCTAAAATTCATGAATTCATTCTGGTCGTTAATTAGTTCATTAAACATCTCAAACAGTCCATTCTTCATCATCTCCAATTCTTCTCTGGAATTTATGAGTTTCCTTGGATGTATCTGTCTTACTTTCTTCATTTTCATAGTTTGGATGTCTTCCTTGTGGCTGTTATTTTTATTTGTAGACAACAGTATGCTTTTGTCTTCTTTAGTTTTTATTTCCTTCCTACTATCTTCTATTTTCTTATTTCCCGGTTTCCCGTCCTCGTTCACTGCTTCTTTAATACTTTCAGAAGTACCGTCCAGTGGTTCACTCCATTTCTTGAGACTCCTCTCCATTGTTTCCTCTATCCTTCTGAAACCCTTATCCATAATTTCCTTCATTTCTTTTCTATGCTTCTTGAAATTGTTATCCATTTCCTGTTTGTCCTCCTTTCTCCATTCTTCCATTTTCTTCTCCATTCTTTGAAACATTTCCATCAATCTGTCCATCTTCGTTTCTTCCGTGGTTCTATTTGGTTCTTTCGTCGTTTTAGTTGGTTCGGTGGGGGTTAATATCTCTTCCACGTCCTTGACTATTTCTTTTTCTAATTGAACATTGGGTTGTTCCAGGTTTTTATTATTTGGTGGTTCGCTGAACCCTCTTACTCGATTATGTTTCTTCCTCCAATTACACATCTCTTCTCTGGACAGCTCGAACATAACCCTTATCCATTCTCTTAGCTCTGCGTTTTCCGTTTGTATTGGTTTTTCTGGTAGTTTTATAGATTGTCTCCATTGGTCATATTCCTCCTGTGTATACTCTTCCGTCACTTGTGCATATACTCCCGTTCGTTCTTTTTCCATTTGTTCTGCATTACTGTACCATCTCTTCCAATCTTCTTTAGTCATTCTTTCCACCTTGTTATCGCCTTTTTCGTTTGGATCGTTTTCCAGCTTCCACACTTCATTATAAATTTCTTCCAATGACATTTGGTCGTATGGTGGTTCCGTTGCATCCGCACGACTCATTTGTGCTCGTTCATGGTCAGTGGTGTTCGTTTCGATGTATCCATCTCTCTGCTAAACTTTTTAAACAGTGCTGTCATCCATCCTGCATAGCTGACTCGTTTTTCTTCTATCTCCTTTTCCGATCTCTTTGTCTCCTTTTCCGCCTCCTTCTCGTGTTTTGCCGGTTCCATTTCCGTAGTCGCCGCTAGAATCTGTAAAGTTTAAGGGTATGTTTCCCTAACTATTCTAGCCCTACTAGTTGGCGCGCCACTTTGTAATAAGACGTTTATGTGGTGTTGTAAAAATTGAAGTTTAAATGTTGTTTGGTGTTAAACGTGTCAAAATGTATGCTCTCAGTCATGTACGGGTAAACCGTATTTTGCTCTGCTGCATTCAAACGTTGCCGCCTCGCCACCTGATTGGCGTACAGCTATCCGCAGTATGACCCAGCTTGCGTCTCGCTTTAACGCCTTCACTTCAATAATTACTAGTCGTAATTCTAAATTAACTGAATCAAACATACAGCATTGCAGATTGAGAACATTTATTAATCCTTTAGAATATTTCACTTGGTTTATTGTACATCAAAATTCGTTTTCGGCACCGGCTATTACAAATGTGCAGTTGGTACTTGCTCAGCTCAGTTGTATACAATCAGTCAGTAACGTTAGTTTACAGTAAAATTATCATTTTTCTCAGGGGTGTAAAGTCCTTTCGGCTACAGAAATATGTACTTACGGCTAACACACACAAAGTTATAACAATTCTTAGAACTAATTACATAAATAAATCGATATCTCATTACATTTGACTAAGTAATCACCAATGAAAACTTGTGAAGCAATTTTGGGTTATGTTTCGTTTGTCAAAAGTTCGTTATTAAATGATTCGTTAATTATTTATCAGATTTTACTTTCTTAATAATTATTAATTGGTTAGAGTTAAATAGTGAATTTAAATAAGCATTTATTTTGACTCGGAAATAGTGATCAGTGATTTTGAAATAGTTATATTTAATTCAGACCAAAATTTGTAAATACGATTTAAGGGATAATGTTTATACTCATCGGTTACTTGTTGCTGAAGATCCTGATGTCGTCTTCTTCGATAGATAACTCCTGGGCTGTCGTCTTCTTCTATGGATAATTCCTATCGTCTGTTTCCCTCGTCTCGTCACTTCTCCTTGCTGATTCAGGCCTCGCAATTCTTCAGTTGGTGTCGTCTTCTTCTTTTAGGAGGTTCCACTGATCTTCATATAGTGTCCGTGGTCGTCTTTCTTCGTCACGGCGTCGCTTCGTCTTCTTTGGATCACTACGGTTTGTTAATTTAATTTTTTATAAATAAAAATTTACGTTCAGGATTCCCTGTACTGTTGTAATTGTCTTCCATTAGTTTTAAATAGTTTTGAAATTACTTGAAGAATAATAATTTAATTTTGATACGAGAGCTACTCGGTCCACTCTCTGGCGTTGGTTAATAATGAACTACTGAAAATCTAACGGTTTTTTGGCGTTATTTTTCTTGTTGCTATGGTTACTTAATAAATTATGCTAATTTTTCATTGGTTATTAACTCAGGTTATTGTTAGGATTTATCGTCTTTTTTCGTCTATTTCTACCAAAATATCTTCAACTGAAGATTACTACTTTATTCTAATAGCTAGGGTCATCACATTAGTACCATTCTTCCTAATTTTTCATGATGAACATTTTGATACCCCTCATGCCTACTTTTGGATAGCTAATTACATTTTTACTATTTTCCCAATTTTATATCTTACATATATTTTATTCAAAATTAGTTGTTAACCACATATTTTGGTACTAGTAATACCCACTTACATGGTTTAATCATGTGGCACATTCTGCCTTAACTCTGGATTATTATTTGTTCTCAAATTAATAAATTTATGTTCAACAGTTTGGCCTAGATCCTAGATTCCATTCTACTTCCATCTAACATTTCTCACTAACATTTCTGGTAACTCTAATACAATTTACAAAGAAAACAAACAATAAACATCAGTATCCCTAACTCTAATTCTTACTATTAAACATTTCTTTTCAGGTTCTACCCTGAAATAACTTTTAACTGCTGTTATCTGCTTACCCTACAATTTACTCTATGCTATGATTTTCTGAACACAAACAAAATTCTTAACACTTACTTAAAGAAACTCTTATAATACTATTGACAAACTGTTCCTTGCATGATATGTCCTATCTACTATTCCCTTCACTTAAATACAGTGTCAGTCCTTCTTAATTTGCTATTCATTCTAATACCTTAACTCTTACCTTAATATATAATCCTGATATCTTATTACCTAAATTAACAATATTGCAATTAGTTCAATCTTACCTACTAGTGCACAGTTTATCACAAATTGTTTATCTGTTTAACATAGTTGGCTTATATAATATTTGGTTCTACACTCCCACTGCTCTTTTCCTTTCATTAGAAAGTTTCTATAATTACTACCCTGCTCATTTTGTTTCATTATTCTATACCTATCACTTCACTACTTATTTAGTTTTACACACACTTTTGGGCTTATTCACTTGTTTATTCAAGGGTTGTCTAATTACTTTAAATCACTGTGTGATTATGGTCATGTATAACTATTTACCTCCAAATCACACTGATCACTTTTGGTCATCATTCTAATATTGCTTTTGTTTTGGGCTCAAAGTATTGTTTATAGCCTTTGGCCATTATTATTACAATTAGTTTGGGGTATGGTTAGCTTCTAACCCCCCCACATTATATTATACAAGTACATTCTTTAAATAACAAGATACATGTGATACTATTACCCTTCATTAATCTTATTGTCCTAGCTACATCTCATATGCTACAGACATCAATTCATTACTAAATTTACAATATTCTGTTCACTTTTTTGGGATGACTTGATTGTACTTAAACTTCTTCTTCACTGTCTCTTGGTTTTCTTTTGGTTCCTATCCGATCTATTGTGTCAAGTCTGTCAGGTTAATAGTCATTTGTCATTTATTGGGTTACTGGGTTATTGATCTTTACGTTCATAAGTTTTTTCCTCTTACTCTCATCTTCAGCTGTTTATTTTATGATTAAATACCATTGAATCTTTGCTATCTTATGTCATGTTACATAATGTATGCCAAGATAGAGACAGAAAGGCTCAACCAGAGTAAGCTGCGAGCGGAAAACTATGTTCATCTTAAAGACGCCATGTGTAAGGGGGATGCTAACGTATCAGATATGGGAAAGAGGGTCGTGTTACCATCCAGTTTTACTGGTGGGCACCGCTATATGCACGAGAGAACTCAGGACGCCATGACATATGTTCGTCACTATGGTCGTCCTGATTTGTTTATCACATTTACACGTAACCCGAAATGGTCTGAAATTGGAGCTGCCTTAAGAGACAGACAAAAGCCTCAAGACAGACATGACATCATAGCTCAAGTGTTTCATTTGAAAGTTAAAAAACTTATCCATCTTTTAACTAAAGGTTCCATTTTCGGTCAAAGTAGGTGTTACATGTATACTGTGGAGTGGCAGAAGCGTGGCTTGCCTCATGCACGCATCTTGCTATGGCTGCAGGACAGGATCATGGCCGACCAAACTGACAGTGTCATAAGCGCAGAGGTACCTGACCCTGAAACGGACCCTGAACTTCATGAAATTATTAAGTTGACAATGATTCATGGCCCTTGCGGAAGCTTAAACAGGAACTCGCCCTGCATGGTTAACGGCTCATGCTCCAAAAGATATCCACGTCCCTTATCTAAAGAAACCCAAACTGCTGACGATGGCTACCCCCAGTACCGTCGAAGGTCTCCTGCTGATGGTGGTTTTACAATCAACATCATTGGAGTAGACCTAGACAGTCGGTGGGTGGTACCGTACAATCCTGTTCTGTCACGTACCTTTTTGGCACATATCAATGTCGAGTTGTGTAACTCTGTCAAATCGATAAAGTATATTTGCAAATACGTGAACAAGGGCAGAGTGATCAAGCAGCTTTTGTGTTGGAAAATGAGTGGGACGAAGTGTCCAAATATGAAGCAGGCCGTTACATAAGTAGTTCCGAAGCGGCATGGCGTATATTTTGCTTCCCAATCCATGAAAGATATCCTCCCGTAATGCATTTGGCTGTACACCTTGAAAATGGCCAGAGAATTTATTTTAATCCCGGAAACGTTCAAGACAAAGTTCAAAATCCACCCAAAACCACTCTACTGGCATTCTTTGAACTATGCAAATCAGACAATTTTGCCAGAACCATAATCTACAGTGAAGTCCCTGCTTACTACACCTGAAAAACAATAAGTTTAGTCGGCGGAAACAAGGCAAAGCCGTTCCCAGACATCCAGGAGTGAAAAAAGATCAAGTGCTCGGTCGGGTTTATACTGTACACCCTAACAATGCAGAATGTTACTACCTATGTCTTCTCCTTCATGAAGTTAAAGGGCCTACGAGTTTTAGTGATCTTAAGAGGGTATCTGGCATAGTTCACTCCACTTATCAGTCTGCCTGCAGAGCGTTGGGTTTACTTCAAGATGACAATCATTGGGACATCACCTTGGAGGAAGCTGCTCTGTCAGAGTCATCACAGAAAATCAGACAACTGTTCGCTGTCGTTTTGGTGTTTTGTCAAGCAGCGGATCCCTTAGTGATGTGGGAGAAACACAGAGACAGTATGTCAGAGGACTTCAAGAGACAGATGGAGTATGAATGTCCGGGCTTAGAGCTTGAACTACGGAACAACATCATTTACAACAAATGCCTACATTCATTAGAAAACTTAGTCTCTTCAATGTCCAATCAATCCCTCCAACAACTCGGTCGTCCTTCTCCAAGTCAAGAGCCCAACAGTTCTGCAGTCAACCGCGAGTACCTGAAAGAACTCTTACAACACGGTCCATCTACTTGAATTGGTTGCTGAAAACGTGCCTAAACTGAATGACGAGCAGAAAAATGTCTACAATAAAGTAATTGCGAGCATTGAATCAGAGGCTGGACGACTATTTTTCCTTGACGCACCAGGTGGTACAGGGAAAACCTTTTTGATTAATTTAATATTAGCCATGGTAAGACAAGATAGGAAAATTGCTATATCTGTGGCTTCGTCAGGTATAGCAGCAACGTTGTTGGATGGAGGGAGGACAGCTCATTCTGCCTTCAAACTGCCTCTCAACTTAAACCACTCTGAGACCCCATTTTGCAACATATCAAAACAAAGCGACACAGCGAAGGTACTTAAGGATTGTAAGTTGATAATTTGGGACGAGTGCACCATGGCTCACAAGGGAGGAATTGAAGCTTTGGATATAACTCTGCAGGACATTAGAAGCAATAAAAACCTGATGGGTGGAGTCACATTTCTAATGGCCGGAGACTTCAGACAGACTTTACCTGTTGTACCTAGGGGAACTCGAGCACATGAAGTTAAAGCCTGTCTAAAGAGTTCTGTCCTGTGGCCTAAAGTCCAAGTTCGTTCCTTGAGAGTCAACATGCGGGTGCATCTTAAAGGCAGACGAGTTTTCAAGTTTACTTTTACAGATCGGTAATGGAAATCTACCTGAAGAAAATGGCAAAGTCAATATTACAAAAGGCTTATGTGAAGTTGTATGCGACTTGACAACGTTGGCTGAAAAAATTTACCCAGATTTAACTAATTTTTACTTGAAAGATGTATCTTGGCTGAAAGAAAGAGCTATCCTTACTCCAAAGAATGACACTGCTGCAAATATCAATAACACATTATTGGAAAAACTGCCAACTGAGATTGTCCAGTACCAATCCGTGGACTCTGTGGTGGAAGTAGAAGATGCGGTCCATTACCCAGTAGAGTTCTTGCACACGCTTAATCCTCCAGGCATTCCACCGCACAATCTTTGCCTTAAAGTTGGAGCTCCAATAATGCTGCTATGAAACCTGGTACCGCCTAAGCTTTGTAATGGTACTAGGCTGCAGATTAAATCGTTGCACAACAACGTCATAGAAGCAACAATTTTCACTGGATGTGGTCAGGGGGAAACTGTCTTCATTCCGCGCATTCCCTTAATTCCATCGGATTACCATTTTCAGTTTAAAAGACTCCAGTTCCCTGTCAAGCTCTGCTTTGCTGTGACAATAAATAAATCACAAGGGCAGTCTTTGAAAATGGCCGGTGTTGATCTGAGGGAAGACTGCTTCTCCCACGGCCAGTTGTATGTTGCTTGTTCACGAGTTAGCTCTTCTGAGAGTTTAACTATCCTTCAGCCACAGGGTCAAACAAAGAACGTTGAACGTTGTCTACAAGGAAGTTTTATAAGTGCCGTATTTCGTTTCACAAAACGATTTCAGTAGACTTAGTATTAGCACCCATTTATGCTTTTAAAAATTTGGAAATATTACATTTATACAATGTGCTTGGTTACCCAAGGTTAAAAAAAAACAACCACCGAACCAATGTGTTTATTCAGTAAAAACCATAGCGAAGCACGGGTATACAGCTAGTCATCTTCATAAAAATTCCTTACAAGTAATACAGTTTCATTAGGTAACTTTCTGCCTTGCTTTGGGTCAGGCAGTGAACAGATTCCTTTCGTATTAAGAATCTCACTAGCTTCACGCACCATTCTTTGTGATACACCAAAAGTTCGTTGAATTTTTTCTCTTGTCCATGATGGAGGAGCAAAAGTAAGAATACAAATCTTTTCCCACCTACTTACAGTTGGTAATTTTTCTTTCATTAATTCAACCAGTCTATCTAAATCATTAGCCTTTTGTTTTTCCTCACGTTTACTTGCTATACTTTCATCATCGGAACTACTGTCTTTGCGTAATTTTTCTTCTGGAACATGAAGCACACGAGCCACTTTCTTTCGGAGATTTTGCCTAGCTGCCTTTATTTTACGTTTCCCATAACTTACTTTTTGGTGTGGAGCTAGAGAATGCATTTTCATTGGTGAGTCATCTATACCTGTTAAACTTGTATTAAGTTTATCCAATTCTTCTGCATCTTCTGCTCCTTCCACTTCCGTACCTTCATCAGACGTAGTCTTGACTTCACTGTTGTTTTCATCACTGCTGTCTTTGTTTGCCTCCTTTTGATCTGCACTTGAATTTTCACTTAAGGCATGCTTACGGCATGTTGAACACAACTTCTGCCCTGGAATCACAGTGGGCCTAACATGTAATATCTCACGGAACTGCTTAGCAAGATCAAGTGAAACAACTCGCAAATCACGCTTTATTGCTTTTGTGTGTCTTTTAAATGGATCACAACAACGCAAATGAGCATAACTTTCATACCGATCCAGGTACTCAATTTTATGGTGATTGCAAACATTACTTAAATCACCCTGTTGCTCAATTCCTGTTCGCCAAAGCAACAGTTCTTTCTGTACATCAGTGAATGTGGTAGCCACAATGTTGGTCACAACAGGTGAATAGATAGTCTTATGGCACTCTGCTTGCAGAAAAGTACCAATGCTGCATGGTGGGTAACTTGTGCCATCTACAGGTCTACTTGCCATACTCCTGCAAAAGTTAATTTTTTACAACAGGGGTTTACTTCTCCTATAAAATGAACAACAGTAAATTAATCATGCTGCTTTATAAGTATTCAATTGTAACATACCAATGTAATGAAAATATAATGTTCAAATTGTGCACTAACTACACTAGGTGCAACTTCTCATGGCAGCCAATTTGAAAGATGCATGATCAGTAGTGACACCTGGTGTGGGAGGGAAAATTGGAAAGTCTTCTATGATGAAGTGATATTTTTTTTAACTTACCCTGTTTATTTCTATCACAGGCCTAGTTGTCATTTCCCCAAAGATTTTTTAAGTCTGTTTTAAAGGAAATTTTCTTCTCTTCCCAATGATACCAGCCATAATATTGGGACACTGTAACTACAGTCTGTACACGGGAATTTGTAATTTAAGTTGTGGACATTTAAAAGAAAGCAATATTTCTATTTTGAAGGCTCAAATGACCCTTCATAATGTGATTACAACAAATCTGATACAATATTTGAATTCTGCAGAAAATTTTACATAAGTATGGAAATTTCAAATCTTTCCTACTTCAATTTTAGGAGAAATTAAATAAATTTAAAACTACTTATTGAATTCGCGACAGCCGCGGATGAATTTTTTTAGTATTTTAGGCTGAAAATCAGGCTGCTCTAGTTCTGAAACGGCTTAAGATAGAGGTCTGAAATTTTAAACCAGTCATTATATATGTAAACAAACCATGTGTACCAAATTTCATGAAAATCCGAGTCGGTGGGTTGCATGCCGTGGTTCAGTTGATATGGAATGACCCATGTATTATTTTGTGTAAGGTTCGCTTTGACAATATGCATTTTCCATAACCTCCTAACTTTCAAGCAATTCTCTTCCTCCCTCGTCCAATTTAGACTTGTAGTCTGTTTGTTAGTTGCAAAGTAGATTTAAAACTTTTTTTTTGACTGCCAGTCCTCTGTCTTTGTGTTGACCAATTATTTCAACATACTCATACTATTCTATCATCACTCATTCTCTTGTGTTGTCCACTCTGGTAGTCCTGTCCTCTGCAAGTCTTCCTGGTATTCTCCTGAACTCCGTACTTGTGACATCTCATTTTGCTGTTTTGATTTGCATTGTCTCACTCCCAGTTTCTGCAGAATACATCAGTATTAGATGTATTATATGTCTTATGTTATACCTTGTATGTATTATTAGTATTATATGTCTAAAAGTCAATATTAGACATGTAATTGATGTACATATTCAAACCTTTGTGTTTTGTCTCAAATGTTTGTTAGCCAGATAGTAAGAGCCAGGCACAGAACTGACTATTCTGTGAGTGATCATGACTTGCATTTGAATTTTTTTTCCTTCAGATTTTGTGTACACGACCTACCCGTTCGTGGGGAGTGAGGTTAACCCTTCTTACTAAACCACTGCTCTCAAGATTAGTTATAAACAAGTCAGTCAAGGACACGGTATGCATGCTGCTTTTAACTGTGTAATTAACAAACTATTAATGTAGAAAGTGTGTTAATAAGTTTACACTACAGTAGACAGTAGATAATTAATTACAGTTGACTTAATTAAATTGTTATCTTACTTTAACATCATTAAAATTCATATCACCTCATCATAACTAATAATCTTTAATGCAACAATATATGATGGAAATCCGTTTGAAACATGGCTTTTTGTAGGTAAGATCATTTATCCTTTCATATACCTTACAGGTATATACTAGGGCAATTTGAAAAGTTCATGGCCTAGTAATAAAAGACCTACCAGTATTTTTTCATTTTGGAATCACTTTTCATATTTCAGATATAGTTGAACACATTTGGTATAGCGATGCTCCAGTGCTTTTATCCCATTCAGACGTTTGATTGTTCTAGGTCCTCTGATAACCGTTTACTGCCGCTTTCAATCATGTCCAGAAAAATCCCTCCCTCCCCAGGGAATTTCTGAGTTTTGGGAATAATTAAAATTAAATAGAGCTAAATTAGGCGAGTGAGTGTGATGTTGCAACTGATTGTATTTCAGCTCAGTGATTTTTTTGCCTTAAAAACAATGCTTGTCTGAGGTCTTCCATTATCATACTACAAAATTATCTGTTTATGTACTAAACCTGGCCCTTTTTTACAAATATTTTCATTTATTTGGTCTAAAAGGTTAGAATATCACTCTTTATTTTTTGGCACATCCATGATAATCACTTAATAACTCTCTTAGCCACTCAGAAAATCAAGTCATACCTTTCCAACAGACAAAATTGACTTTCCTTTTTTTAGTTTACACGACTGTAATTAACAATACTGCAGACCAACATGTTGATTTACAGCTGTTCATGAGGCAAATGTGGTGTCACCTGATGTGTCTGACGTGTTTCTCAGACTCTTCATATCTTCTTCTTCTTTGCCTCTTCCTGAACCACCTTCTTTACCTATGAGAGCTTACAGCATCCCACAACCGAACAGTCAACCTGGGTACTCTAGTCTCTATTTTCCTCTGCAGTACTTCCCACGCACTGTGTGCTAATCAGCTAAGTCATTACTGGGTCTCAACCAATAGTGACCCACCACACTGTCTCATCTTCACAAACCTCTCCATTCACCCATTGTTTCCAGAACCTGTTCACTTTTGTTTTTTAATTACTTTGTCCATCCAGTATATTTTTAATATTCTCCTACAGCAGCAGTTTTCAAATGCTGTGGTTGTGTCTTTCACTTGTCCCTATTGTCTAGGTTTCATATGCAGCTTCTATAATAGCATGCTGCAAACATATAATTTGAGAAATTTCTTCATAATTTAGAATCCAGTATTTGACAGTAGCAAATCTGTTTTTCCATTTGGCCTGTGCTCTGACACTGATTCCTCTCAGTTATCTTTACCAGTTTTAATATTTACCTATTTTTGTTCCTGATTCTCCTCTTTCCCCTAATAATTTTTTATAAAATTCAATAGTGTTCTCAATTTACCTTGTTTTCTGTGAGTAGAAACCATACCATCAGTAACTCTTAACTCTTAACATCAGTAACTCATAACTCTTATACTCTCCATGAAATGTTATTATGGTCTTGAACATCTTCATGGTTTCCTTTACAGCCTCTATAAACCATTCTCGTATAATGGTAATGCATTTGTATAAAAGTAAATTTTAATTCCTTGTTATTTGTAGGATGTTTTAACGGTCAGTGTAAAGAAAGAAGCAGATCCAGAAGAGGCTGAGACTGAACAGGTAATGTGCATAACCATTATTTAGCCTATAGCTAATGTGTTAGGTTGTTCCGTGTCATGTACCACTAGAGATTTGGATCACATTCGTTTGTAGATATGTAATTAAAAATCAACAGAATACACAAACTGTGTCATAGTGTTGTATACATATAAACTACATGAGATTAAGTAAGTAAAATCGCACACTTGTGCGAGCACGTGCGCGCACACACCATGTAGGTACATAGTATGGATATTTATTGCAAAAATTGATAGGTGATTCTATATATTTCATATTTAGTATTGATCACCTCTTTATATAGTGCTCTATAAATCACTGAGAAGACAAAGTAAAATTTATAATAGTTTAATTTGCAGTATGTATTCCCAGTTATAAATTCTGTCCTAAAAGGAGAACTGCATGTAAAAGAAGAAATCATCAAAGAAGAGAATGAACAATTTGTTGATCAGGTATTATACATAGTTATAAAATTTGTTTATAGTAATAAGCATTTATTGTTATAATGAACAGCATTGTTGTATCATGGCACATCCATGATAATCTTTTAATAACATTCTCTTAGCCACTCAGAAAATCAAGTCATACCTATCCAACAGACAACATTGACTTTCCTTTTTTTGTTTACATGACTGTAATTAACAATACTGCATACCAGCATGTTGCTTTACATCTGTTCATGAGGTAAATGTGGTGTCACCTGATGTGTCTGACATGTTTCTCAGACTCTTCGTATATTCTTCTTCTTTGACTCTTCCTGAACCACCTTCTTTATCTGTGAGAGCTTACAGCGTCCCACAACTGAACAGTCAACCTTGGTACTCTAGTCTCTTCCTTCCTCTGCAGTACTTCCCACTCACTGGGCACCCATCAGCAAAGTCATTACTGGGTCTCAACCAATAGTGACCCACCACACTGTCTCATCTTCACAAACCTCTCCATTCACCCATTGTTTCCAGAACCTGTTCACTTTTGTTTTTTAATTACTTTGTCCATCCAGTATATTTTTAATATTCTCCTACAGCAGCAGTTTTCAAATGCTGTGGTTGTGTCTTTCACTTTTCCCTATTGTCTAGGTTTCACATGCTGCAAACATATAATTTGAGGAATTTCTTCGTAATTTAGAATCCAGTATTTGACAGTAGCAAATCTGTTTTTTCATTTGGCCTGTGCTCTGACACTGATTCCTCTCAGTTATCTTTACCAGTTTTAATATTTACCTCTTTTTGTTCCCGATTCTCCTCTTTCCCCTAATAATTTTTTATAAAATTCAATAGTGTTCTCAATTTACCTTGTTTTCTGTGAGTAGAAACCATTCCATCAGTAACTCCTAACTCTTATACTCTCCATGAAATGTTATTATGGTCTTGAACATCTTTATGGTTTCCTTTACAGCCTCTTATAAACCATTCTCGTATAATGGTAATGAATTTGTATAAAAGTAAATTTTAATTCCTTGTTATTTGTAGGATGTTTTAACGGTCAGTGTAAAGAAAGAAGCAGATCCAGAAGAGGCTGAGACTGAACAGGTAATATGCAAAACCATTATTTAGCCCATAGCTAATGTGTTAGGTTGTTCCGTGTCATGTACCACTAGATATTTGGATCACATTCGTGTGTAGATATGTAATTAAAAATCAACAGAATACACAAACTGTATCATAGTGTTGTATACATATAAACTACATGAGATTAAGTAAGTAAAATCGCACACTTGTGCGAGCACGTGCGCGCACACACCATGTAGGTACATAGTATAGATATTTATTGCAAAAATTGATAGGTGATTCTATATATTTCATATTTAGTATTGATCACCTCTTTATATAGTACTCTATAAATCACTGAGAAGACAAAGTAAATTTTATAATTGTTCAATTTGCAGGATGTATTCCCAGTTATAAATTCTGTCCTTAAAGGAGAACTGCATGTAAAAGAAGAAATCATCAAAAAAGAGAATGAACAGTTTATTGATCAGGTATTATACATAGTTATAAATTTGTTTATAGTAACAAGCATTTGTTGTTATAATGAACAGCATTGTTGTTATTTGTAAACTTATCGGTTAAAAATGTTGTAGACCGTTTGGTGTCACATGGAAGTCATTTTACGTGCACTTTCAGTCCATATGATTTAGCCATAACATGTACCAGTACCACATGGCAGGGAATTTGAATTTTACAACGTCAGGGGTGTGAGTATGATGTGACCATGGTGGGGGTAGAATGTGACTGAAGTAGGGATATCACGTGGCCATGGTGGGAGTACCATAGGTGCGAAGTGTAGTGATTGGTCGGCCATGTTTAATATGTCATGTAATCATATAGCAGAATCAGTTGTGATTGGTGTGCTTGAATGGCAGTAGTCGGTGTGGCCAACATGTGATAAAGGAGAAGAAAATTCCCTCTAGAAGGGGAATAGGTTAAAGAAGGATGTGTGAGGGAAAATGTAGCATTGACACTACCACTGGTGTGTCTACGTCATGGCAGGAACGGATTATGTTCCCTTAACAAGTGTATCCAGTGTGTCCGTGGCCATCTTGTCCTCTGCTTGTCATGATTTAATAGGGTGGTGTCGTGTGAGGCATAAAATTGTGTAACTTAATGTATACGTGTGTATGAAAGAAAATAAAGTGGCCAGTTCCTGGTTTCTTCTTCTTGTCTTGTTTTTGTTTTTTCTACGTTCATAAATAAGGTTAACGCTCATGCATGTGTGTGTGTATGTGTGTGTGTGTGTGTGTGTGTGTGTGTGTGTGTGTGTGTGTGTGTGTGTAAAACACTGTGTCTTGACTGCTCTTCTTGTCTTTGTTGTCGCAGGTTTTTTTCAGTGTTCAAAAGTAAGGTTAACCTTCACACAAATGATTTATGAGTGTTGAGGAAAACGAAATGTGTATATGGGCATGTTGTCTGTCTGTGTAGATATAAAACGTGTGTGGGTCAGATAGCCTTTGCGTTAAAGCACCTTGATGTATATGTGTGCACATAGATTTTGTGTATTGTTGTAACCTAATGAAAACAATAATTCTCCTTGCGCACAGTGCGAATCAGTATGTATGAAATAAAACACGACATCAATCATGTGTGTAAGTATAATTATGCCATCAAAACTGGTACAATGAATATACACAGTTATGCATTATGTAATGCAATAAAACACACACACACACACTCTCACACAGACACATCTGCATAAAGTACCTATAGAATTGTTAGATGGTTTTAACATCAGCAGTGAATCTATAACAGACGTCAATGTATGGAATTAGAGAGTTACAAATGAAACCGGTGTAGAATGAATAAATAGAAAATCACTAGGTCTTACCTTATAGAATAAGAAATGTAAAACTTATTGTTCACACGATATTGAACGATGTAGTAAGTGTGGAACCGTGCTAAGAAATACTGTCCGCACTGCTCCATTTCTCGAATACAAATGACTATATAGCAGATCACTTGATCACTTTCTCCTCCACTGCACCGTAACAAGTGCATAACAAGTTAGGTGTTCCAAACAATCTGCGGAAAATCAACTTATTTTTAGAAACAAGGTAGATCGAGATGCAAAATTAAAGCTTTACAAAGTTATGGGAGTCTCTGTACTATGTAAAGGGACACACACTAGGGGTGTGAATTATGGGCAACAACGAAAGGCAAGACGGTAAAATACAGACCTCAGAAATGGCATTCTTAAGAGGAGTTTAAAAGTGTTCTAAACTTGACCTTATAAGAAATAAGGCCATAAGAGAATAGTTAAAAGTTTTTAACTGAATGAAAAATTAAAAGATTACAAACAACAGTGAAAAGAACACTTAAGAATGACAGATTCCAGACTGACCAAACAAGTCTGGAAATTCAAACCTATAGGACACAGGTTTGTGGGTAGACCCAGGAAGAGATGGCTGGAGGATTTTTAAGATGGAACAGGCAGCACCTTGCGTATGCAGTGTTGTGAAGATGATGATGGTGTATCAAGAATGTCAGTAAATCAGTGCTTTTTCTATGCTAACAGTTTAACTCATATTTTAACACGTCCCTGTTACGGATTGTTTCCAAGTGAAGGCTATGCAGAACCTTGTTGTGACTGGCTTTGAATGTTTTTTTTAAATTGAGTTTACAGCATGTGTGCATACCGTCATGCTTGCTTTAAGGTCCAAATGTACCTTACACATTTATAAATACTTTATTAATGTATAAGGTGCCATATAAATATACCGTAACGCTTGCTATAACAGCCAAATGTACACATGTCTTTGTTAATGAACATCCTTTGGTCTAATATTATGTCCTTCACTCTCATTGAGTATATAATTTACATTAAATAAGTGGACTCCATAATTCTGCAACTGCCCTATAGGAGTCTCATTACAGCAAGTAGATTCACTGTTGTTAACTCCATACTTCTTCATAGCACTGTTCAGACTCAGACATCTGACCAGAATTTCTCTACCGTACGTAGAGAAATTTATTGAATATTTATAATTTCTTTACCTCAAGATGTATTTTCCTGTATTTGGAACATGTTTCGGGAATCCTATTGTTCGCATCCTCAGCCTTGTTGTTGTTATGCTTTCCTGTTGGTTTTTGGTATTTTATACTGGTATTATAGTGTGTGATTGTTGTGTATATACAGTAAGGCCTTGATAATCCAGAACTTGATAGTCCTGAATCCTCGATAGTCCAGTACTTTTTATCAACAGCAACCGATTTGAAAATATCACAATGTTTGACTAAATTGCTGGCACTAATTCAGGTGGCGTTTGTGGTCTCTCAGATGTTTCAGTAGAATGACATAATTTGGCATATTCAGCCACACTGGAATGCATTTTTAACGTCTCTGCTGCTATTGGCGCGATCGTGTTTCTTTGAAAATGCTCAGTTGTCCTTGACACAAGTGGGAACTCTCGGGAGAGTTTGTGAGCTGACTACTGTACGGGTCATTGGCACCATTTCGTATTGATTAGTTGTGAGTGTCTGCTTCTTGTGTTTACACAGTGCGTGCTGTACCGTATTTGAGTAACAGTATTAGTGAACTCCGCTACAGTTACGTTGATCTGTTTTTGTTCAGTGGAGTTCAGTTTTAAGTTGTTGCTTCACAGTTTTGATCACAATGTTTTCTGAACACAAAAACCAGAATGCAGTGCTTCTAATAAAATAAAACATTGTGACAGTACGGGAAAGCCTGAGGTCGGATTTATAGTATGAGTGTTATCAAATTATTGTATTTCATTATTTGCACACACATACATGGGTAGGACTATTTTCCCTTTGTAAAAAGACAGCAACGCGGATTTCAGCAGAGCAGAACGATTCCATGGTCAAGAGCAGACGTGTGAAACCGAACGCATACAATGGCGGCATAAGTGAAGACAGACTCTCAATATAAATTTTCATTGGTCCATAATGCTGGACGTCATGAAAAATATAAAAATGACGTAACCACAATGACGTGAAACAGGGCGTTAGCCGTATGAAAACAAAAGACAATGACGTTGATGCGCCCACACATATGTAAAAATGTGTTTTGCATCCCCCCAGTCAGCATCAGACCATCAAGGCGTCAACACGCTGTGAAATTCGCCGGCAGCTTTTGCCAGCGAAAGTGTTTCTTTGTCAAATTATCAATGTATTAAAATGCAATAGTAACAATTAGACAGCAGTCATTACATAACTATTCAAAAATGTAAGTTAACTTCAGTGTAACCAACAAAACACATGGAACGTTCGGCCGAACATCTGCCTGACTATGGTCGACATCTGAGGACAACTTAGATTCTACATCGCACATCCAGGAAAGTCAAAATTTATATATAAACCTTTCTTTTATCTAAATTGAGCTCAAAACATCAAAATTCAATGTACGAGTAAATCGCTGTTAGCGAAATGAGTGTGTATGTGTGTGTCAGACCGTACCGGTACATATAAGTAACTTTTTCATGAGACGTTGGTTTGTGTTGTTGTTTTTAGACATAAGAATTTATCAATTTGAAGATAATAACTGCAATTCCTTCAAAATTACATTTGTTATAGATTTCATAATGAAGTTAACACCTGAATAATGGGAAATAACGTAGTAGTAATATAGCGGAACATGTGGCCGCCATTTTGTTAATTTGTGTACAAAATGATTCCATTTTGTTTTGTTGATTTTGGTGTCGATCTTGATTTTCTATGTCATTAAAAAGCAACTTTATATATCATACGCTGTTTGAGTTAATTATTCCGAAAAATCGTCCTGTCTCTGATGATCGCTTAAATTGAATCCTGGGACCCTTACGTAAACTTTTAGAAGCATGAGGTTGGTACTACAAGATGGCCACCAAATTAGTATGACATATACGATAAATATGGTATCGAAAGGTAAGATATCAACACAAGTAAAAATATACAGAATTAAATTTGTTAAAAATAAGTGTGAAAGTTAACAAATGGTCGCCCAGAACTAGGGACTTATTATTTGTATTGTTTTAAAGTTAACAAATGCCGCCCGAACTGGTGACTTGATATAAACAAGAGTTTTTATACAAATAAGCCGGAGTCAGAGACGGAGGGTTGTCGGAAAATAAAAGGGAGTGATATGTAAGATATACCTGGTACGTAGATAATAAGTTATACCATGATTGTAGGTTATGTGGTGATATTAGATATATATAGAGCTAGTATAAATTGAAACAAAGATAGTTAAACAAGAGTTTTTTTTCTTTTTTGCTCTTTTCTCAATATGGCAAACAGTAGCGAAATAAGTATTACTGAATCGCAAATTATGAACGAAGGTGATCAATCAACACCAATCGTAAACAAAAGAACCGAAGAGAACGAGATTGTAAAGATTATGCAAACACTTTTTGAAATACAAAATAATAAATTTGATGAGAAATTTAACGAACTGAAAGAACAAAATAGCTATTTAAAAAATGACATTAATGAGATCAAGAAACAAAATTGTAATATTGACAAAAGATTAAATGAGATACGTACACGGTTAGACGAGATAGAGTTAGAAAATAAGAGGGGAGTAGACAAATTAGATATAAACAAAGACAAGGTAAGTGGGGGAGAAAATTATGATAATAAAAATATGATATTAGAAAATAATAGTGTGGATGTTGGTAGTGATAATGAGATTTTAATGAGAGTAGAGGTTAATGGTGAGGAGAGAGTTGTAGATGAGAGTGAAAGTGGGGGTAAGAAGAGTTTAAGTGAATATACTGAGCAGAGGGCAAATTTTCCCAGTTGTAGGAGTGGAGTAAAGACTCCAAAATTGTTGTTTGAGGACGAAGGTTCCTCTAGAATTTATGTGGGAGACATGTGGTCTCCAAATGATCCCTTAGTTGTACCTGGTGAGGCCAGGGGGTGTTTTTATGAAGTAGTAGTGCCCTACGCAAATATTGAAAGAGAGAATGTAGCGTGGTGTGGTAGAGAGAGATATATTAAAAGAGAGAGATGTTTTGAAAGTGAGAGGTATGGTGAGAGAAAAAGAGAAATAGAGATTTTTAAGATGAGTAGAAACTATGAAGAATTTATGGAAAAGTTAGGAGGAGAGATGATGTATAATAAAAGTAAATACTTACCTTGTAATGAAACTGAAGTAGTAGGAGATAAGGGAAATAATGACTTTATAAATTACCTAATTATGACTAATAATACAGAAGGTGACAGGACAATGACCAATCATGACAGATTATATGAGTTTGCGGAAAATGATAAAAATTTGAATGGTATATGCATTTATGATGTTAATATAAGAGATTCAATGATAAGCAATGTATATAGATATAAGATAAGACTATTGTTTGACGATGGAGGGTAGATATTTTATTGTGTTTATGAACATTTAATAATGTGATAGTGTTTTTCAAGATGGACTGTTTATGAACTGATTTTTTGTAAACGATAAAATGATAATGTGGATTGTATATTTTTGTGTGTATTAATGTCAATGTATTTGTGTAATTTTGCTGTTGTGTATTTTATGTAAACCATGTACTGTAGAATTTTAAATATTCAAGAATAATTAATTATGAGGATGATTTTAAATAATTAGGAGATTTAGATTCTAAGGGATAATAAATGATTACGCATATGATATATATATATGGATATTGAGAGGTATTGTTATTAGTAAGATAAGTGATGAATTTTCTAGTGGGATATTAATGTAAAATGTTAAAAAGGAGATAGAATTTGGGTGATAATTATTAAAATAGAGGCATGGGAGTTAGTTAAATAGAGTTAATGGGAGTTAGTGAAAATAAGAATGTTGAGATACCGATAATACATAAAGAGGGGTTAGATATTTTAGGGACACAGTAGTTAGTGATTATATGTAGAGAGGTGAGTAATGTGAATGGTAATTATATTTGTTGATGATGATATTTTGTAGTAAGGATCCGGTGTAAGGAGTAATCAGCGTGCGACGTGGCAAGAGACCAGCGTGCAGCGTTGTGGCAGGCGGAGCAATTTTGGGTTAGAGTGTTTGCCGATATTTGGTGGAGGGCAAAATGGTTAGGAATGGATATGGCCAGGTAGGGAACACACATCCTAGTACAAAAGATGAGCGGTGCCAGAGGATTTAAATGGGATTAGTGAAGGGGGTTATTATTGAGATATTGGTGTCATAATATGTTAATGGTTAGAAGCGGTTAGTAGAAAAAAGAGGGGTAGTAAGGTTAGATGGACAAATGCCAAAATAAGATATAGAGAATAATGAATAATAGAGAGTCACCCAAACTAATAAGGATTGATGAAAAGGTTAGAAAGGGAAAATTCATAGTAGAAAGGTAATGTAACTGGAAGGGTAAATGATAAATTTGAAATTTTTTTTGTATACAATCTAATGATATAAGGAATGTTAAATAATAAAAGTTGAATAGAGAATTGAAGTAGTAATGTTATAAAGTTTTGGTACAAGTTGTGTAAATATGAATTATGTAATGTAAATGTAACAATGTTAATGTCTAATGTACAATGTGTTATTATGTTTTATTATGTTGATGGTACAATAGTGTGTGTGGATAGGAGGTCGTTACGGGGGTAGTGACGGTAAAAAATGCTAATGTGTTAAAAAGATGAAGATAACGATGGTTTTGAACAAAATAAATGATTTAGTTCTGTTACAAAGAAAGATAAGAATAAAGAAAAATGAGTAAAGAAAATATAAAGAATTTTGAAGTTGTTTGCCATAATAGGTATATGTTTCAATGTTATGAAGTAAAATAGTAGGGATAGTGGTTGTTGCTTGGAAAATTAAAATTTGTTTTATGCTTAGGATAAGAATATACTTTCTTGTGGTAAAGAGAATGAATATGACAACTGGAGTCAGAAAGGTTGCTAAATGCAGGGGTGTTAAAAGGAGAAGAGGATCTTCTATCCTAAATCTTGCATTTTTGTTTGAGAATTTTAAGTTAAACAAGCCAACGCCTCAAAACACAAACCAATGCATCTAAGGGGAGACATATCAGTTGTGGATATGGGAATAGATAAGTCCACTATTTTAAAATTTGGTATTGCATGTTTCAGAGTTTGGTGGTGTTGTGACCGCGGTCCTGAGCTGGCCGGAGCGTCAGAACAGGAGCGTTAAGTGCCTAATGGCCTTATGGTGTTGGGATCTCTCCTGAGAAGTCCAGTAAGGTCAGATGGTACGATCATCATCATTAAAACCAAGGGTAAGTGATTGTATTTCTTTTATATTAACACTACAGGGGGTTGTGGCGACATATCTGAACTGATCCTTTTAGAAACGTGTGAATGAGTCAATGAAAGTTTTTATGCTTCGGCATAAAACCTTTTATTGAGGGGGTTTTGTGACAGTACGGGAAAGCCTGAGGTCGGATTTATAGTATGAGTGTTATCAAATTATTGTATTTCATTATTTGCACACACATACATGGATAGGACTATTTTCCCTTTGTAAAAAGACAACGACGCAGATTTGAGCAGAGCAGAACGATTCCAAGGTCAAGAGCAGACGTGTGAAACCGAACGCATACAATGGCAGCATAAGTGAAGACAGACTCTCAGTATAAATTTTCATTGGTCCATAATGCTGGATGTCATGAAAAATATAAAAATGATGTAACCACAATGACGTGAAACAGGGCGTTAGCCGTATGAAAACAAAAGACAATGACGTCGATGCGCACACACATATGTAAAAATGTGTTTTGCATCCCCCAGTCAGCATCAGACCATCAAGGCGTCAACACGCTGTGAAATTCGCCGGCAGCTTTTGCCAGCGAAAGTGTTTCTTTGTCAAATTATCAATGTATTAAAATGCAATAGTAACAATTAGAAGCAATCATTACATAACTATTCAAAAATGTAAGTTAACTTCAGTTTGACCAAGAAAACACATGGAACGTTCGGCCGAACATCTGCCTGACCATGGTCGACATCTGAGGACAACTTAGATTCTACATCGCACATCCAGGAAAGTCAAAATTTATATATAAACCTTTCTTTTATCTAAATTGAGCTCAAAACATCAAAATTCAATGTACGAGTAAATCGCTGTTAGCGAAATGAGTGTGTGTGTGTGTGTGTGTGTGTGTGTGTGTGTCAGACCGTACCGGTACATATAAGTAACTTTTTCATGAGACGTTGGTTTGTGTTGTTTTTAGACGTAAGAATTTATCAATTTGAAGATAATAACTGCAGTTCCTTCAAATTACATTTGTTATAGATTTCATAATGAAGTTAACACCTGAATAATGGGAAATAACGTAGTAGTAATATAGCGGAACATGTGGCCGCCATTTTGTTAATTTGTGTACAAAATGATTCCATTTTGTTTTGTTGATTTTGGTGTCGATCTTGATTTTCTATGTCATTAAAAAGCAACTTTATATATCATACGCTGTTTGAGTTAATTATTCTGAACAATCGTCCTGTCTCTGATGATCGCTTAAATCGAATCCTGGGACCCTTACGTAAAATTTTAGAAGCATGAGGTTGGTACTACAAGATGGCCACCGAATTAGTATGACATATACGATAAATATGGTATCGAAAGGTAAGATATCAATACAAATAAAAATATACAGAATTAATAATAAGAGTAAGTTAACAACATGTGACTTTGACAATCTAACAAAAACTTTGACATTATAAATAGGTTAGAAAAGGGAGAAAACAGGAGCGTAATTATGGAAGAATTTAATATTGGATCCTCAACCTTATATGGTATTAAAAACACAATAAGAAAAACTTCAAAAATTTTTGGCTGAAGGAGATACAACAAAAGCTATTGACAATTGTCAAACATTAAAAAAACCTAAGCTTGACCTGTTTGGATAATGCATTGTACACCTGGTTCTCAGCAAAACGTTCTGAAGAAAAATCTATAATTGGTCCAATGGTAATTGAAAAAGTCAAACAGTTTAGCAGTGATTTGAACGTAAAAGAAGGAGACTGTAAATTTTCACGAGGTTGGTTGCACAACTTTAAAACTCGTCATGGGGGATACGCAAATTAGATTTTTCAGAGGAGTCTAAATCTGCTGATGAGGCTGCAGCAAATGAATTTAAAGTTACTTTTGGATGGACGCTCAGCTCTTTAAAAATTGTTTTTTTGAACAGTTTGTTCCTGGAGTTAAACAAAACTTCAAAAAACTTGGTTTGCCTGAAAACACACAGGCTGTTCTGTTATTAGACAATTGTAGTGCCCATCCTCTTGCTAGTGAGTTAAAGTCAGCAAATATAACAGTGACATACCTCCCTCCAAACTTTACCCCTTTGATTCAGCCTAAGGATCAAGGAGTAATTCAGAACTTTAAGCGCAAATACAGGGTTTCATTTATTCAAGGACTCATAAACTCAGACTGTAGTGTAAAAGACTTTCAATCAACTTTTAACATGAAAGATGCTATTTTTGCAGCTGCTGTTGCTTGGCAAGAAGTAAAAAAATTATAAATTAATAAAAGCATGGAGAAAGTTTAAGTTATGGCCAGCTGTGATGAACAATCCCCTTAGTGAACATAATGAACTAGATGACCTAGATGTTCCTGAAAGTCAGTTGCTGGAGACTGTTAAACATTCTGCAGAAGGCGGTTCATCATTGTCAAAAATGTCTGCTGAAGTGTTTGACTGGCTAGATGTTGACAACGACGAGCCTACTGTGGAGGAGATAAATGATGAAACGATCATTCAAAGTGTGTTAAATCCTCAAACAGTTCAAGAAGTGGAAAGTGATGAGGAAGAAGAGGGTAGTGCATCAAATAACGTTACTTGGCGTGAGGCAACCGACGTGATACACACTTTTATAAAATTTGTGGAGACAAATAAACATTACAACATGGCTGAAGTTATGAATCTTCATATAATCCACAATGCCTTTTTAAACAAAAGATCTAACAACAAAAGACAAGTTGATATAAGATCATTTTTTTTTCAAACCTCAAGTACGACAACCAACGTGGCATCGACCTCCATGGACAATCACTATCACTCACCCTAACATTGAAGAATTATTGATTTTGTTTTAAATGTTTAATTTTTAAGAAAATGTTTACTGTTGTAATTGAACATGGTCCTATGTAATTTAAATAATAAATTTACCTATGTAACTGCACAATAACAGATGTACTGTACCGTTATCCCTTGTTTTATCATATTTAATCTAAACACCCTGATAGTCCGGAAAATTTGATAATCCGGCACGCTCTCGGTCCCGACCATGCCGGATTATCAAGGTCCTACTGTATTAACTTTTTGAGTGTTTTCGATATTGAGTACTTTGAAAATTGTGTCATGTTTTGTATTGATTTGTGTATTAGTTTGTTTAGTTTTGTGTTTGTATATTTATAAATAGGCTATTAAACATCTTGAGGTAAAGAAATTATAAATATTAAATAAATTATATATGCATCAAGAAATAGACTGTAGCAAAAAGTGTGTGTGTGTGTGTGTGTGACCAATTTGAACAGTTGCAGTAAATGTTTACAGTTTGTTAAAACAGCTGTATTTAATTGGGAAAAATAATAATTTATTTTTTATTTTAGGGTAGATATTTTATTTATACAGTAGACTCTCGACTATCCGGCCTATTTTTGAACCTACGTGCCGTGTGCAAAACACAAGTTGCGACATGAAAAGTGCGGATTCCCCCCCCGCTCTTCTACTTAGATGCCATAAGGTGGGTGGTTGGCATGAAACATGGGAAGAGATTCCAAACATATCACTTGTAAGGTCTTCAAAAATTCTTTTGAACCATGAAGGTGGACATTTCAACCTTGAACCCGTGTGTAAAACCAAAGTGGAAGATGAAAACGATAAACTTGTTTCGTTGCTAGAAAAAGTACCAGGGTGTGACAGTGTCAATGCAGAGGACATTAGGGAATGGATGGCAAACGACGAAGTTGATGAAATAACAGATAAAGATAGTGTGGAAATTTTGACACTGGGAGAGAAATAGAAGAAGAGGAGGAGGAGGCATCTTTAGTTGACAGGAAAAATCTCATCCCACATTCGGAAGGGTTCAAGACGATTGAGGCAGCGCTGGAGTACATTAGTCAGCAGGAGGAAGTGACGCCGGCTGATATCATCTGGTTGTGTAAGTGGAGGGACATTGCGTTGTGGAAGAGGGCTAAATCGGATAAGCAGTCATCTATCAAGGGCTTTTTCAAAAACTAAAAACTAAATTTTCACTCTTTTATCTTAGGATTTTACGCATTTGTGTAGACATTTATCAATTAACAGTAAAATAAGTTTAAATCATTTTTTTAAGAATTAAGCCTATGTTTTACGTTTATGTTTTGTTTATTTTAAAATTGTATGTACGAGGGCAGTCCAGAAAGTAACTTACGTTTCAGTGTGGGCAGCGATGGGGCGGGGCTAGCGCCGCCATCTTGGTGACACTGGGTGGCGTGACTCAGTACGCATCCATCTGGGGCTGGTATAGGTTTGTCTTGTGTTTCTGTGCTTTACTAATAATTTTTAAAATGAGTGCTGCGATTGAAAATCCTGCGTGCTGTGAAGTGCGCTCAGTAATACGATTTCTGCAAGCAGAAAACTGCAGACCGGTGGACATTCATCGCTGCACCAATGGCCGTGGATAGCAAATGGCCACACCAATGTGCACGATGATGAGCGAAGTGGCCGGCCGAGTGTTCTTACTGACAAACTGGTGGAGAAAATCAATAAAAAAATCCGTAAAATCGCCGCTTTATGATTACTGAGCTATCACATGAGTTTCCTCAAATTTCACTAATTTGCTTCATGAAGTCGTCACGATAAAGCTTGGTTACCATACGTTTTGTGTGCGATGGGTCCCGAAAATGCTTACAGAAATGCACAAAAAACCAGCGGATGGCATCAGCATTGTCATTTCTTGATGCCTATGACAAGGATGGTGATTCTCTACTGGACTGTATTGTAACGGGGGATGAAACCTGGGTTAGGTACGTTAATTGTGAAACAAAAAATCAATCCATGGAATGAGGCCATACTTGCTCACCCAAAAAACCGAGGAAGTGTTTGCAGACCTCGTCAGCAAGGAAAATGATGGTGACAGTTTCTTGGGACAGAAAAGGGGTTCTCCTGGTAGAGTTTATGGAACGGGGTACCACAATCAACTCCGAGGTTTACTGTGAAACCTTAAAAAAGCTGCGGAGAGCAATCCAAAACAAGCGACTCGGTAAGTTGAGCTCCGGGGTATTGTTCTTCCACAACAACACCCAACCACATACAGCAGCACGAACCCAAGAACTTCTGGGAAAATTTGGATGGGAGATTTTCAGTCATCCCCCATACAGCCCTGATCTGGCACCAAGCGATTATCACCTGTTCATGCGTATGAAAAAGTGGCTGGCAATGCAGCGCTTTGAAGATGACGAATGGCTGATTTTTATCGCAGGCGGCAGATTTTTATGATGAGGGCTTTCAAAAACTCATAAATCGTTATGATAAGTGTTTGAACTTGAATTGAGACTATGTGGAAAAATAGTCTAAGAATGTAGTTTTCAAGTGTGTAAATAAAAATTTTTTTTTCATTTTTTTTTTATTACTTATTCTAAAACGTAAGTTACTTTCTGGACAGCTCTCGTATTCATACTGTACAGTGTACATCATTTTATGTTTCCTGCAATTAAGTTAGACATTATAAAATTTATCTTAAAATGTGTATACAATATTTTTATTCTTGGACTTCCTTTTTCTGTAATACATTTGTAAAACGTACAGTACAGTACAAACATTTATAAAGTCCTGTACTGTACTAAGACGTCAGAAAATATGAATAAGAGCGGGTTTTAGTATAAAAAGTGTGATTTTAATGGTATGGGTGGGGCAGGAAGTGAGTAATTATAGAACTCCAGCCTATCCAGCCTTTTTGTTATCTGGCCTGCCCTCCCGCCACATAGTCGGGAGTCTACTGTATTTATTTTGTTACAGCATTTGGAAGACATCACTACAATTATAAAGGATGAAATTCTTTTAGAAGAAGTGGAAATAGAAATGAATACACAAGAGGTAAAGTTTTTTTTTAATTATCTTGTTGTTGCATCCTCTTCGTTCACTTTATTAATTTAATAATATATATAAAACTTTCACTACTGAACTTACTGTTGTCACTTCCCAAACGTTTCGAGATGTTGTTTCACTTCTTCAGTGGGTGTAATACTGACTGTCGATTACAGAATAACCGTTACGGAAAAATGGTGTGTGATGGGAGTTGAAGGTGGGAAGGGATTGGCGCTGAGGTTTGAATTGTGTGTGTGGATCAGTGTATCGAAGAGTGTATGTGATTTATAATGTATTTGTTCATTTAATATGTTGTTTGGTTGTAGTGTGTGATATCTGTATATTTCAAATTGTTCAGCTGTGTTTAGTTTTCTACTTTTAGGTAAGTAGTGTAATATTTCCATGTTGTGTTCCATGTTTGTGTAACTGTGGTTTTCGTTATGTAAATGTGTGGCAAATGTGGAATGTATGTAGTTTGTGGTGAGAATTTTTTTTTAATATACAATCAGTCTTCCATCTACAAGTAGGTGAGACAAGTGGGATTCATGGTAGATCAGTCTTCCATTGAAGGCGGTCACTTTATTAACAAAATATTTTTGAAGTTGAACATTTATAGTTGAAATTAGATTCAGTCTTAGCCTTTCCGGTGCTCTGGGTGTGTATACACACGAACTTTTATGACAATATGATGCTCCGGATGTGGTAAGTCGCAAAGCATAAGCATAAGCGCTCACACGTGTTGGCAGCAAAAAGGTTAAAACATGGAGACACCTGAGATGTCTTGCATTGGTGCTGTCACCCAACAAGTTGAGTGCTAGTTGATTGGGGTTGGTGATTCAATTTCAGTTGTTAGGTTATACAATAACATTGAATTTCCTGTACCAGTGAAACACTTGAATGTTGTCTTCTACACATTTGTTCCTTGTGAGCAATGAGTAGGTTGATGATTTTTATCAACATGTAATATGAATACATTGTAAATACATCAATAATTGAATGAACGAATCGAGTTTTTTGGCATTGTTTTTACTCGACCTTTTTTTGGCATTTGTCTTTCTGTCTGTTGGGGTATGTCTCACGATTACTTGTCAACACATCAAATGATTTTTGTAAACCTCGGCCTGCGTGTCTGTAACTCTACCCTACAGAACCCTATTGTTTTTGACACTGATCCTGCAAAATGTAGGTGGGAGAGTGGTAAAAAGTGTGAGGATGAAAATTTGGAAAAAATCACAAAAGTCTGTGTGGAATATCGAATTAAAGAGAACTTTAACCATTAAGAATTTAGCTTCATTTTTAAAATCTCAAAAAATGAGGGAAAATTCTGATAAAATAGCAAAAATTCAAAAGTATTATTGGGCATATGGCATGTGGGATATCAAAGGGAATATTAACTAAATTCTGAATGTAGAGGTGAGCTTTAGAAATTTCAATATTTTGGAATGCAAATTTTTAACAGAGCAGCCTAGAATGGAATCAAAAATTATTAAAATCCAGCCGTGGTCAGACTAAAGAATATTTTAACACAAATTAGATGTTTAAAATTTTTAGCCAGTATTGTGTGTTTACTATATAGTTGTTACATTTCTGAACAAAAATTAGGGTATTTTTAATTAAGAAAGTTGTGTTAGTGGTTATAATCACTATTGTCGGTCCATTGTTAAGCAGCAGGGAAATGGGCAGTAGTCGGTACAACTAATTGGAGGAATGAAGCGCCTAGACAATACACAAGTTATACACCTCACAAAAACAGTGGGAGCTTAGTATATTATCTGAAATGAAGACAGATAAACCTGTTTGAAATGATATGCTGTCAAATAGTGGCATTTCTCCTGTGTGTATAGTTTGCTACAATCAACAAAATGAGCTATCACATGACTAAAAACCATAATGACTGCCACACAGTCAACTCCTATGTGGGCCACTCTTTATATACAAAACAATCATAAAACCTGTTAGACATGTGAGAGACAACGATGGGACATGCAACAACACTAATATGCTTCCTAAGCTGCAGAACTTGCTCACTACTTTGAACAAAGTACATTTATTACTGAATGAACTTTTAAATTACATCATTTTTGATTAGCAGAAAATCCTGATTACCATATTTTTTGAACAGAATTAACACTGTTGCACACCACTATAGACAAATTATTCCAATTAGAGCTTTCAAGCTTCACAGCTCATCATCAGATCGGAAATAACAATAATAGGACTAGACAACTTCTTTATACCCACTTGCCCTACCACTAGCTTACACATTTTCATAAACAAGGTATAAGTTAAATGTCCTTTCCGGCTATTATTAACTAGCGAGTTCAGTCAGCCATGTCGGTACTTTTATATTTCTTTCTAGTACATTCTGTGTGTTGTGTGTTTTTTTGTGTACATTCTTTTTAACACATAACATTTTAAATCCTTTCTCATTTAGTTTTAGTATTCATTAAATTTTCTAACCCTTTCTCTCTTTCTTTCAATATTTCTAACTCCTCTAAGCCTTCTTTTAACTGTGTTACTCACTACTTTCAAAATTTCATAGTCTTCTAAAGGATTAACAAACTTATGGTTCTCTTCTATGAAATGTCTTGCATATAACGAATTTGTTGTTCTATTACCTTCTCCACGTTTGTGGAATTCGAATTTCCATCCTGTCTCACCTAGGTACAGTTTGTTGCATTATTTACATTTTAATTTATAAACTCCGCTTCTCTGTAAGATTGGGATTTTTTCTATGTTTATTTCTTATCTTATCAAATACTGTTTCACGTTTTTTAATTGCTATATCTACTCGTATTTTTTAAAACATTGTATAATTTTTCTGGTATGTGATCCTACATATGTCAGTGACCGAGCATAATTGTTTTGTTTTGGTTCATTTTTAGCTTTTTGCATGTTAATACTTTCCATAACTTTATCCACTATGTTGGTGTTATAGTGTCCATTTCCCTACTGCTTAAAAATGGACCAATCTCTTTGTAGATGCCCAGGTTCCCCATATCTAAAAAGCTTCGGTCTTCCATACTTTCTACCTTCATACTGTGGTGCCGAACTTTTAAGACTCTGTCTCTTTTTCTTCCTCTTAATCATTTCTGTTGACACAATCTGTTAGTGTGCGCACTTTATGATTCGCCCAACCAGACGCTGACTTGGAGGCCTCAAACTGTACAGCATAGACAAGCGCATCCACTCTATTCTGGTGTATTGCCATTGTAACAGGTGTTGTAGTTCACTATTAGTCCGGTCAAATTAGCCAAAAAATTGCTAAATAGGGGGGAAAAATCCCGAAGTTTTGGAACTTGGCATAGTTGTTCATTCAAGTGTCCTGTACAACATACTAAAATTCCCCGAAGGTGGTGGGTGAGCGGGAGGGGGGAGTCATTTAAAGGTCTTTTTTTACACTTTTTCTTAAATATCTCGGGAAATATTGAGTTTAGCGAAAAACTAACCCTATACAAAATTAAACTAGAGTAAATTCTCTTCAAAAAAGGTTTTATTCATTTTTTTCTTATGGTCTGTAGTTTTGGAGATAAAGTCGGCGAAAAATGAAAAAAAAATTTTTTTAATCGGGATTTTTGGCTTTATTTGTACAGTTATTCAAACATAAAATACATATAGGAAACTTTTCTCATTGTTTTACATTTTACACATGAAGGTCTATTTCTTCAAAAAAATATCATCTTTAATAGAGTCCACATCGAATTCCTCCTCATCCAGCAATGGACCATTTGTGCAGGATCCTTGGCACTTGGTGCAAACAGAGCTGCATTTCATACCAGCTTTTCGACAGCCACATCTCCCCTCACAAGTACCTGTGCATCTACAGAAAATGTTGCTTAAAACATAATCGGGGGCTGGAGAGTCCAAGGTTTTTATGGGCTCCCTATTTATTGGCATTGCAAGTGCCATCCTCCCCTCGCCTCCATCCCCAGTGCTCTGGTGATAATGTGTTCCCCAGCCATTCCTGTACTTGCAAGTACACTCTGAAGGAGTGTTGCTTTGCAGATCCTTTTGTTGGAGGGAGTGAGGCAAGGTCAGGTGTGAGCTTTTTTGTGGATTTAACAAATGTAGAATATCGATGGCGGTTTAGTTCACCCTCAGTCGAGGCCACGCCATATATTGCCAGGAACATCTCACCTGCTATTGATACCGCATCATGTGTCGATGATGAATCATAAAATGTGGTTGCTATGTCCTTCAGTGTTGTTTGTTGTTTCACAATTGTTGTTTTGCCTTTCCTAAACATTGCAGAGGTAGTGTCACATCCACTTGTCTTTCCTAAACATTGCAGAGGTAGTGTCACATCCACTGAAACTATGAAGGAAGAGAATGATATCGTTAAATTCAAGTTGTTGGAGTTCCTGAGACGAAAAAATCTGTGTTTCTGCCTTTCCCCGTCCAGGCTTGATGAAGAAAATATTGTTAGTTGCTGGTGACAGTGCTATTAGCAATACTAGCGGGTCAACATCCTCACCAACAACAGCAACTGTTCGATATAGAGGAGCTTTGTCAATTGCACATCTCACGATACTAGTGTCAGCATCACCAGCAGCAACTTGTGTTTCGATTCCTGCATCTATCATTTGTTGTGAAAGTAAGTTAATGAGCCTAGTCTTGTTGTTTTCATTTGAAAGAAATTGTTCTTGTTGAACGGTCACCTTTATATGCAGTTCAAAATTTATATCTGCAGATTTTTTCCTCTTCGCTTCTGCTCTGCCCTTTTAGTACTGTTCACATCAGTGTAGCCATCAAAAACTACTGTTATTTCATGGCCATAGTGCTTCTTGACGTAGGTGACATATTGCTGGCAAATAGAAGTAAAGGTAGAGCCAAGGCTCCACTTGACCCTGTGAAGAGAAAATCCACCATCGATAACATTAAAAATATTTGGAATATTCAAGTTGATGTTCGTTGTTGGGAAAAGGCTATAGAGAGCAGATTTTTTGGTTTTCCTTATGCCGCCTTCTTCAAAAAGAGACAATGGATAGGGTGCTAATTCAAACTCCAAAAGAGCTACTAAAGCTTCACCATTTTTCTTAGCGATAGCCACTCTTTGAAATATAACCAGAGGGTTGACAACCAGTTCTTCATTATTAATCTTAACCATACAAGTCATTGACGCTAAGGAAAGAACCTTGTTCTTACGTGACTGCTTCAGGTCTGCAAAGTTACTTCCAACAAGCCTATTTAAGATTTCCGTTCCCACTTGTACTGCAAGGTGGCAGTTTATATTAGAGCTCCCCACAATTCCTGTTGATAACGATACAAGTTTGTCTATTTTAGGGAATGGAGGATGGCTCATAAACTAGTCACTCAGTGTTTTTGTGTCTTCCTTACCTCGAATTTGTCATGAAGCTCTAAAATCAACATGCTGTTCGCCAGATAAAAATTGCACTCCTGCAAATTGCTCCAACGATGAGCAGATAGCACTGGTTGCTGTACTCCCAGCCAACCATTTGGCCAATACAGAATCTGTAATTCCTCTCCCATGGGTCAGACCATCTCTGCTTTTCATACTGCACATCAGGGTCTGTTCAGTTACCATATGTGACCAAGTTCCAGACCATTGAGAGTCAGTCCTTACTACTGTAAAATTTCCTTGGGAAGCAAACATCTTAAACTCCTCAGAGGTCATCATCTGGTCAAGGTTGAGCATATTTTGGAGGTACAAATGCAATGACTTAGCGTACAAGAAGTGGCCACTAGCGTGAAAAAAAGGGATCATGAGCTGAACACAACGTAAATGATCATCCCAATCTCCAGAGCGTTCTGCAGCAATAAAATCCTTCATTGTTGTGATCATATCAAAGTACTGCACCCAAAGCGCAGCAGTTGGCCCATTTTTTCTAAATTCGTCTAATTTATTTTTAAATTTAAGTTGAAGAGAAGCCAGCTGGTCATTGTTGTTAATAGTGTCGAGGGTCAATTGGTTATTTTCCACATTCATCATGATCAAATGTACACTTTCTTCCTCTTCTTTCGAGATTTCACAGCTCGACAATATGATTTTTGCCAGAGCATTCTGAATGAGCAAGTGAGCACGAACAGCTCTGCTATATGCATGTCCATCCAGCATTTTATCTATGGAATTTGGGGCAAAAATTGTACTCTGTAATTCTTTAAGACCACTTCCTGCAAGAGTCTGTCCAATGCACCCCAAAAATGACATTACCATATGGAATCCACCAAGTCTAACCATGACATTTTGCAAATGATCATCTGGGCAAGATGCCACGTTTTCCCGAGCCTTAATGTATAGTGGCTGGTCAAAGGTGATGATGCACGTGTTGATTTGTCTCTTCTTGCACTCTTCTGCAGCCATCGTCAATGCTGTGTAGATTGTACTGTAGTCGCTAGGAGTATAATTCATAAATGGTGAAGGTATCACAGCACTTATATCCAACGTTTTGTTTGGTTTAATACAGTTGCATGAAACCCTTCCATTCTGGTGTCCCAGGTATTTCAAGCCATTTTGAACACAGCCACAACATATCAGATAGATTGGGCGCGGGATTGTCAATTACAAGGGGTTTGAGCTCTTTAAGATTTTGCACAAAGCATTTTTTTAACCCATTTCCACCTGGATTCTCATACATTTGCAGTTTGCATACCCCCATTTCCCCAACTTTTTTGGCAGGAGGAGCAGAGGTCAGTTTCTCAATGTTCGTTCCAAGTGGGATACATTTTGCAGGAGTTGTACATTTGATCCCTCCCATACTGTGAAACGTGTTTAAACCATCAATAGTTGCCACATTAAAATCTGCGTTATCAAAGACGAATTGTGTGAATGTCCCCGATGGAACAAGCTGTTGAGGGTGATAGATAGCAGACAACTCCAACATCTGAGCATCATTGTACGACCCACAAAATCCTAAATTTGAAAGCAGATTCAATAAACTTTTTGAACCAAATTTTCTATGGATGAAAAGGGCAAGACCATGCAGAATTGGTGAAGTAAAAGTTCTTGGCCGAACCATGGAGATGATAACATGGGCGAGCGATATTTTCTTCCTTTTGATTTTCTCTGTGTTCCCTCTCCTTGTTTGTAATAGTGGCTCCAACAAGGCATTGAGAGACTGAGGAATCATTTCTTCTGCCTCATTCATAAAGTTGTCACATGGAGGGTATGTCTTTGTTTCATAAAATCGAGATTGCAAATCATCTTTTATGATGGCAGCTGCCGTGCGAACAACCCGAAGACGCTCTTCTTGTTCGTCCTCACACTTTGATGTGTACCACTTGTTGTTCAGGATTTTGTGACCAACGTCACAGAAGCAAACAACAGTTTTGTGTGCACGTAAAGGACTAATGAGTAAGCGCTCACCGTAATGTTCCTTCAACTTGTGTACAATAGTTTTTGTTGAAGGCTTTTCTCCCGAAATTTGCTCCATCAACTCATCAAGTGAACATTGACAGTCATCATTATTATTCTCTAAGTACTTACAGATTTCATCCATTGCTTTCAAAACGTTTTATTCCTCAGGACGTCCTCTCTTTTTCCCCGTGGGTAGATTCGTTGTAAAGAAATTTTTGGCGCAGGTGTGATGATAGATGGCATTAGCAGCAAATAAATTAGGAGTATTTATTATTCTTGTGGCAACTTGGTTCCCCCATTCGTCATCCCTTCTTTTTACTGCATCCATTACTTTTTCATTCATTTCTGTGGTACGTACCGCAAAGACATCCTCACGTTTATCCAGGGGTCTCTTTTTCTGTTGTTCTCGAAATTCTTGGCTGATCTCCGTAGCACAAAAAAAACACTTGGTTTTAAAATCAAAACTTTCACGGGGAGGGCGAGGTTTAGATGATGAAGTGGATGCATCTTGTTTTCTAGCTGTTTTTATGTCAGCTGCTATTGAGGAAGCTCTTGTGTACTGTTTTCTACAAGACGTATGCATGACTGTTGTTTTCTGTCCTTCAAGTTTTTCATATTTTCCATCTCCTCTAGCCATACTAGCACTTATCAAACTCTGGAAAGCTTTTGCGCCCAATTGACTGGCGTCACTATGTGACACTTCCTTTTCACATAAAAAACACTTTTCGGACATGATTCGCACAAACCCGGAGCACCGCTAAAGGAAAAACACTATTTATTTAAAACACTTTCGACTCTCGAATTATTACCGCTCATAAGAAGCCTTGGAGGGGCACTGAAACTGATTTTTGTATGAATCAAGTTTTCTCCGCAACTCTAGCGCTGTCTATAAACCGGCATGAACTACTTGGAGCCTTTCGATAACGCAGTACTGCAATCCATGCTGTATTACCTATACTGTAGTACTGTTATTCGTACTCGTACTCTATTATCGTTACTATACGCAGGGAATCTAACAAGCGAAACATGAAATATTGCTAGGATTTACTTGATCTCGCTTACTATTCAAAGCAGATTGCTTTGTAAAGTTTCCTTAGAATGTTTAGAGTTCTTTCAGGCATTTTTTAGCATGTCATCTTGCCTTAGTAATTACAACACAAAAAGTTAAAACATTCCTGTAATTTTAAAGCATGCTCCTTTACCGTAGGTGATATTTAAACAATGTATAATTTAAGTTTTGTGTATTTTATGTTTGAATAATAATAATAATAATAATAATAATGTATTTTGTTTGAATAATAATAATATTTTTTTATTTGTAATTGTAATTGTACAAATTAAGCCAAAAACCCAGATTTTTGAATTTTTTCAATTTTCCACCAACTCTATCTCCAAAACTATAGCCACTACGAAAAAAATGAATAGGCCTTTTCTTGAAGAGAATTTACTCTAGTTTAATTTTGTATAGGGTTAGTTTTTCGCTAAACTCAGTATTTCCCGAGATATTTAAGAAAAAGTTTAAAAAAAGACCTTTAAATGACTCTCCCCTCCCATTCACCCCCCACCTTCGGGGAATTATAGTAAGTTGTACAGGACACTCGAATGAGCAACTATGCCAAGTTTCAAAACTTCGGGATTTTTTCCCCTATTTTGGCTAAGTTGACTGGACTATATCTCAGACACCATCAGTAAATATCTGTATCACCAATGTCATTCAGAAATTCTCTGGTGCTCTATGATAGGCCAGTCTAACTAGCAAGTCAATACTTGCTTCAAACTGTTCTACATAAGAGTTCTGGCTGTAAGGTGACACTTTCTGTAGTAGCTCTAAGGCAGATACTTGAAAGCAAGAATAAGTGAAACCAATAATATGTGCTTGCGACTTCAGATTGCCGAAGATATGTTGTCCAGTAGTGCTTCCATCAAATGTTGGGCCCTTGATATGAATAGGCATGACTGCAGTCAAAGTAACTCTCTCTGTTGCCTTATTTTCTGTATTTTTTTGGGCTTTACCTTTTTTGGTACAATCTGTTGAGAAATTTGATTTGAAACACAGGGTGTTTTTTCATTGACTGTTCAGCTTCTGTTTTAATCTGTTATTTTACATTTGCAGTCTACTTCTCTACTACAGATAATCTTACCTCTTGCCCACTGAGATCATGTAATTCACCCACACCTCCACATAGTAGAACCCAACTCTGCAGTAGTATGCTCTTGCAAATGCCTTTGTTCCTATATCAGTACTTTTATGTGTTCTGTTTCTTGCTGGTGTTCTTCTTTTTGTCATTATATCTAAGCAGGGATGCTTTTAATGAACTAAATGAATAAGTATTACCTTCTTAGTCCGTCCTGTAGCTTCCTTATATAAATTTTAAAAATGTAAAAACAGCGTGTTTCAGAACTTATGTTCCATCATCAGGCGCGTTTCACTTGTTGGAGGTCGTCAACACATTAAGATACAACACATATTTAAACACAAAAAAACTAATTAACAATAGCGTGCAAAGTTCATGGTTGGCACCGTACGGTGTAATATCCATACTGCCATCTGTTGTCATTGTTGTCTGTGCGCTATCTGTGATGTGGGCTTCAGGCGTTCAGAGAATTGCAATGCTGTATCATACAATGTGTTGGAATGAAAATTCAGCTGGTCATTTAACAAATGCGTGGGATAAAATTTATACGCCTTATACACTTCAAACTCCTCGACAGCACTTGTGAAGTTACACCCAAATTATAAATAAATAAATAAAATAATACTGCCAGAACCTTACCTGCGAACTTTTCTCGCCGACTTAACATTTTTATAAATTCCAACAGAAGTTCAGGGCCGCCAACATATTTTTTAAGTTAAAATATGTAAAACTTGTATACGCTTCCTTAATTAAAACTGGATAATTTTGCAATCTGACTTCCCCAATTCAGAAGATTCCCGGAAACGTTAGACGAATTTTTCAGCACAGCACACTAGGAAATGGTAACAACGAAATAATTACGCTAACACATGGTTATATTCTGTTAAAACAAATCTTATTCATGTATTCAAATTTCGTTACTTCTTTCTTTCTCTTATTTTTGTACTTCTTTCTACTTACATCTATTACATAATATCTTATTGTAATAACCCCTACTTATAAGCCAGTACTATTACGTTATATTTTCCCTGATTTTTTTTACGTACACACACTCTCACTCTATTACTCAATTTTAACACCGTTTTATTTATGAGCTCATTAATGATTTATAATGTTTTGACCAAATGAATCTCTCTTTTTACTTGTTACCTATTAGCGTAATATCCAAATGTTGTCCGGAACTGTTTTCACTAAACACTCTCCACTCCGATCAAAGTTTAACGTCATTTAATCGTCACTTCATTATTTAACACTCGTTGTACATTTTATAATACCTTGGTAGGCCTACTTTAATACTTTTTCGGCCTACCAGAAACTCATCCGAGACTATGGTTGAATTAATGACTGTACTGGTTGAAGACTGGCTTTTCAATATCCAGCGTCAAGCGAAGCATGGGTCCGCTCGGCAGCCCGTCTCGCTGGCCACGTGTTAGTAAATTCGAACGCTGATTGGCTCTTTCCATCTCATGTGCGGTTATGGAATGTATGTACATGTCTTTCATGCTGGGAAAGTTGGCCCACACGTACGCGCATACGCATAAATACGCACCCTTGTTGATAGTCTGCATTCCCAGACTAGTTAATTGCTTTTGTGCCTCGCACGGCTTGGTACCGCACTGACTGCAAGGTGTTCAAAAATGTCAAGCGTTTGTGATCAACACATTGTTCAGCTTGAGTTGCTACTACTTTTTACGATTAGTAAAGAATAAAATAAATCCCAATAGTTTGTCCTGTTACACACTCATGTACCGGCCGTACTTACAAACATGTATGGGTATAAGATTTGTAGCAAAATTGTGTAATTGTGGTTACTATTCGGCAGTTACATTAAAATTAAAATTTTTATACATTTCAAAAAACAAGCAGTTTTACAAAAAAAGTAATCCGTTCCTCGGTATGGAACTGTTCGTCAGGTGATCGCACTCAAAATGTTAAGTATAGTGGAATGGTATGTAAGGTTGTAGTATGCATGTGGGAGGGTACAACATTATTTTATTGGATATATATTATAACGCTATATTTTATTTTGTTTATATTATTTCTTGAATATGTGAGTGAAGTTAAGTTATTTTAACTTTTATTTATTAACATGGATTACTGTTTGTTTGGGGACGGATGTTGGGTTTCGTTTTGAGTTGTCAAGATTGATGTTACCAGACTCATTTACCATAGGTTATTACACTTGATGGAATTACTTATGTCGTCGTGGTCGGGTTCTGTCTTCTTATTCTGAAATAAAATTCTTTATTTTATTTTATTTTTTAATAAAAGACAACTTGCATCAATTAGGGGAAAATATTATATATTTTTCATAAGTTACTGCCTTCGTTGTTCTAATGTTTATTTGGTACAATTCAAAAGTCGATTCTTAATCTCAGTTCGATTCAGAGTTACACTTCCGATAGTTATATAAACTCCTGGATTCTTTTGACTGTTATTAAAAAGTACAAAATGCAACTAAGAAGTACAACATATTACAATTAAAATCATACTTAATTACGAATAACAATAAAATTAAAATCAAGAAAATACAATGAAATAGTTGTTTGAGCGAGCACAATAGTTAGTGTCGACGCAGTGTTGATTTCGGTTGGCAGTGCCAAGATAGCGGACTGACGCTAAGCGAGTACAGAGTTAATTTACCTCCCGACTATTTAAAACAAGTTTTTAAAATATAATAAGTCAAAAATTGTTCACTGGTGTTGAATTGGTCTTTTCACTTTGCTTCTGATGAATAAGTGTTATGTGATTTAGTTATGGTGTTGTATAATTATTACTAGTGTTAGTATATATAAGGTTCGGTCTCACCACTTTGGTAGATCAATTTTATTTGTTTTTTTTAGAGATATTATTTTCTTCTTTCTTCTTGTTTTATTATTACATTATTATTTCTTCGTTCTAGTTTGACACTGTTAATTATTTTACTTTCACTCTTCTTCTGACTTGGACTTGACTCTATCATATACTTTTTATACAGAGCAGCATAGATTAGTTCTTTATACTATCGAGTCTAACAATCAAGTGAAGAAATTTCCTTATACCTTCAACGGGCTTGACCAAAATTTCTCATTGGTCAGAATCATCGAGTTAGGTGGTCACATGATCTTAATTATTTAAGATACAAAATTTTACATCTTCTAGCTACAATTACTACCTGTCTATTATATAATAAATCTAATTAGTTTACAGTACAATATTCCTTATAACAAGACAAAAATTTAGACACCTCACATGGCGTAGGTGTGTGTCCTAATAATTAATTTAACATTTTATAAAATTTCATCTCATAAACCATTCCATGTAATTCACATTAACATTCCATTAATTAATTAAAATTTTGCTTCTGACACTTAAATAAACCATATATTAGTATTTATACCATTTTTTACTATTTATTACAGTGCTGTGATGGTTTAATAGTTGGATTTACAATAATTTATATTTTGATATTGGCCAATTAATTGGTATTTCTCTATAGCTCAAAGTTTCAATTTAAAATTACTGTATGACCTTGTGGCTGTATACACTATTATTATTACATGCATTGAAGTATCCATTATGTTATTATAATCCATTGAATTGATTCTGATAAAGTGAAAAACAAAATTGACATAAAACAAACATATTACCATAATGTTAGGCCATTATGGTCAAACTCAAACCAACTTTAAACAATAAAACTTTCGTTTAATAACTTCTTAATATCTATTGGTATAGTTGGTCAATTTATTATGACCTATTATTAAGTATTATTGAAACCTGGCCAATTTAAACAATCTAACTCATATTACCCTAAATTAAGGTTTAACATTATTCCTTAGGCTTTCACGGCCGGTGTCATTTGAATTATGAAAGATATCCGGGCTGTTTGGCCGTGGTCCCTGGTTAAAATCAAAACCAAAAACGTTTCGGCAGCTCCACTGGCTGCCATCATCAGTGGAATTAAATTTCTGCACTTTGGGTGTCCACGTGCAGGCCCACAGTACTGTGGTATAGACTAAAGCTGTCCTGCCATGCTACCTGTACATATAAATTCAGCAAAGTCCCACGTACAGGTAAAAATGACACCATCAACCAATCACAACAGAGATGGTGTATGATTGGCTCGCACCAAGCTACGCCATTATGTGACTCACTTGTTTTCCAAGAAATACTGTGGGGAAGGCTGCTGATTTCCCGCGATGCTACCTGTGCTAATTGTTTACTAATTGCAACCCCCGCACAGGTAAGTACAGCATCACCGGCCAATCAGAAACAAGAAGGTGTGTGAGAGGCTCGCATCGCGCCATGCCATAATGTACTGCTTTCACCCCGCCGATTCATAGCGATCGCAGCATGCTTCTGAATCAAGACGGACTCCATATGAAGACGAGGGAAGTAATCACTCACCGCCGACAAGAGTTTCGTCTCATCGAAACGGATCCGATGGTCGGCATTGGCGAGCACGTGTTCGGCCACGGCAGACTTCTCCGGCTGTCCCAGTCTACAGTAACAGCTATGTTCACCCACGCGTGTGCGGACGCTGCGCTTCGTGGTACCAATGTACACCTGGCCGCATGAGCAGGGAACTCCGTACACACCGCACGATGACAGCCGGTCTCGGACATCCTTCGTCGGCCGCAAGAACTGGTGTATCTTCTTTGTCGGCTTGAAAACTGGCCTCCACCACGCCGACTGAGCAGCCTACCAATGCGGTCCGTCACCCCATGAATGTAGGGCAACGCCGCGAAACCGACGGTCTCCCGTGAATCCACTTCCGGCCTGGCTGTTCTTCTCGGCCGGACTGCACGTCTCACCTCCCCGACGGAATACCCATTGGCCTGCAGCGCTAGTTCGAGGTGGCGCAGCTCATCATCGAGGTACCGGGGCTCGCATATCCTCCTAGCCCGGTCCACCAAGGTCTTCAACACCGCCCTCTTCTGGCTGGGATGGTGGTTCGACTGTTTATGGAGATAGCGGTTAGTGTGCGTCGATTTCCTATAAACTTTATGTCCGAGGCTGCCATCGGTCCTTCTAAGGACCAACACGTCCAGAAAAGCCAGCTGATTGTCGGTCTCCCTCTCAACGGTACACTGTATCCGTGGGTGAACCTGATTGAGATGTGCCAGGAACCTGCCGAGTTCTTCCTCACCATGGCTCCAGATAACAAATGTGTCATCAACATACCGGAACCAGCACCTCGGCTTCAGCGGAAAAGATGTAATTGCCTGCTGTTCGAACTTTTCCATATACAAGTTTGCCACCACAGGACTGAGTGGACTCCCCATGGCCACACCATCAATCATTTCGAAGAACTCACCGCCGTACTGAAAATATGTAGTTTTCAGAACATGCCGGAAAAGCGCTGTAATGTCTGCCGGAAAAAGGTTAGCTAAGTGGCCAAGGACATCATCTACGGGCACCATGGTGAACAACGGAACCACGTCAAAGCTGACCATTATGTCTCCAGGCTGCAACGACAACCCACCGAGCCTTTCAAGAAAGTGTGTTGAATCCCTCACATATGACTCCGTACCACCTATATGAGGCCGGGGAAGCTCGGTCAAGTGTTTAGCTAGATGGTAGGTTGGAGATCCTATGGCGCTGACGATGGGTCTGAGCGGGACGTCCGGCTTGTGGATTTTGGGGAGCCCATAAAGCCTATGTGGAAAGGCTTCCGAACACCGGACGGCTGCCTTCACATCAGGCTCCAAGGAAGACCGCTTAACCAGAAAATCGGTCCTTTTTAAGACCACTGCGGTTGGATTTCTTCGCAGTTTTTTTTAGTTTTCTGGGTCCAGCAGTTCCCCGATCTTCCGTTGGTAGTCTTCGGTGTTCATTACAACAGTCGCACTCCCCTTATCCGCCAGTAATATGATGACAGACTCATCCCGCCTTAATGTCCTTAGTGCCCGCAGCGCACTCACTGGTATGTTGCATCGCGGCGGTTTTGCTCTAGCCAGGATCCTCGATGCTTCGATCCTGACTTCATCTGCCTGTTCATGCGGCAGCCGCCGCACTCCAGCTTCAACGTTGGCAATGATGTCCTCCACTGGAATCTTCTTAGGGGCCACTGCAAACTTCTCCCCCCTCGCCAAGACAGCAGTTTCGGTGGTGGTAAGCTGGCGGTCCGACAAGTTCACTACCGTCCTGTCCGTCTCTAAGCTGCTGCGCTGTTGTCCCTGGTTGTTCTCCTAGGGGCTATCTCCCCAGTACTTACTCTCATGGCGCGATCGAACACTATCGCGAACGGCCTCGGAAGCGCTGGAACTTAGGCTATCCACCAGATTCCAGTGGCCACATGACAACACAGTGCTTAATTCCAGGTGTAGGCGGAACAACCTCATATTGTTGTCGGCAAGATCTTTCCTGGTCTGGTGGATACGTTCGCGTAGCATCGCCTGCTCTGCACGTCGATAAATGCGACTGGCTTGCGGTGTAAAAATGGAATTCTTCAATTTAAGAAACCGGGGAATAACACCAGTATCCCGGCATCTTGACAGAAAAGCCAGTGAACAGAGCAGGTGTACCTTCTTCTTTCTTAGCCCCTCAAATTGTCTAATATTTTTTGAAACTTCCTCCCCGTAGAGGCGTCTTAAATTATTCCTTAGGCTTTCACGGCCGGTATCATTTGAATTATGAAAGATATCCGGGCTGTTTGGCCGTGGTCCCTGGTTAAAATCAAAACCAAACGTTTCAGCAGCTCCACTGGCTGCCATCATCAGTGGAATTAAATTTCTGCACTTTGGGTGTCCACGTGCAGACCCACAACTGATATGTCTCCCCTTAGATGCATTGGTTTGTGTTTTGAGGCATTGGTTTGCTTAACTCTAAAATTTCTTCAACAACCAAAACAAACAAGATTTAGGACAGAAAATCCATTTCCACTTTTGACAATCCTATATTTATCAAAGCTTTCTGACTCCAGTCAATATTAACTTACTTCCTTCACCACAAGAAAACGTATTCTTATACTAAGCATAACACACAAATCAAATTTTTAATTTTCAAACGCAACAACAACTATTCATCTTCATTATATAAAATCGAAAAATATAACTATTATGGCAAACACTTCAAATATTTTAAATTTTCTTTACTCAGCTTTCCCGATACTCATATTTCTTTGCAACAGAATCATAATTATATTTTTATATCCAACACCAATATCAACGTTATTTCTTTACTTAATATTTGTTACCGTTGCTACCAATAACAATAAAACAATAAAACATTGAACATCGAATATTAACATTGTTATATTCGCATTACACAATTCACATTTACTTACTTTGAGTAAGACCCCTTCTCTTTTATCTTTTCTGTCTGGCCTCTCTTGGTCAACCCGTGTTCTTTCCGACCCTGACACTATTAGGTTACCGAGGGCTAGGGGTCTTTCAGTTTCATATTTCTATTACTCTGTACTTATTGGATAAACAGTAAAGCAATGGATAAAACAAAAAAAGGAATGACTACCCCAGGTGGCAGACCAGGTAAAAACCTGGTAAATCCACCCTCTTCGGAGGTTGGCCCCATGGATTCTGGGGGGGGGGCAGCTATTGCTTAGTGAGGATCCGTTTAGAAGAGGTTCATTGGTGGCAAGGTCTCCGCCAACTAATATAAACTGTAGCTTGGAAAAACAAAACGCACAGATACCAACACTGGAAGTCCCAGAAGACACAATAAGCAGACTGCAGGCTCAGCTTAATTCTGCTTATAACGAAATCAGACGACTACAGGAAGAAATCAAGAAGTTACAGTCTAGGGTATCCTATAGTCCAGCCAACTCGGAAGAAGAGGAAAAAATCGTGGCCAAAGAAACTGCTTGGATACTGGAAAAGAATAAAAGACGTAAAAGGAAAACTATGGAATCACCAGAAACACCGAAAACCAGTCCAATAAACAAAAGTAAGAGGACTAAAGAAAATGTAAAAAAATTGGCTAAGCCACCGCCAGTGATACTGAGCAATGTGGAAAATTATATAGAAATAAGTCAGAAACTGAAATCAAGAGATCTGAAATTTAACACCAGCATGATGAACAACAATCAGCTGAAAATTAATGTAGACACAGAAATGCAATAGAGAGAACTGACAAAACTCCTAAAAGAAAGTAAGTTGGAATGGCATACTTATGAAAATAAACAGACCAGACCAATAAGAGTCATGGCACATAACTTGCATCCAACATGCAAATCAGAAGAGATTAAAGAGGAGTTATTGAATAGAGGATATAAAGTCCTTGAAGTAGTTAATAAAATTAGAAAGACTAAAGTTGACGGCAAGGAAAAAAATCATACATTTGCCATTATTTATGCCAACGTTTGACAGATCAGAGGATATAAAAAAATATTTGATATTCAATATTTATGTCATATGAAAATAAAAATTGAAGCTCTCAAGAGTAACAAACTGATACCACAGTGTAAAAGGTGTCAAAGATATGGTCACACTCATAAGTATTGCCAACATGGACCTATCTGTGTTAAATGTGCAGGCAATCACAGGACCATCGATTGCCAGCTAAAACGAGATGTGCCACCAAAGTGTTCAAATTGTGCAGAAGCACATCCTGCTAGCTACAGGGGTTGTTTGGTTGCACGTGAACTTCAAATAAGACGCAATAATTTAATAAGTGAGAGACGACCTAAAAAACCTCAACCAAGAACTTTCACAGCTAATAAAATCAATAGTGAAATGTCCTTTGCTCAAGCAGTTAAAGCTAACAAGACTTTAGTTCAAAATGATGATTCATCAATGGTGCAAATGATGCAGAATATGATGGACATGATGAAAATAGTCATGGATCGACTAGATAGATTAGAAGCCAGAAATCCGGGCACAATCCCACAGAGAACTAATCAATGGACCAGAAAGACCTAAGGATAGCTACCTGGAATGCCAACGGTATTCAGAACAGAAAGCAAGAAATAGAATTATTCCTCAAGGCACAAGACATTGATATATGTCTAGTATCAGAGACACTTAACAAATCAGTCATGCTTAAAAATAAATGGATACCAGGTATATCAAACAATTCATCCGGATAATAAAGCCAAAGGAGGAAGTGCTATTATTATTAAGAATAGGATTAACCACTATGAGGAGTGTCACCTTCAGACTGCAGAAATCCAACTCACTGTAGTTGGAATCAAATTCACCAAGCAAAAACTAATCATTGGTGCGATATACTGTCCTCCAAGACACAACCTAAAGGAGTTAGATTACAAGAAATTTATGTTACACCTAGGAGAGAGATTCATTGTAGGCGGAGACTACAATGCCAAACATGTAGATTGGGGATCCAGATTAACAACAACTAAAGGTAGCGAGCTTAATAAAGCAATACAAGAAACAGGTTGTAGCTTCCACAGTACAGGCAAACCTACTTACTGGCCTACAGATCCTAATAAAATTCCAGATCTATTAGATTTCTTCATATCAAGGAGGGTCTCGCAGAACTTTATTGATATCGAGGAGAATTTTGATCTTGACTCTGATCATTCAGCAGTAATCCTGACGCTGAGTGAAAGGATAATAAAAAAAGTAAACAAACCAAGCCTAGTTAACAAAACTACTGATTGGGAAAGCTTCAAATTAGAACTTGAAGGCAAGATACAACTAAATGTTCAGATGAGAACTAAACAGCAATTAGAAATAGAAGCCGAGAAGTTCAATTATAATATTCAAACTACAGCCTGGAACAATACGAGAGAAATCACCCATGGAATTGTTGGTAACAACTATCCTAGAGAGATCAGAGAACTTGTCAAAGAAAAGAGGCGAGCTAGAAGAAAATGGCAACAGACTCGTGACCCAAATGATAAAACTGTACTTAACAACAAATCGCAACAACTAAAGCATGTAATACAGAAGTTAAAAGAAGCATCAATAGCTTCCTATTTGGAAAATCTAACAGCAGATGCAGATACAGAGTACTCGTTGTGGAAAGCAACGAGGAAGCTTAAAAGGTCGATCACTCTATTACCACCTATTAGAAAAAGCGACAGTACATGGGCTAGAGATAATAAGGAAAAAGCTGAAGCGTTTGCTAGCTGACATTTTTAAGCCAAATAATACCCAGTCTGATACAGAGTTAGATGAAGATACAAATCATGAAGAGGAGGACATTCAACTGGTCACCCCAAAAGAGGTAGCTAAGGAGATCAAGATAAACTTGAAGCCCCCCGAAAATCACCTGGCTTTGACCTCATTACAGGTGAGATCTTAAAGCAGTTACCTAAGAAAGGGATTGTTATGCTTACATATTTATTCAATGCGGCACGTAGGCTAAAGCATGTTCCTAGTGTCTGGAAGGTGGCAGAAGTTATTATGCTATGTAAACCAGGCAAACTGCCAAATGAGGCCAAATCATATCGGCCCATATCACTGTTGCCAACTATATCAAAGCTTTTTGAAAAACTTCTGTTGCAAAGGCTAAATCGAGTAATAGAGAGAAAAAAGCTGATACCAAATCATCAATTCAGGTTCAGACAAGAACATTCCACAATAGACCAAGTACATAGAATAACAGACACAATAGAGAAAGCACTAGAGAAAAAGCTAATCTGCTCGACAATCTTCCTCGATGTGGCTCAGGCCTTTGATAAAGTTTGGCATAAAGGTTTAATACATAAACTTAATAAAATGCTACCAAAACAATATGCTGACGTATTAAAATCATATATATCGGAAAGATTATTTAGAGTAAAACAGGAAGACGACTATTCTGAGCTAAGAGAAGTGAGGGCAGGTGTGCCCCAAGGGTCCTCTACTTGTTGTTTACATGTGATCGGCACAGCCAGAGAATGTGACTGTTGCTACTTTCGCTGATGACACAGCTATAATGGCGATTGGTTCGACCTTAGGTGAAGCTACCAACATGCTTCAAGATGCTAGTGATCAGACACAGCAGTGGACTAGGAGATGGAAAATTAAGCTTAATGAACTGAAATCTGTCAAAATATCAATTTTACAAACAAAAGAATAGAGAACAGTCTTCCAGTTACCTTAAGTGGTGTTGTAGTACCATATGCAAGCACTGCCAAATATTTGGGGATGACCCTAGATACAAAGCTATGATGGAAGGGGCACATTAGAAAAAAAAGGACGGAGCTTGGCCTCAAATATAGACAACTGTATTGGCTCTTGGGACGAAATTCTCAGTTGTCAATACACAACAATTCTGATATATAACCAAATTCTGAAACCAATTTGGCTTTATGGAATTCAACTGTGGGGTTGTGCGAAAGAAACGAACATTAGATGTATTCAAACTTTTCCAGAATAGAGTGCTACGGAACATGGTAAGTGCTCCATGGTACATCAGAAATAGTGATCTACATCGTGACCTTAGGATCCCTGATGTCGCCAGTGAAATTAAAAAGTTTGCTGCAAAGCACGAATCTAGACTACACCAGCATATCATTGTAGGAGCTATTCAACTGCTTGACAACACCAATACAGTGAGAAGGCTGAAGAGAACTAAAACTTTTGAATTAGTGTAGTGCAGTGTGTGCAGAAATCTAGAAAGTAATATATAGTACACCAGTGGGCGACTGTATAAGTAACTTAAATTATAACATACATTAGATGTAAATTGATGGTTGGTCTTTTAGACCAGTTTCAAAAAAAAAAAAAAAAAAAAAAAAAAATAATAACTTGTATCAAAACTTCATAACATTATCATTATCAACTCTCTATTAACTCTTTACCATTCTTTTATATCAACTTTTAATTATTTAACATTTAACTATTTAACATTTGGTACAATGATATTCTATAAAAAATTTCAAGTTTATTGTTAACCTTTCTGTTACATCACCTTTCTACTATGAATTTTCCTTTTCTAACATTTTCATCAATACTTATCTGGTTTGGGTGACTCTCTGTTATTCACTATTATCTATATCTTATTTTGGCATTTATCTATCTAACCTTACTCACCTTCCTTTCCTAATAACAACCATTACTACCAACCAGATTTACATATTATGACACCAATCTCGCCATTACAACCCCCTTCAACATTAATTCTATTTATACCGTTCACTTCTTTAAGTGAAATTTCTATTACCTCTTTGTACTAGGATGTGTGTACCCTACCTGGCAATATACGCGTTCATAACCTTTTGCCCTCCACCAAATATCGGCAAACACTCTTACCCTTCTCTAATTACGGGAACTGCCCAACGACGCACGTTGATCACTGCTTACACCACTATCCTTACTACAAAATGTCACCATCAACTATTTACTCTTTAATTACATATTACTCATCTTCTCTACATATAATCCCTAACTACTGTGTCCCTAAAATATCTAACACCCTCTTTGTGTATTATCTGTCTCTCAACTTCTTATTCTCTCTAACTCCCAATAAAATTAATTCTGACTAATTCATATGCCTTATTTATCATTATCACCCAAACCTCTTTACAACATTTCACTTTAATATAACACCAGAAAATTCATCCCTTACCTTACAATAATAATACAACACAATATCCAAATATAGTACATGTTTACTCATTTACTAATCATTAGAAAGCGGATCTCATAATTATTTAAATTCATTATCACAATTAATTATTCTTCAATTATTTAAAATTCTACAGTACATGGTTTACATAAAATACATATAATACACAACATCAAAAGTACACAAATACATTGACATTACTACACAAAAAAAATATACAATCCAAATTATCATTTAATCATGTACCATAAATCAGTTCATAAAACAGTCCATCTTGAAACCACACTATCACATTATTAAATGTTTATAACACGATAAAATATTTATCCTCCATCATCGAACAATAATCTTATCATACTTATACATAACTCATTTTTAATTAAGTACTTATATCTTTTGTAATATAATAACTATTTAAATTTGTTTTATCCATTATACCATAGTAATATTCTGCATGATTGCTCCATATTACTATATCATAAAACTTGTCAACATTCGGTATGGTCCTGTCACCTTCAGTATGATAGTCACAATCAGGTAAGTTACAAAGTCATTATTTTCATTATCATCTCCTACTACCTCAGTTTCACTACAAGGTAAGTTCTTATTTTTATTACTTCTCTCTCCACCTAATCTTATGATAAATTCTTCATAGGTTCTATTTATTTTAAAAATCTCTATTTCTCTCTTTCTCTCACGATACCTCTCACTTTAAAAATATCTCTCTCTATCACACCAGGCTACATTCTCTCTCTCTACATTTGCATAGTGCACTACTACTTCATAAAAACACCCCCTGACTTTACCAGGTACATCAACCCAAAAAACTAAGGGATCATTTGGAGACCACATGTCTCCCACATAAATTCTAGAGGAACCTTCGTCCTCAAACAACATTTGTGGAATCTTTATTTCACTTATATCACTTGGAAAATTTGCCCTCTGCCCACCATACTCACTTAAACTCTCCTTACACCCTCTTTCAATCTCATCAACAACTATCTCCTCACCATTAACCTCTACTCTCATGAAAATCTCATTATCACTACCAACATCCACACTATTGTCTTCTAATACCATATTTTTATTTATTTTATAATTTTCACCACTACTTACCTTGTCTTTATGTTTAATTTGTCTATTTCTCTACTCTTAGAATTATCATCTACTTTATTCCTTTTCATGCGTAGCTCATCAAAACGTTTAGCAAAATTTAAATTTTGTTTTTTGATTTCATTAATATCGCTTTTTAGATCGCTATTTTGCTCTTTCAATTCGTCAAATTTTACGTTCTGTTCATCAAACTTCATATCGAGTTTATTAAATTTCTCATTTAAAAGCATTTGCATCATTTTGATCATATCGTTATCATCAGTCTTTTTATTCGCTACTGGTGTTGAGTGCACACCTTCACTCATAATTAATGATTCTGTCATACTCGTTTGGCTTTCATTCGCAGTGAGGCTGCTATTTTCGCTATTGTTTGCCATTTTGGAGTTTTAAATATATATTTGAAATATTACTGTATATCTACCATATACTCGACATAACATAACCTAATTTCTTACTTATCATGTCACACCTTAATCTAATAACCGTTCCGTCTCTTTTTGCCGGCTTATTTATATAAACTGTATTTATATAATGTCCCAGTTCGGGCGCCACTGTTACCTCCCTCATCTTTTTACAACAAATTATATTTATTAATGACTTACCTGGTGAGATTAGATTAACGTTTATTTGTTGACACTTTATTTCAGACGCCATGATTGTGTTGCCAACTTTACATATTTTCTTTTGTTCGGGCCCATAGGTCTTATAAGCAAAGCTGAGACTGAACGGTTACCAGAAATAATAGACACTAACAACATTTACATCAAAATAAACTTTTGGTTTTATTTACTTCTGAATTTGCATAATTCACACTGGAGAAAATCAAAAATGGCTACATGTATATTCAAAAAACAAAATGGCGTCCATACTTCCGCCTTTACTAGTTATTAATTATTCTTCATTTGTTATTTTATATATTTAACTTTATTCTCAAAACGACTTTAAATAAGCTGCAGCTCTTACAGATTGATCTCTTAAGTTTTCAGATCATTTTAAAAAACAAACCAACGCCCCAAATTTCTTTAGGCTGGCCAGCACATACACGCTGCCATTCTCTCACACACATACACAATTACAAAGGTACCTTTTACTTCATTTTAATTTTGAGCTCAATATTAATAAAGGTGTATTAATTTAAATTTGGACTTCCCTGAAATGTAACACTGAAGTTCTCGCAGGGCGTTTCACATTGGCAGGACGATGTTCGGCTGAAAGTTCCTGGTTATTTTGTTTCCTCTTGTTATAATTGACGCTAAATTTACATTTTTCTTAAACTGTTATTTGCTGATTGAAATTTAATCTGGTACTAACTGTTACATTGAAATTCACATTTTTGCAATACCAAAACACTTTTGCTGGCAGTAACTGCCGGCCAACTTTTCACAAGGTGTTGCCGCCTCGGCTGTAGTGTGAATACTGGGGCGGAGCTATGGGTACAATATATGCACAAAGCAGTGTTATGACGTCATTATTCCATTGTTTTATTTAGCTTACGTCATGGTTTTGCGTCATTGTGATTACGTTTCTGACATTATCATTGTCGTTTCAGTTTGATTTTCAGTGTATTCTGCGCACCTCTCTCCCAACAAGCACGTAGGCCTCGACCTTGAGTTGAACGGTACAGATGAAATTGCGTCGTGCTTTATAGCTCTCAGGAGGCCAACCTAACCATTTTAATTATATGGAAATTACAATAAAATATCCCCTTAAGGCAAATAAATTGGAAGACGGACTTTCATACCGTCACAAAACCCCCTCAATGAGAGGTTTTATGCCGAAGCATAAAAACTCTCATTGACCCATTCACACTCCTAAAGGTATCAGCCCAGATATGTCGCCACAACCCCCTTTAGTGTTTATATAGACAAATTTTAATCACTTACCCTTGGTCCAATGATGGTGACAGTACCCATCTGACCTTACTGGACTTCTCAGGAGAGATCCCAACACCATAAGGCCATTAGGCACTTAACGCTCCTACTCTGACACACCGGCCAGCTCAGGATCGCCGTCACAACACCATCAAACTCTGAAACATTAAATAAAAAAATTTTAAAATAGTGGCCTTATATATATTCCCATGCCCACAACTGATATGTCTCCCCTTAGATGCATTGGTTTGTGTTTTGAGGCATTGGTTTGCTTAACTCTAAAAATTCTTCAACAACCAAAACAAACAAGATTTAGGACAGAAAATCCATTTCCACTTTTGACATTCCTATATTTATCAAAGCTTTCTGACTCCAGTCAATATTAACTTACTTCCTTCACCACAAGAAAACGTATTCGTATACTAAGCATAACACACAAATCAAATTTTTAATTTTCAAATGCAACAACAACTATTCATCTTCATTATATAAAATCGAAAAATATAACTATTATGGCAAACACTTCAAATATTTTAAATTTTCTTTACTCAGCTTTCCCGATACTCATATTTCTTTGCAACAGAATCGTAATTATATTTTTATATCCAACACCAATATCAACGTTATTTCTTTACTTAATATTTGTTACCGTTGCTACCAATAACAATAAAACAATAAAACATTGAACATCAAATATTAACACTGTTATATTCGCATTACACAATTCACATTTACTTACTTTGAGTAAGACCCCTTCTCTTTTGTCTTTTCTGTCTGGCCTCTCTTGGTCAACCCTTGTTCTTTCCGACCCTGACGCTATTAGGTTACCGAGGGCTAGGGGTCTTTCAGTTTCATATTTCTATTACTCTGTACTTATTGGATAAACATTAAAGCAATGGATAAAACAAAAAAAGGAATGACTACCCCAGGTGGCAGACCAGGTAAAAACCTGGTAAATCCACCCTCTTCGGAGGTTGGCCCCATGGATTCTGGGGGGGGGGGCAGCTATTGCTTAGTGAGGATCCGTTTAGAAGAGGTTCATTGGTGGCAAGGTCTCCGCCAACTAATATAAACTGTAGCTTGGGAAAACAAAACGCACAGGTACCAACACTGGAAGTCCCAGAGGACACAATAAGCAGACTGCAGGCTCAGCTTAATTCTGCTTATAACGAAATCAGACGACTACAGGAAGAAATCAAGAAGTTACAGTCTAGGGTATCCTATAGTCCAGCCAACTCGGAAGAAGAGGAAAAAATCGTGGCCAAAGAAACTGCTTGGATACTGGAAAAGAATAAAAAACGTAAAAGGAAACTATGGAATCACCAGAAACACCGAAAACCAGTCCAATAAACAAAAGTAAGAGGACTAAAGAAAATGTAAAAAAATCGGCTAAGCCACCGCCAGTGATACTGAGCAATGTGGAAAATTATATAGAAATAAGTCAGACACTGAAATCAAGAGATCTGAAATTTAACACCAGCATGAAGAACAACAATCAGATGAAAATTAATGTAGACACAGAAATGGAATATAGAGAACTGACAAAACTCCTAAAAGAAATTAAGTTGGAATGGCATACTTATGAAAATAAACAGACCAGACCAATAAGAGTCATGGCACATAACTTGCATCCAACATGCAAATCAGAAGAGATTAAAGAGGAGTTATTGAATAGAGGATATAAAGTCCTTGAAGTAGTTAATAAAATTAGAAAGACTAAAGTTGACGGCAAGGAAAAAAATCATACAATTGCCATTATTTATGCCAACGTTTGACAGATGAGAGGATATAAAAAAATATTTGATATTCAATATTTATGTCATATGAAAATAAAAATTGAAGCTCTCAAGAGTAACAAACTGATACCACAGTGTAAAAGGTGTCAAAGATATGGTCACACTCATAAGTATTGCCAACATGGACCTATCTGTGTTAAATGTGCAGGCAATCACAGGACCATCGATTGCCAGCTAAAACGAGATGTGCCACCAAAGTGTTCAAATTGTGCAGAAGCACATCCTGCTAGCTACAGGGGTTGTTTGGTTGCACGTGAACTTCAAATAAGACGCAATAATTTAATAAGTGAGAGACGACCTAAAAAACCTCAACCAAGAACTTTCACAGCTAATAAAATCAATAGTGAAATGTCCTTTGCTCAAGCAGTTAAAGCTAACAAGACTTTAGTTCAAAATGATGATTCATCAATGGTGCAAATGATGCAGAATATGATGGACATGATGAAAATAGTCATGGATCGACTAGATAGATTAGAAGCCAGAAATCCGGGCACAATCCCACAGAGAACTAATCAATGGACCAGAAAGACCTAAGGATAGCTACCTGGAATGCCAACGGTATCCAGAACAGAAAACAAGAAATAGAATTATTCCTCAAGGCACAAGACATTGATATATGTCTAGTATCAGAGACACTTAACAAATCAGTCATGCTTAAAAATAAATGGATACCAGGTATATCAAACAATTCATCCGGATAATAAAGCCAAAGGAGGAAGTGCTATTATTATTAAGAATAGGATTAACCACTATGAGGAGTGTCACCTTCAGACTGCAGAAATCCAACTCACTGTAGTTGGAATCAAATCCACCAAGCAAAAACTAATCATTGGTGCGATATACTGTCCTCCAAGACACAACCTAAAGGAGTTAGATTACAAGAAATTTATGTTACACCTAGGAGAGAGATTCATTGTAGGCGGAGACTACAATGCCAAACATGTAGATTGGGGATCCAGATTAACAACAACTAAAGGTAGCGAGCTTAATAAAGCAATACAAGAAACAGGTTGTAGCTTCCACAGTACAGGCAAACCTACTTACTGGCCTACAGATCCTAATAAAATTCCAGATCTATTAGATTTCTTCATATCAAGGAGGGTCTCGCAGAACTTTATTGATATCGAGGAGAATTTTGATCTTGACTCTGATCATTCAGCAGTAATCCTGACGCTGAGTGAAAGGATAATAAAAAAAGTAAACAAACCAAGCCTAGTTAACAAAACTACTGATTGGGAAAGCTTCAAATTAGAACTTGAAGGCAAGATACAACTAAATGTTCAGTTGAGAACTAAGCAGCAATTAGAAATAGAAGCCGAGAAGTTCAATTATAATATTCAAACTACAGCCTGGAACAATACGAGAGAAATCACCCATGGAATTGTTGGTAACAACTATCCTAGAGAGATCAGAGAACTTGTCAAAGAAAAGAGGCGAGCTAGAAGAAAATGGCAACAGACTCGTGACCCAAATGATAAAACTGTACTTAACAACAAATCGCAACAACTAAAGCATGTAATACAGAAGTTAAAAGAAGCATCAATAGCTTCCTATTTGGAAAATCTAACAGCAGATGCAGATACAGAGTACTCGTTGTGGAAAGCAACGAGGAAGCTTAAAAGGTCGATCACTCTAGTACCACCTATTAGAAAAAGCGACAGTACATGGGCTAGAGATAATAAAGAAAAAGCTGAAGCGTTTGCTAGCTGACATTTTTAAGCCAAATAATACCCAGTCTGATACAGAGTTAGATGAAGATACAAATCATGAAGAGGAGGACATTCAACTGGTCACCCCAAAAGAGGTAGCTAAGGAGATCAAGATAAACTTGAAGCCCCCCGAAAATCACCTGGCTTTGACCTCATTACAGGTGAGATCTTAAAGCAGTTACCTAAGAAAGGGATTGTTATGCTTACATATTTATTCAATGCGGCACTTAGGCTAAAGCATTTTCCTAGTGTCTGGAAGGTGGCAGAAGTTATTATGCTACGTAAACCAGGCAAACTGCCAAATGAGGCCAAATCATATCGGCCCATATCACTGTTGCCAACTATATCAAAGCTTTTTGAAAAACTTCTGTTGCAAAGGCTAAATCGAGTAATAGAGAGAAAAAAGCTGATACCAAATCATCAATTCGGGTTCAGACAAGAACATTCCACAATAGACCAAGTACATAGAATAACAGACACAATAGAGAAAGCACTAGAAAAAAAGCTAATCTGCTCGACAATCTTCCTCGATGTGGCTCAGGCCTTTGATAAAGTTTGGCATAAAGGTTTAATACATAAACTTAATAAAATGCTACCAAAACAATATGCTGAAGTATTAAAATCATATATATCGGAAAGATTATTTAGAGTAAAACAGGAAGATGACTATTCTGAGCTAAGAGAAGTGAGGGCAGGTGTGCCCCAAGGGTCCTCTACTTGTTGTTTACATGTGATCGGCACAGCCAGAGAATGTGACTGTTGCTACTTTCGCTGATGACACAGCTATAATGGCGATTGGTTCGACCTTAGGTGAAGCTACCAACATGCTTCAAGATGCTAGTGATCAGACACAGCAGTGGACTAGGAGATGGAAAATTAAGCTTAATGAACTGAAATCTGTCAAAATATCAATTTTACAAACAAAAGAATAGAGAACAGTCTTCCAGTTACCTTAAGTGGTGTTGTAGTACCATATGCAAGCACTGCCAAATATTTGGGGATGACCCTAGATACAAAGCTATGATGGAAGGAGCACATTAGAAAAAAAAGGACGGAGCTTGGCCTCAAATATAGACAACTGTATTGGCTCTTGGGACGAAATTCTCAGTTGTCAATACACAACAATTCTGATATATAACCAAATTCTGAAACCAATTTGGCTTTATGGAATTCAACTGTGGGGTTGTGCGAAAGAAACGAACATTAGATGTAGTCAAACTTTTCCAGAATAGGGTGCTACGGAACATGGTAAGTGCTCCATGGTACATCAGAAATAGTGATCTACATCGTGACCTTAGGATCCCTGATGTCGCCAGTGAAATTAAAAAGTTTGCTGCAAAGCACGAATCTAGACTACACCAGCATATCATTGTAGGAGCTATTCAACTGCTTGACAACACCAATACAGTGAGAAGGCTGAAGAGAACTAAAACTTTTGAATTAGTGTAGTGCAGTGTGTGCAGAAATCTAGAAAGTAATATATAGTACACCAGTGGGCGACTGTATAAGTAACTTAAATTATAACATACATTAGATGTAAATTGATGGTTGGTCTTTTAGACCAGTTTAAAAAAAAAAAAAAAAAAAAAAAAAATCTAAATAACTTGTATCAAAACTTCATAACATTATCATTATCAACTCTCTATTAACTCTTTACCATTCTTTTATATCAACTTTTAATTATTTAACATTTAACTATTTAACATTTGGTACAATGATATTCTATAAAAAATTTCAAGTTTATTGTTAACCTTTCTGTTACATCACCTTTCTACTATGAATTTTCCTTTTCTAACCTTTTCATCAATACTTGTCTAGTTTGGGTGACTCTCTATTATTCACTATTATCTATATCTTATTTTGGCATTTATCTGTCTACCCTTACTCACCTTCCTTTCCTAATAACAACCATTACTACCAACCAGATTTACATATTATGACACCAATCTCTCCATTACAACCCCCTTCAACATTAATTCTATTTATACCATTCACTTCTTTAAGTGAAATTTCTATTACCTCTTTGTACTAGGATGTGTGTACCCTACCTGGCAATATACGCGTTCATAACCTTTTGCCCTCCACCAAATATCGGCAAACACTCTTACCCTTCTCTAATTACGGGAACTGCCCAACGACGCACGTTGATCACTGCTTACACCACTATCCTTACTACAAAATGTCACCATCAACTATTTACTCTTTAATTACATATTACTCATCTTCTCTACATATAATCCCTAACTACTGTGTCCCTAAAATATCTAACACCCTCTTTGTGTATTATCTGTCTCTCAACTTCTTATTCTCTCTAACTCCCAATAAAATTAATTCTGACTAATTCATATGCCTTATTTATCATTATCACCCAAACCTCTTTACAACATTTCACTTTAATATAACACCAGAAAATTCATCCCTTACCTTACAATAATAATACAACTCAATATCCAAATATAGTACATGTTTACTCATTTACTAATCATTAGAAAGTAGATCTCATAATTATTTAAATTCATCATCACAATTAATTATTTTTCAATTATTTAAAATTCTACAGTACATGGTTTACATAAAATACATATAATACACAACATCAAAAGTACACAAATACATTGACATTACTACACAAAAAAAATATACAATCCAAATTATCATTTAATCATGTACCATAAATCAGTTCATAAAACAGTCCATCTTGAAACCACACTATCACATAATTAAATGTTTATAACACGATAAAATATTTATCCTCCATCATCGAACAATAATCTTATCATACTTATACATAACTCATTTTTAATTATGTACTTATATCTTTTGTAATATAATAACTATTTAAATTTGTTTTATCCATTATACCATAGTAATATTCTGCATGATTGCTCCATATTACTATATCATAAAACTTGTCAACATTCGGTATGGTCCTGTCACCTTCAGTATGATAGTCACAATCAGGTAAGTTACAAAGTCATTATTTTCATTATCATCTCCTACTACCTCAGTTTCACTACAAGGTAAGTTCTTATTTTTATTACTTCTCTCTCCACCTAATCTTATGATAAATTCTTCATAGGTTCTATTTATTTTAAAAATCTCTATTTCTCTCTTTCTCTCACTTTAAAAATATCTCTCTCTATCACACCAGGCTACATTCTCTCTCTCTACATTTGCATAGTGCACTACTACTTCATAAAAACACCCCCTGACTTTACCAGGTACATCAACCCAAAAAACTAAGGGATCATTTGGAGACCACATGTCTCCCACATAAATTCTAGAGGAACCTTCGTCCTCAAACAACATTTGTGGAATCTTTATTCCACTTATATCACTGGGAAAATTTGCCCTCTGCCCACCATACTCACTTAAACTCTCCTTACACCCTCTTTCAATCTCATCAACAACTATCTCCTCACCATTAACCTCTACTCTCATGAAAATCTCATTATCACTACCAACATCCACACTATTGTCTTCTAATACCATATTTTTATTTATTTTATAATTTTCACCACTACTTACCTTGTCTTTATGTTTAATTTGTCTATTTCTCTACTCTTAGAATTATCATCTACTTTATTCCTTTTCATGCGTAGCTCATCAAAACGTTTAGCAAAATTTAAATTTTGTTTTTTGATTTCATTAATATCGCTTTTTAGATCGCTATTTTGCTCTTTCAATTCGTCAAATTTTACGTTCTGTTCATCAAACTTCATATCGAGTTTATTAAATTTCTCATTTAAAAGCATTTGCATCATTTTGATCATATCGTTATCATCAGTCTTTTTATTCGCTACTGGTGTTGAGTGCACACCTTCACTCATAATTAATGATTCTGTCATACTCGTTTGGCTTTCATTCACAGTGAGGCTGCTATTTTCGCTATTGTTTGCCATTTTGGAGTTTTAAATATATATTTGAAATATTACTGTGTATCTACCATATACTCGACATAACATAACCTAATTTCTTACTTATCATGTCACACCTTAATCTAATAACCGTTCCGTCTCTTTTTGCCGGCTTATTTATATAAACTGTATTTATATAATGTCCCAGTTCGGGCGCCACTGTTACCTCCCTCATCTTTTTACAACAAATTATATTTATTAATGACTTACCTGGTGAGATTAGATTAACGTTTATTTGTTGACACTTTATTTCAGACGCCATGATTGTGTTGCCAACTTTACATATTTTCTTTTGTTCGGGCCCATAGGTCTTATAAGCAAAGCTGAGACTGAACGGTTACCAGAAATAATAGACACTAACAACATTTACATCAAAATAAACTTTTGGTTTTATTTACTTCTGAATTTGCATAATTCACACTGGAGAAAATCAAAAATGGCTACATGTATATTCAAAAAACAAAATGGCGTCCATACTTCCGCCTTTACTAGTTATTAATTATTCTTCATTTGTTATTTTATATATTTAACTTTATTCTCAAAACGACTTTAAATAAGCTGCAGCTCTTACAGATTGATCTCTTAAGTTTTCAGATCATTTTAAAAAACAAACCAACGCCCCAAATTTCTTTAGGCTGGCCAGCACATACACGCTGCCATTCTCTCACACACATACACAATTACAAAGGTACCTTTTACTTCATTTTAATTTTGAGCTCAATATTAATAAAGGTGTATTAATTTAAATTTGGACTTCCCTGAAATGTAACACTGAAGTTCTCGCAGGGCGTTTCACATTGGCAGGACGATGTTCGGCTGAAAGTTCCTGGTTATTTTGTTTCCTCTTGTTATAATTGACGCTAAATTTACATTTTTCTTAAACTGTTATTTGCTGATTGAAATTTAATCTGGTACTAACTGTTACATTGAAATTCACATTTTTGCAATACCAAAACACTTTTGCTGGCAGTAACTGCCGGCCAACTTTTCACAAGGTGTTGCCGCCTCGGCTGTAGTGTGAATACTGGGGCGGAGCTATGGGTACAATATATGCACAAAGCAGTGTTATGACGTCATTATTCCATTGTTTTATTTAGCTTACGTCATGGTTTTGCGTCATTGTGATTACGTTTCTGACATTATCATTGTCGTTTCAGTTTGATTTTCAGTGTATTCTGCGCACCTCTCTCCCAACAAGCACGTAGGCCTCGACCTTGAGTTGAACGGTACAGATGAAATTGCGTCGTGCTTTATAGCTCTCAGGAGGCCAACCTAACCATTTTAATTATATGGAAATTACAATAAAATATCCCCTTAAGGCAAATAAATTGGAAGACGGACTTTCATACCGTCACAAAACCCCCTCAATGAGAGGTTTTATGCCGAAGCATAAAAACTCTCATTGACCCATTCACACTCCTAAAGGTATCAGCCCAGATATGTCGCCACAACCCCCTTTAGTGTTTATATAGACAAATTTTAATCACTTACCCTTGGTCCAATGATGGTGACAGTACCCATCTGACCTTACTGGACTTCTCAGGAGAGATCCCAACACCATAAGGCCATTAGGCACTTAACGCTCCTACTCTGACACACCGGCCAGCTCAGGATCGCCGTCACAACACCATCAAACTCTGAAACATTAAATAAAAAAATTTTAAAATAGTGGCCTTATATATATTCCCATGCCCACAACTGATATGTCTCCCCTTAGATGCATTGGTTTGTGTTTTGAGGCATTGGTTTGCTTAACTCTAAAAATTCTTCAACAACCAAAACAAACAAGATTTAGGACAGAAAATCCATTTCCACTTTTGACATTCCTATATTTATCAAAGCTTTCTGACTCCAGTCAATATTAACTTACTTCCTTCACCACAAGAAAACGTATTCGTATACTAAGCATAACACACAAATCAAATTTTTAATTTTCAAATGCAACAACAACTATTCATCTTTATTATATAAAATCGAAAAATATAACTATTATGGCAAACACTTCAAATATTTTAAATTTTCTTTACTCAGCTTTCCCGATACTCATATTTCTTTGCAACAGAATCGTAATTATATTTTTATATCCAACACCAATATCAACGTTATTTCTTTACTTAATATTTGTTACCGTTGCTACCAATAACAATAAAACATTGAACATCAAATATTAACATTGTTATATTCGCATTACACAATTCACATTTACTTACTTTGAGTAAGACCCCTTCTCTTTTGTCTTTTCTGTCTGGCCTCTCTTGGTCAACCCTTGTTCTTTCCGACCCTGACGCTATTAGGTTACCGAGGGCTAGGGGTCTTTCAGTTTCATATTTCTATTACTCTGTACTTATTGGATAAACATTAAAGCAATGGATAAAACAAAAAAAGGAATGACTACCCCAGGTGGCAGACCAGGTAAAAACCTGGTAAATCCACCCTCTTCGGAGGTTGGCCCCATGGATTCTGGGGGGGGGGCAGCTATTGCTTGGTGAGGATCCGTTTAGAAGAGGTTCATTGGTGGCAAGGTCTCCGCCAACTAATATAAACTGTAGCTTGGGAAAACAAAACGCACAGGTACCAACACTGGAAGTCCCAGAGGACACAATAAGCAGACTGCAGGCTCAGCTTAATTCTGCTTATAACGAAATCAGACGACTACAGGAAGAAATCAAGAAGTTACAGTCTAGGGTATCCTATAGTCCAGCCAACTCGGAAGAAGAGGAAAAAATCGTGGCCAAAGAAACTGCTTGGATACTGGAAAAGAATAAAAAACGTAAAAGGAAACTATGGAATCACCAGAAACACCGAAAACCAGTCCAATAAACAAAAGTAAGAGGACTAAAGAAAATGTAAAAAAATCGGCTAAGCCACCACCAGTGATACTGAGCAATGTGGAAAATTATATAGAAATAAGTCAGAAACTGAAATCAAGAGATCTGAAATTTAACACCAGCATGAAGAACAACAATCAGATGAAAATTAATGTAGACACAGAAATGGAATATAGAGAACTGACAAAACTCCTAAAAGAAAGTAAGTTGGAATGGCATACTTATGAAAATAAACAGACCAGACCAATAAGAGTCATGGCACATAACTTGCATCCAACATGCAAATCAGAAGAGATTAAAGAGGAGTTATTGAATAGAGGATATAAAGTCCTTGAAGTAGTTAATAAAATTAGAAAGACTAAAGTTGACGGCAAGGAAAAAAATCATACAATTGCCATTATTTATGCCAACGTTTGACAGATGAGAGGATATAAAAAAATATTTGATATTCAATATTTATGTCATATGAAAATAAAAATTGAAGCTCTCAAGAGTAACAAACTGATACCACAGTGTAAAAGGTGTCAAAGATATGGTCACACTCATAAGTATTGCCAACATGGACCTATCTGTGTTAAATGTGCAGGCAATCACAGGACCATCGATTGCCAGCTAAAACGAGATGTGCCACCAAAGTGTTCAAATTGTGCAGAAGCACATCCTGCTAGCTACAGGGGTTGTTTGGTTGCACGTGAACTTCAAATAAGACGCAATAATTTAATAAGTGAGAGACGACCTAAAAAACCTCAACCAAGAACTTTCACAGCTAATAAAATCAATAGTGAAATGTCCTTTGCTCAAGCAGTTAAAGCTAACAAGACTTTAGTTCAAAATGATGATTCATCAATGGTGCAAATGATGCAGAATATGATGGACATGATGAAAATAGTCATGGATCGACTAGATAGATTAGAAGCCAGAAATCCGGGCACAATCCCACAGAGAACTAATCAATGGACCAGAAAGACCTAAGGATAGCTACCTGGAATGCCAACGGTATCCAGAACAGAAAGCAAGAAATAGAATTATTCCTCAAGGCACAAGACATTGATATATGTCTAGTATCAGAGACACTTAACAAATCAGTCATGCTTAAAAATAAATGGATACCAGGTATATCAAACAATTCATCCGGATAATAAAGCCAAAGGAGGAAGTGCTATTATTATTAAGAATAGGATTAACCACTATGAGGAGTGTCACCTTCAGACTGCAGAAATCCAACTCACTGTAGTTGGAATCAAATCCACCAAGCAAAAACTAATCATTGGTGCGATATACTGTCCTCCAAGACACAACCTAAAGGAGTTAGATTACAAGAAATTTATATTACACCTAGGAGAGAGATTCATTGTAGGCGGAGACTACAATGCCAAACATGTAGATTGGGGATCCAGATTAACAACAACTAAAGGTAGCGAGCTTAATAAAGCAATACAAGAAACAGGTTGTAGCTTCCACAGTACAGGCAAACCTACTTACTGGCCTACAGATCCTAATAAAATTCCAGATCTATTAGATTTCTTCATATCAAGGAGGGTCTCGCAGAACTTTATTGATATCGAGGAGAATTTTGATCTTGACTCTGATCATTCAGCAGTAATCCTGACGCTGAGTGAAAGGATAATAAAAAAAGTAAACAAACCAAGCCTAGTTAACAAAACTACTGATTGGGAAAGCTTCAAATTAGAACTTGAAGGCAAGATACAACTAAATGTTCAGTTGAGAACTAAGCAGCAATTAGAAATAGAAACCGAGAAGTTGAATTATAATATTCAAACTACAGCCTGGAACAATACGAGAGAAATCACCCATGGAATTGTTGGTAACAACTATCCTAGAGAGATCAGAGAACTTGTCAAAGAAAAGAGGCGAGCTAGAAGAAAATGGCAACAGACTCGTGACCCAAATGATAAAACTGTACTTAACAACAAATCGCAACAACTAAAGCATGTAATACAGAAGTTAAAAGAAGCATCAATAGCTTCCTATTTGGAAAATCTAACAGCAGATGCAGATACAGAGTACTCGTTGTGGAAAGCAACGAGGAAGCTTAAAAGGTCGATCACTCTAGTACCACCTATTAGAAAAAGCGACAGTACATGGGCTAGAGATAATAAAGAAAAAGCTGAAGCGTTTGCTAGCTGACATTTTTAAGCCAAATAATACCCAGTCTGATACAGAGTTAGATGAAGATACAAATCATGAAGAGGAGGACATTCAACTGGTCACCCCAAAAGAGGTAGCTAAGGAGATCAAGATAAACTTGAAGCCCCCCGAAAATCACCTGGCTTTGACCTCATTACAGGTGAGATCTTAAAGCAGTTACCTAAGAAAGGGATTGTTATGCTTACATATTTATTCAATGCGGCACTTAGGCTAAAGCATGTTCCTAGTGTCTGGAAGGTGGCAGAAGTTATTATGCTACGTAAACCAGGCAAACTGCCAAATGAGGCCAAATCATATCGGCCCATATCACTGTTGCCAACTATATCAAAGCTTTTTGAAAAACTTCTGTTGCAAAGGCTAAATCGAGTAATAGAGAGAAAAAAGCTGATACCAAATCATCAATTCGGGTTCAGACAAGAACATTCCACAATAGACCAAGTACATAGAATAACAGACACAATAGAGAAAGCACTAGAAAAAAAGCTAATCTGCTCGACAATCTTCCTCGATGTGGCTCAGGCCTTTGATAAAGTTTGGCATAAAGGTTTAATACATAAACTTAATAAAATGCTACCAAAACAATATGCTGACGTATTAAAATCATATATATCGGAAAGATTATTTAGAGTAAAACAGGAAGATGACTATTCTGAGCTAAGAGAAGTGAGGGCAGGTGTGCCCCAAGGGAGTGTTTTGGGGCCCATCCTCTACTTGTTGTTTACATGTGATCGGCACAGCCAGAGAATGTGACTGTTGCTACTTTCGCTGATGACACAGCTATAATGGCGATTGGTTCGACCTTAGGTGAAGCTACCAACATGCTTCAAGATGCTAGTGATCAGACACAGCAGTGGACTAGGAGATGGAAAATTAAGCTTAATGAACTGAAATCTGTCAAAATATCAATTTTACAAACAAAAGAATAGAGAACAGTCTTCCAGTTACCTTAAATGGTGTTGTAGTACCATATGCAAGCACTGCCAAATATTTGGGGATGACCCTAGATACAAAGCTATGATGGAAGGAGCACATTAGAAAAAAAAGGACGGAGCTTGGCCTCAAATATAGACAACTGTATTGGCTCTTGGGACGAAATTCTCAGTTGTCAATACACAACAATTCTGATATATAACCAAATTCTGAAACCAATTTGGCTTTATGGAATTCAACTGTGGGGTTGTGCGAAAGAAACGAACATTAGATGTATTCAAACTTTTCCAGAATAGAGTGCTACGGAACATGGTAAGTGCTCCATGGTACATCAGAAATAGTGATCTACATCGAGACCTTAGGATCCCTGATGTCGCCAGTGAAATTAAAAAGTTGGCTGCAAAGCACGAATCTAGACTACACCAGCATATCATTGTAGGAGCTATTCAACTGCTTGACAACACCAATACAGTGAGAAGGCTGAAGAGAACTAAAACTTTTGAATTAGTGTAGTGCAGTGTGTGCAGAAATCTAGAAAGTAATATATAGTACACCAGTGGGCGACTGTATAAGTAACTTAAATTATAACATACATTAGATGTAAATTGATGGTTGGTCTTTTAGACCAGTTTCAAAAAAAAAAAAAAAAAAAAAAATCTAAATAACTTGTATCAAAACTTCATAACATTATCATTATCAACTCTCTATTAACTCTTTACCACTCTTTTATATCAACTTTTAATTATTTAACATTTAACTATTTAACATTTGGTACAATGATATTCTATAAAAAATTTCAAGTTTATTGTTAACCTTTCTATTACATCACCTTTCTACTATGAATTTTCCTTTTCTAACCTTTTCATCAATACTTGTCTAGTTTGGGTGACTCTCTATTATTCACTATTATCTATATCTTATTTTGGCATTTATCTATCTACCCTTACTCACCTTCCTTTCCTAATAACAACCATTACTACCAACCAGATTTACATATTATGACACCAATCTCTCCATTACAACCCCCTTCAACATTAATTCTATTTATACCGTTCACTTCTTTAAGTGAAATTTCTGTTACCTCTTTGTACTAGGATGTGTGTACCCTACCTGGCAATATACGCGTTCATAACCTTTTGCCCTCCACCAAATATCGGCAAACACTCTTACCCTTCTCTAATTACGGGAACTGCCCAATGACGCACGTTGATCACTGCTTACACCACTATCCTTACTTCAAAATGTCACCATCAACTATTTACTCTTTAATTACATATTACTCATCTTCTCTACATATAATCCCTAACTACTGTGTCCCTAAAATATCTAACACCCTCTTTGTGTATTATCTGTCTCTCAACTTCTTATTCTCTCTAACTCCCAATAAAATTAATTCTGACTAATTCATATGCCTTATTTATCATTATCACCCAAACCTCTTTACAACATTTCACTTTAATATAACACCAGAAAATTCATCCCTTACCTTACAATAATAATACAACTCAATATCCAAATATAGTACATGTTTACTCATTTACTAATCATTAGAAAGTAGATCTCATAATTATTTAAATTCATCATCACAATTAATTATTTTTCAATTATTTAAAATTCTACAGTACATGGTTTACATAAAATACATATAATACACAACATCAAAAGTACACAAATACATTGACATTACTACACAAAAAAAATATACAATCCAAATTATCATTCAATCATTTACCATAAATCAGTTCATAAAACAGTCCATCTTGAAACCACACTATCACATAATTAAATGTTCATACGATAAAATATTTATCCTCCATCATCGAACAATAATCTTATCATACTTATACATAACTCATTTTTAATTAAGTACATTATATCTTTTGTAATATAATAACTATTTAAATTTGTTTTATCCATTATACCATAGTAATACTCTGCAGGATTACTCCATATTACTATATCATAAAACTTGCCAACATTCGGTATGGTCCTGTCACCTTCAGTATGATTAGTCACAATCAGGTAAGTTACAAAGTCATTATTTTCATTATCATCTCCTACTACCTCAGTTTCACTACAAGGTAAGTTCTTATTTTTATTACTTCTCTCTCCACCTAATTTATGATAAATTCTTCATAGGTTCTATTTATTTTAAAAATCTCTATTTCTCTCTTTCTGTTACGATACCTCTCACTTTCAAAATATCTCTCTCTATCACACCAGGCTACATTCTCTCTCTATATATTTGCATAGGGCACTACTACTTCATAAAAACACCCCCTGGCTTTACCAGGTACATCAACACAAAAAACTAAGGGATCATTTGGAGACCACATGTCTCCCACATAAATTCTAGAGGAACCTTCGTCCTCAAACAACATTTGTGGAATCTTTATTCCACTTATATCACTGGGAAAATTTGCCCTCTGCCCACCATACTCACTTAAACTCTCCTTACACCCTCTTTCAATCTCATCAACAACTATCTCCTCACCATTAACCTCTACTCTCATTAAAATCTCATTATCACTACCAATATCCACACTATTGTCTTCTAATACCATATTTTTATTTATTTTATAATTTTCACCACTACTTACCTTGTCTTTATTTATGTTTAATTTGTTTAATTTCTCTACTCTTAGAATTATCATCTACTTTATTCCTTTTCATGCGTAGCTCATCAAAACGTTTAGCAAAATTGAAATTTTGTTTTTGGATGTCATTAATATCGCTTTTTAGATCGCTATTTCGCTCTTTCAATTCGTCAAATTTTACATTCTGTTCATCAAACTTCATATAGAGTTTATTAAATTTCTCATTTAAAAGCATTTGCATCATTTTGATCATATCGTTATCATCAGTCTTTTTATTCGCTACTGGTGTTGAGTGCACACCTTCACTCATAATTAGTGATTCTGTCATACTCGTTTGGCTTTCATTCGCAGTGAGGCTGCTATTTTCGCTATTGTTTGCCATTTTGGAGTTTTAAATATATATTTGAAATATTACTGTATATCTATCAAATACTCGACATAACATAACCTAATTTCTTACTTATCATGTCACACCTTAATCTAATAACCGTTCCGTCTCTTTTTGCCGGCTTATTTATATAAACTTTATTTATATAATGTCCCAGTTCGGGCGCCACTGTTACCTCCCTCATCTTTTTACAACAAATTATATTTATTAATGACTTACCTGGTGAGATTAGATTAACGTTTATTTGTTGACACTTTATTTCAGACGCCATGATTGTGTTGCCAACTTTACATATTTTCTTTTGTTCGGGTCCAGAGTTCTTATAAGCAAGGCTGAGACTGAACGGTTACCAGAAATAATAGACACTAACAACATTTACGTCAAAATAAACTTTTGGTTTTTTTACTTCTGAATTTGCATAATTGACACTGGAGAAAATCAAAAATGGCTACATGTATATTCAAAAAACAAAATGGCGTCCATACCGCCGCCTTTACTAGTTATTAATTATTCTTCATTTGTTACTTTATATATTTAACTTTATTCTCAAAACGACTTTAAATAAGCTGCAGCTCTTACAGATTGATCTCTTAAGTTTTCAGATCATTTTAAAAAACACAAACCAACGCCCCAAATTTCTTTAGGCTGGCCAGCACATACACGCTGCCATTCTCTCACACACATACACAATTACAAAGGTACCTTTTACTTCATTTTAATTTTGAGCGCAATATTAATAAAGGTGTATTAATTTAAATTTGGACTTCCCTGAAATGTAACACTGAAGTTCTCGCAGGGCGTTTCACATTGGCAGGACGATGTTTGGCTGAAAGTTCCTGGTTATTTTGTTTCCTCTTGTTATTATTGACGCTAAATTTACATTTTTCTTAAACTGTTATTTACTGATTGAAATTTAATCTGGTACTAACTGTTACATTGAAATTCACATTTTTGCAATACCAAAACACTTTTGCTGGCAGTAACTGCCAGCCAACTTTTCACAAGGTGTTGCCGCCTCGGCTGTAGTATGAAGACTGGGGCGGAGCTATGGGTACAATGTATGCACAAAGCAGTGTTATGATGTCATTATTCCATTGTTTTATTTAGCTTACGTCATGGTTTTGCGTCATTGTGATTACATTTCTGCATTATGATTGTCGTTTCAGTCTGATTTTCAATGTGTTCTGCGCACCTCTCTCCCAACAAGCACTTAGGCCTCGACCTTGAGTTGAACGGTACAGATGAAATTGCGTCGTGCTTTATAGCTCTCATGAGGCCAACCTAACCATTTTAATTATATGGAAATTACAATAAAATATCCCCTTAAGGCAAATAAATTGGAAGACGGACTTTCGTACCGTCACAATCACACATTGTCTTTAATTGTGATTATAAATTTCATTCACAATATGTTACCAATATTATTAACAGTCCTGTCTGTATACTTAGTAACCAGTATCTTACATTTACATTTTACACTCAATCACTTATTGTTCTTGTGATTACATTTTCTTTTTACAATTAGCTTTAATTTACAATTAGAGTACATATTTGTTCTACATTAGCTTAGATTGTACTTCGTTTTGCTTATTTCGGGTTTTAACCTCTCATTGGTTTAGCAAGGTTAGGTATATTGTTTAGTTTATATCATATTATATATAGGTTTATACACTTATTGGGTATGCTCATTATTTCGCATTACAATATGTATAAAGCATGTTAATTTAAATAATTTTTGTGATATGTAAATTTTTGATATGGGACTTATACCAGAATGTTCAAAATAAAAAGGTTCAACCTAATTAATTACAGTAATTATTTTAAAAATTAGTAACTAAATGTATGTTTTTAAGTAAAAAGTGTTTATGGCTATAAATTCGATTATAAAAATTTTCAGGTTTTTTGAACAAGAATTGTTCTCTTCAGAAGTGTCCTTCAACAAGAACTTTTATTATCTGTAGAAACTCATGAGTAGGGGTTACCTAAGAACCAATCTGATTATGCGAATTCAGTTGAAAATTATTTTTAACCGATTGATCAGAATCGATAACATGTAATTGCCACTTGGTACATGATCATTGACCTCCCAATCACCACACACACAAGTTAGAAAATTACTACAGTTGATGCAAGAAATATAGTAGTGCTATTCTGTGAAAGTGCAAGATATCCGATTAGGTATATAGAAGTTTTAAGCTGACTGGAAAAAGGGTGTTAGCATAACACACCATTTTAGTAATCAGTATTAGTTTGCCGTGAAAGTATGTAACCATGCCAATGAGAAATAACTACACGTCTGAAAGTGACCCTGCGGCTGGACAGAGTATATCAATCCACAATCCAGGATCATCCATGAACAACCCATTATCTGAAGCATCTGAAGTCTACATAAAAGGGAAGCAAACTTGTATTATTTATGCACAATTAAAAAATTAATAATTTAAAAGAATGATTATCACATCAGTAAAGACTTCATGGTAAATAAAACAAAAAATGTTAAATATTACTTTACTTCATTGTATATAAAGGGAATCTTTTATTTTGTATTACAAAGGTCAACACAGAGATTTTTTTTTATAAACTGTATTAAAATCTCAGGAGATTGTCAAAAATAATAGCATCATTATTAATAGCATCCACTTCAAGCATAGGCCTATCTTGGACTAGTTATTCTATGTGACACCTGTACATCACAATACGTATACATATATACATCGTTTGATAAATTCAGCCATTTTTGTTTTAGTGTAAATAAATTTAAATTCGTGGTTTTATGTGGACTGATTCTTGGTAAACCTTGACTCCATTGGTTCTTTATTTAATATTATCTGCTTAACTGTTTTGGTTATTATAATTATCTCATGACAACAATTTTGCTCTTTAAATTTTGCAGAGTGCCAGTTATGAAATACACAGCAATAATAAAATTATAATACTATCTTTGAATACAATAAAATATAAAATACTAATAATAATAGAACAATGTACTAATTCTTGTGTGACAGATTGGCAGCACTAATATTTATTATGCAGTGTTAAAAATAATATTAATGAATACAATTCTGTGTTATACCCAACCTAGCTGTATTGTGTAAATCACAAGCTGGGTCATATAAATTTGCTTGTTCATTGTGTTAAGTATAATTGTTGCACAATCAATTTTTTAATAGAGGAGTGAGACATTGATGGCATAAAATAACTAATTACAATACTGAAAAATAATATATCATCCATTTATCAACTATTATATTAGAAAAATTAAATATCAAAAATTTGAAATGTGAATTCAGAATATTCCCTTTTTAAGAAGATATACTGACATACTATTATGCCTCTTATATGTAACACACAACAATAATAATCTATAACATCAAAACAAAAGACATTAAAAAACAATTGTAAAACTCTTGTAAATTTTTCGGGTGTCTGACAGGAATATAAATTTTGAATCATTTTTAAAATTTTAAATCTTAGCAAATAATTGCAAAAATAGTATTATATTTTTTGTTAAATCAAGTTGTAAGTTTATTAATATTTTAATAAAATAATATTCACTTTAAGTAAACATAATTATTGTTTACAAGACAGCACCCATTCTAAATTGATTGGAAAAATTATTTTAATAAAACTTAAAATTCCATATTACTTATTTTACTTCAACTATTTACATTTTCGTATTGATTTTACTTCACTAACTCATACTTCAGTTCTTTGTGAGTTGTTTTTGTTTTGAACAAAATAATTGTTTATTTTTTACTTTGTGTGTGTGTGTGTGCAGCTTCTGGATATATGAGACAATGACAACGATGATGATGGTGATGATGTTGTCGATGCAGATTTCCTGTATCTAATAAAACCCCAAGAGTGGCACCATGAATAAGTCATTTGCGTCTTCCGGTGGCAGTGGAAAGAAAGTACATTTCTTCTTATGGGATTGTCTGATTTGCAAAATGTGTTTTGTAGACTTCAGATTTTATTAAATAACCATGTATATTATTGTCATTAATTCATTCATGTCTGGACAGGAGTTCTCTAACCAAGCACAATACATGTGTACACAGAGATCATCCCCATTTTCAGCACAATACCTGTTTCTGCTGGTAGACCACACACACAACATAAAATCGACAGGTCATCACGTTTGACAGGCTAGAGCCTGTAATCTTTGCCTGTACATACACTACTTAAAATTATATTTAACAACTTCTCTCTATGAATTATTTACAACAATACTGCCATTGTTAAATATGCAAATATATGTGTTGTTGCATGTATTCCCCAGGTGTTATTGGATTTGAATGGTTTTCGTATTTTATTTACATCTTCACTTACGCAATTATTCACATAACAATACGTTTTAAAACGGCTTCTTATAAAAAAGATTTAATCGAACATAGTAAACACTGCCATGGAGGGATACAAAATTCTGCCACCTTTCTTTGGATGTATTGTTCTCCGTTGACGATATCCTGTGTCACATTTACGTGCTTTGTAGGAAGAGGCTATATAATGTAACGGCCACTTAGGCCATTACACAGAATTTAAAAACTAGGCTACTTAACCTAGAGGAAGCGGAAAGTGTGCTGGAGCCCAAACAGAGTGACAGGATTTGCAATCAACACTCTTGTAACCAGTAACAATTTTTATTAGTGCTAACAGTAACCAGTAACAATTTTTATTAGTGCTAACATGTGACACATTGTTATTGATCATGAACCATTTTCTTTAAGAACATTGATTTGAGTTATTGCAAAATATTCAGTTACACGTTTTTCAAGCAGCTGGATTGTCGTATCATTTTCTTTAAGAACATTAATTTAAGTTATTATAAAATATTCAGTTACAAGTTTTTTAAACACCTGGAGTTCTTGATCTAAGTTATTATGAGTTCTCAACAAGATGTATAACGTGAACACCAGGGGGCCAGTCTATTGAGTAGATGTTGACTGAAGAGTAATAATTAGAACGCTCCTACCTGTACTTTTGTTGAAGAACTCAACCGGTACCATGCTGACCAGTGTGCCATGAGTACTGCAGACTGTCCTTAGATTGTGTTGAATCTCCAGCGAGTCTCATTCCTGGCAGATGTGGGACCTTCAGTGTTCTGCTGGATGAGTATTCCTGGGCCTGACGGCTTCGGGGAGCATTCTGGTGCACTGCTCTGCAGATAGTGACAGGTGTTGATGTTACTACCTCTGCTTCCCTTTCTCCCGACTGGTGCGGGGCCCTATAATATTTTTATTTGGAGATTAGCCGTCAGTCAGTACACCCACCCATACACTCTCTCGCCTCAGAATACAGACACCACACTCACTGTCACAATTTTTATGAACATTTTATTTGCTTATTTTATCCAGCTATAGTCATTACTTTTAAGCTTTTACTTTTAACTTTATCAAAAGACAATTAAATACAATGTCACCATGGGTTTCCAGACCGGAAGTAACGTGTAAGTCAATTTTACAATACACAGGTTTTACAATGAAATAGACTTTACAGATGTCGAGGCCACACACACAAACATACCACAATCCATCATTAAATAACATAGAATAATACAATTGAGTCTAATGTGAAAGCCCTTTACTGGATTACGAACTCATGCGGAAAGTTTACTTAACCGTGAGTCGTCAGACCGTTGAAACACTCTCCCTGAAGGTTGGCAAGGAATGAGAATGAGACCTGAATTAGTCGGTCCCACTATCCGGCATAAAGGCGATCTGTTCCGATTTGCCGATCATAACCTTTGGTAACCTGCTTACTACAGCGTACAGCAAGCAGCTGATACGTTTGACTAGTCCTGCTAGATTGCGTCGCCGAAGTGCAGACACAGCCTTGGCGATCACATGTTAATGATCGAGTTAGCTGTGGCGAGCACAGCCGCCAAGCGCGTTGGCGGCACTGATAGCATTCAAAGCGGGCCGGGAAAATTCAAACCTCGGCACAATAACAATGGTTTTTATACCTTTCTTTTCATGGTGCTATTTCTACCTGTTTCTCTAATAACATGCTGTTTATTCTGAGACCCGTACTGTGTTCACCCTTGGTCTCTCTCTCTCTCTCTCGTGGGAAATAATTTCTCTTTGTCTTCTCTCACTTCGTTGTTCATATCATTTTCGTCTTCCCAACCTTGCTTGCATTTCTCTCTTCATAGCGATTCCTTCTCTTTCTGCCCAAAGTTTTCTCTTAGACTCTCTTCTCTTCTTTCTTGCAGTTCATTTTGGTTGCCATCACATATCACCTCTAGCGAATTGCTTTTATTTTTGTAATCTGTGTGAGGAAATTTAGTAAATTCTTCAATGGTTTTAATTCCTTGTATGTATATTTACATATATATATTCCTAATCTTATATTTCAGTTCAAGTGATATGCTAATTTTAACACTAACTTGTGTTCAGTGAATTTTGATTTGTTTACTCCTTTCAACTGGCTGAGTGATGTTCTCTTCAAGGGTAAGTTTTCCATGTGCTTAATATCTACCACCAATTGGTATCTTACCTCTTTGTGTATCAATATTCCAATAGCAGCAGTATTCAAACAAGTCTTATGTTGTTCACAAATAGTTTACTTGCTCAAACAATCATGTGGCAGCAGAATCTTGAAAATGTTTATTTACTAAGCAAGCTTCTCTGTCAATTATATTATTACCTATCGATTCCATTTCTCGTTCACTATTCAGATGGAATGCAGTTTGATTGTTCTTCAATCCTTGAATATTAAATTAGTCCTCTCTTCCGTACGTGTAGGATACACAATCATCTGATCCAGTCTTCTCTTTATTCACATTCTAAGATTTCCTACTTCAATATGTAAATCATTGTAGAACGTATTTATTTGGCTTGGATAGTCCTTTGTTGTTTTGGTAGACGATGGCAGTTTCCAATGAGTAGTTCAGACTTCTAACACTTGTGTCTTCCTTATGTTTTCAAATACCCTTTTACTGTCTTAAAATCACACACACAGCTTAAAATCAAAATGTGTTCACTTTGACAAGCTACAGCTTGTAACCTTTCCCTGCACATATACATAGCACTACTTAAACTATTTTTAACAACTACTCTATATTAATTATTTAAAAAATTCTAGTGTTGTTAAATATGCATGTGTGTGTGTGTGTGTGTGTGTGTGCGCGCGCGCGCCATTCACCATTCAATTATATACACATTTGCTTATAAAAATCAACTATTCTTCCTATGAAGAGTAATGCAATACTGTAATCAGACATAGCATAAAGTTAATTTTTGCAAGCCGAAAGCTACCTCACAGATAGAACATGATATTTAACACAATTTGTACTGCTTCAATGTTCCAATTATGAATTATTACAGTTGTGTATTCATTTGTTCCAGTGTTACTTATTTACACCCATGAATAATATCTGTGAAGAAGAGTATTCTACTCTGGATTGTGAACTATATAGGGGAAAGTCAGTTCAGAATACTCTGGGAAACCATCTGTCACCACAAAAGTTAATACAGTCTGGCAGTAAGAAGTACCAGTGCGATATTTGTTCAAAATCATTTACTCAGTCAGGCAATTTGTCAAGACACAAGTTAATACATTCTGGCATTAAGAAGTACCAGTGCGATGTTTGTTCAAAATCATTTACTCAGTCAGCCAATTTGTCACAACACAAGTTGATACATACTGGCATTAAGAAGTACCAGTGCGATGTTTGTTCAAAATCATTTACTTGTCCAAGCACCTTGTCACAACACAAGTTAATACATGCTGGCATTAAAAAGTACCAGTGCGATGTTTGTTCAAAATCATTTACTCAATCAGGCCATTTGTCAACACAAGTTAAAACATACTGGCATTAAAAAGTACCAGTGCGATGTTTGTTCAAAATCATTTACTTGTCCAAGCACCTTGTCACAACACAAATTAATACATACTGGCATTAAAAAGTACTAGTGCGATGTTTGTTCAAAATCATTTACTTATTCAAGCAGTTTGTTAAAACACAAGTTAAAACATACTGGCATTAAAAAGTACCAGTGCGATGTTTGTTCAAAATCATTTACTCATTCAGGCAGTTTGTCACAACACAAGTTAATACATACTGACATTAAAAAGTATCAGTGCGATGTTTGTTCAAAATCATTTACTCGGTCAGCCAATTTGTCACAACACAAGTTGATACATACTGGCATTAAGAAGTACCAGTGCGATGTTTGTTCAAACTCATTTACTGATTCAAGCACCTTATCAAAGCACAAGTTAATACATTCTGGCATTAAGAAGTAACAGTGCGATGTTTGTTCAAAATCATTTACTTTGTTAAATACTTTGTCACGACACAAGTTAATACATACTGGCATTAAAAATACCAGTGCGATGTTTGTTCAAAATCATTTACTTGTTCAAGCGCCTTGTCACAACACAAGTTAATACATTCTGGCATTAATAAGTACCAGTGCGATTTTTGTTCAAAATCATTTACTTGTCCAAGCACCTTGTCACAACACAAATTAATACATACTGGCATTAAAAAGTACCAGTGCGATGTTTGTTCAAAATCATTTACTTTGTTAAATACTTTGTCACGACACAAGTTAATACATACTGGCATTAAAAATTACCAGTGCGATGTTTGTTCAAAATCATTTACTTGTTCAAGCGCCTTGTCACAACACAAGTTAATACATTCTGGCATTAAGAAGTACCAGTGCGATGTTTGTTCAAAATCATTTACTTGTCCAAGCACCTTGTCACAACACAAATTAATACATACTGGCATTAAAAAGTACCAGTGCGATGTTTGTTCAAAATCATTTACTTTGTCAACCCATTTGTCAACACACAAGTTACAACATACTGGCATTAAAAATTACCAGTGCGATGTTTGTTCAAAATCATTTACCCAGTCAGGCCATTTGTCACAACACAAGCTAATACATACTGGCATTAAGTACCAGTGCGATGTTTGTTCAAAATCATTTACTTTGTTAAATACTTTGTCACGACACAAGTTAATACATACTGGCATTAAAAATTACCAGTGCGATGTTTGTTCAAAATCATTTACTTGTTCAAGCGCCTTGTCACAACACAAGTTAATACATTCTGGCATTAAGAAGTACCAGTGCGATGTTTGTTCAAAATCATTTACTCGGTCAGACCATTTGTCACGACACAAGTTAATACATACTGGCATTAAGCAGTACTAGTGCGATGTTTGTTAAAAATCATTTACTTTGTCAACCCATTAGTCAACACACAAACATACTGGCATTAAAAAGTACCAGTGCGATGTTTGTTCAAAATCATTTACTCATTCAGGCAGTTTGTAACAACACAAGTTAATACATACTGACATTAAAAAGTACCAGTGCGATGTTTGTTCAAAATCATTTACTGCTTCAAGCACCTTATCAAAGCACAAGTTAATACATTCTGGCATTAAGTACCAGTGTGATGTTTGTTCAAAATCATTTACTCGGTCAGGCCATTTGTCACAACACAAGTTAATATATACTGGCATTAAGAAGTACCAGTGTGATGTTTGTTCAAAATCATTTACTCAGGCCATTTGTCACAACACAAGTTAACACATTCTGGTCTTAAGGAGTACCAGTGAGTTGTTTCTACAAAAATATTTAATTTGGCGTAGCCTGTTGTGTTATAAATGACATGCTAGCATAAAATAATAATAACAGTGGTGTTTGTAACAAAATTTTCTGTTTGTACATTTTGAGTATAAATTACTCCATTTTCCTGTAAATAACGAACCATTACTGTGTGACATGTAAGAATAGTTTTTATTGTCCAAGAAGTTTCAGCAATGTAACAAAACTTATCAATATAATGTTTTTAAACATAAACCCTTAAACAAACATAATTATACAAATAAATTAATATATGCTGTAATATTGCCACTGCAAATGTGTAATATGTCTATAATATTTTGCACTACAATACAGTAGTGAAATTTGTAACAAATTTTACCTTGCAAATTAAAATCATGAAATTATACATTGTAATGTAGTGTGACATTATCGATACACATTTATCCTCTAATTAAATTTATCACTGCTGCATGAGTTACAGTGATATATGTATGTTTAGTTGAAATAATTTGAAAGTCTTTTTCTTGGCATACATAGATTGTACTTATCACACAAGATTTTTGTCTGGCTGCTACAACCTTCATGATGACAGACTCCTGTACTAACACAACTTTGTTAGTACTTGGCAAAATGATTCGCATGGGATGTCACCTAAGTTAATGTAGCTTGGCATTTCACAACTCTTAAGTTGTATTTAAAGCTCATAGGTTATTTCATCTAGCATATTTTTGATTGCTGCATGCATACTGTTTCTTTACAATTCAACATTAGTTCAGTGCATTACTGACAGATGGCATTGTATCTCAAAACTGCTAATTTCCGATGCTTTACATGTCAATGTTTGTAACGTTCCTTGTTGTGAACTACACATTTGGTATAGTGGCATGTGGAGTGTTTGAATGATTTTTGTTATTGTAATTTTATATTACAAAGTGACTGATAACTTCTTGCCTGAAGATAAAATATGGTAATTTAATTTCAAATCTGCATCTGAATTGAATAATGTAGAAAATGAAGAGACATTTTGATCTGACAATACAGGTAAGCCTACATAATTTGAGGTTACTTCATCTCACTGTTTACTGCCAGTGTCCAAGATAACGAACTTTAGCAAGTGTTAAAGAATGGCAAGACACCAGAATAGTGCAGACGCCCTGGTACATGCTTTGCAGTTTGAGGCCGCCAAATCAGCGTCTGGGTGGACAAGTCATATAAAAGATCGCAATGGCACAGACGAAGAAGAACAAGGAACAGAAACTCGATGGTCAGCACTGCAGAATAAAATAAGAAAGCACGGAAGACCAAAGTGTTATAGATGTGGGAAACTTGCTTGGATATCTAGAGTGAGATTGTTGGGTTAGAATTCAGCAGCAGGGAAAGACACATTTACAAACAAACCTTAACAGTTGCAAGTTTTTATTACTATTAGAAATGATATTCATAGGTTGGCAACAACGTCACTGATAACAACAATTCTCTTCTCACTTCTCACAGTGACTCCCGCCACATCGTCTTTCCCTTCTGACTAAGCATTTCGTGCATTTCCATGCCCTTAACTTTCAATTCTGCTATACTAGGGGCAACCAGTATTCTATATTCAAACACCATGTAGTCAGAACACCGGTCATACTAATTGCCAGAAGTTTAGTAAAACCTGATGAAACTGGAAATGTACCTATTCAGGTGGGTTTACACTAGGCACAACTGTCTCGCGAGAATGATTCGCTCGACGGCTGTCTCGCCCTTCCCATTTACACTGAGCAAAATGTTGTGCGAAACAGGCATGAAAGAAGGTGAGCCGTCAGTTTGGGTGAGACAATAGAAGAAGTGTTCTCTATTCCAGAAGGAAGTACAGTATCTGGTTTCACCAGCGGGTGTTAGTATGGATCCTAAATAAAGTTGACACCATAAGAGACTGGCCAGTCCCAAAGAGTAAACTCGAAGTTCAGGTTTCCTGGAGTTATGCTGATATTACAGACGTTTTGTGAAAGGCTTTGCAACTATTGCTAAACCACTACATGAGCTAACGGAAAATAAACGAAACTTCCAGTGATTGTTAGAGTGTGATCAAGCATTTAGAACTTTGAAAATTGTATTATGTTCACAGCCAATTCTTGCTTTCCCCGTTTCTGAAGGGAAGAACATCATAGACACAGACACAAGCAATACTGGTCTAGGAGCAGTTTTGTCTCAAGTGCGAAATACTGAAGAATGAGTAATGCCATATTACATCAAACACTTTCCAAACCAGAGAGAAATTATTGCGTTACAAGGGGAGAGTTGCTGGCAATCATCCGAGCTTTGGACACCTTCCATAAATACCTCTATGGAAGGGTGTTTTCACTACACACCGACCATGCCGTGCTTGCATGGCTCTTAAGATTTAAAACTCCGGAAGGCCAGTTGGCAAGGTGGCTCGAACGTCTGCAAGCGTACAACTTCAAGATATAACATCTGCAGGGGCACCTGCATAGTAATGCGGATGGCTTATCACGAAGACCGTGCCCAGAAGACTGCCGACATTGCCACAGAAAGGAAGAACAAAATGCCAGTGAACATGTTCAAGCCATTACTGTAGATTTCCTGGCAGATGGCTGGACAACACAAGATTGTCGACAACAACAGATGACTGATGAAGACATTGGACCGATCTTGACAGGAAAAGAGGAAGGTCGCCGCCCGGATTGGCAAGTTGTCTACCATGGTTCTGAAGGGCTACTGGGCATAATGGGAATCTCTTACCTTAGAGAACAGATTGCTGAAAAGGCCGTGGAAAAACTGCAGATGGATGAGATGTGGTCATGCAGTTAATAGTGGCCCGAAGTAGAGTGCAGTCTGTTTTGAAGGAGATGCATGATGGAATGTCTGGAGGCTATCTTGGCATTAACAAAACCCTTGACAAAATATGGTAGCGATTCTATTGGCTTCATATTCGCCACGACAGAGGAATGGGTTCAGACATGTGAAATATGTGCTACAAGCAAGGGCCCACAAACTAGAAGGAGGGGAAAAATGAGACAGTATAACGTTTTCTGCCTTTTGAGAGAATTGCCATAGACATTGCTGAACCATTCCCAGTTACTGACGATGGAAACCAGTACATCATGGTTGTAGGTGACTACTTTACTAAGTGGGTGGAAGTCTATGCAATTCCAAATCAGGAGGTTACCACTGTGGCAAAGGAGTTAGTTCACAACTTCTGTTGCCATTATGGACCCCCTATGGAAATCCATATGGATCAAGGGAGAAATTTTGAATCAGGAGTTTTTTAAGAATTATGGCATCTACTCGGAATTTGAAAGACCATGACAACGCCTCTGCATCCTCAGTCGGATAGAATGGTTGAGAGATTCAGTAGGACACTCGAACAGCATCTTTCGAAGGTTGTTGACTAGAACCAAACAGACTGGGACCAATGTATACCACAATTCCTCATGGCGTATATAGGTCATCAATACATGACACAACCGGGATGACCCCAGCAAAATTGGCGTTTAGGTGAGAGATTCGTCTTCCTGGGGACTCAATGTTCGGATCACCTGAGACTCAGTCCCAAGAGCCACAGAATATTCCTCGCAATTAGAAAACCAAATGGGAGAAATGAATCGTTTGATAAGAGGAGGCTAAAGATTGCCAGTGATAAAATGAAAACTCGGTATGACATTCGCAGCAATAGTGTGGGTTTCCAAGAAGGAGATCAGGTCTGGTTGTTCAACCCAAAGCACCGTCGTGGTCGCTCACCTAAGCTTCAGACTAACTGGGAAGGACCCTACACTGTGAAAATAAGAATCAACGAGGTGTATAGGATTCAACAGGAAGGACAGTGAAAGTTCAAAGTCATCCACCTGGATCTCCTGGCCAAGTATTACTTCATAGACGGTTTGCCAGTTCAGGACGAACAGGCTTAAGGATGAGGCAGTGTTATGACATTACAGAACAGTCTACGTGTTTATCGAATGTTCCAGAGGAATCTGGCTGTAATCTGTGTGGTGTACGTGAATCTTGACACATTAGCTAGACTGTCAGAAACCATGCGAACTGTGTCAAGGCCACAATGAATTATGCTCTAATGTTCTCCTTTATTGTTAATGCGCAGTGTGGAATATTCTAGTATTTTGGCAGGGTATAAATACAAGTATTCAACTACGCTCGGTTTTAATTTGAGTTGCGATATATCTCAGTGTTGTTCGGGTATTGTGGCAAAGTGTTACGTGTTTTATGTGTTGTGTGGGACGATTGTTGACGACAATTGTGTTTTATATTAGTAGACATTTTTATTGCGTGTGAACAATTTTTATTCGATTTGTTGTAAGAGACTGTCTTGTTAATTACAAACTGGTTAATTGTGATAATTAAAGCTGGTGATTAGTGACATAATTGGTGTCTTTTGTTTTCCAATGTACCATACGATGATCAGTAGACCGTCTTAATATGTTTCTTGAAGTGATCCCAACCAGAATGTAGCTCTAGCATACCATTGTGAGTCTCGCCTGCATTGATAGAACCCCCCCCCACCAGTGTGTTGGTCACATGTTATTATTATTCAGCAGACAAAACCTCACCTTTTAGTTATTATTTGATAGAGTGAGTTATTTAGTCAGCTAATCAAAGAATTGTCTTTTCATATTGACAGATGTATATATGTATAAGTGTGTGTGTGTGTGTGTGTGTGCGCGCGCGCGCAACCTGAAATAAACTGTACAATGCAATAACCTGTCAGCAATAGAATGAGATATAAAAAAAACTTGTTTGTGTTCGGCAAACACAAGGGTGACGTTGATTAAGAAATACTAAGTATACATTTTTTATAATTGTATTGTCTTTTTTTTTTTTAATTACAAAGAGTATAAAGAAAAGATCTGTGAATTGTTTCGCTGGTGGGGCAAAGGGGGCTTGAAAAAACACGTTCTGAAGGTGGATAAAAGTTTGATAAATACTGATCTAATACTCTTTTCACTATTTACTAGACAGTGTAAAGAAAGCATTGTGAATATAATGCAAATGGAGATTTCACTGATATTAGCCAGACTGAAAGTGTTGTGGGCTCAAATTTGTAGTTACTGTGTTGGAAAATAAAAATATTATGTACACAAAATTAAACATTGTAAGCTTATGAATACACTGGATAGTTATTTTACCTAAGTCAGACACTTTTTCTAATGTGAAATGAAATAGGGACATCAAATATGACTTCAAAAAGTGATTAGTGAGGAACGTTATCAATTTTTGTCAGTAACTTTTAATCAGTGGAAAAGTTGTACCCAATAATTTGAAATTAGTTATGAACTGTACAAGTTATCTATACAATCTGTGGTCGGCCCATTTCATAGTAAGTGATTCTGAAAATCTATTTCCAAACCTTAAAAAATTAGTGACTGGAAAGCGTTTTTCATTAAATGAAGAGATAATGGCAGCTGTAGAGGGGTATTTTACGGATCTTTCAGAATATTATTTCAAGACAGGGATCAAATTATTAGAGAAGCGTTGGACCAAGTGTATTGAAGTTGGGGGAGATTATATAGAAAAATAAAGTAATTTTTGTAACAATTAACTTGTTTTTTTCATTTCCGTTCTGCGAACTTTTCAATTATCTCTTATAAGTATACATAATAAAAAATATTCAACCTCTGATGTTTTTCAATTAACGTCCCAAGTCTACGTTGGACAAAAAGAACAGAATTTCCATGCGTGTGTAACAGTTCCTGCGAATTGAACACATCAGAGACATTAAAACATACCCAAATTCTAGTTTTATTACACACACACACACGGTAAGATGAAAGTCATTAGAACCTATGAATGCACATGTGTACTGTATTGACATATAGATAGAACTGTAATAGTACAGCCCTATTAGACTTTGTTAATCTGATTGTATTTAAGAACAAGTATATCATTGAAAATAGTGAGCAAGTTCTGCAGCTTGGGGAGCTCACTAGTAGAAATAACTTTTACCTTCATGTGTAGGTCTGTAAAATTAATTTCTGTAGCTACAGTTACTGTAAACACACACAGGTGATAAGCATATTTAGTTTCCTAAATTTAAAGACACTAAATATTGAAGAATCATGCTGGGTAAGTGTCTGACAGAAGGTGCTCAGAGTCTGATGGAGAACAGCAGCAGAGGATCATCCAAAATGGTAAACATTTCTTCAGGAGGTCAGGCTCATTGGTTGGTTGTATCTCTGTTGGATGATGATGCCAACATCTTACACTATAGACTTTCACCATTGTTAAACATTAATTACACACACAATGCTTCAGCCATCAGAATCAGTGCGTATGTACAGTGACACCACAGAAACTGATCTATAATTTTAAAAAATTATATATAATTACACAATAAATGAAGTAAAATAGAAAAAATGACACACATGAATAAAACTTATGAATAATGCCCACAGACTAAGAGTTTCCACCCATTTCCACAACGATTCCAGGTGTGAGAGTTCCTGTCTGTGGACGGTACAATGACTATAGTTAACTGCATGGAAGTAGTATCGTCAAGGTCACACCGCTTACTTACAGCGTTGCCACTTTGCAACAGTTTCCCTTTCTTCCGAAAAATGCTACACTAGTAAGTAAGCCTACTTAATGTAAAGAATATAACAAAGTGAGCAAGTTTCTAATACATGCATTAGAGTACATTGTCAATAATTCTTAATAATAATTACATCACAATTAATATATTGTTAATAATTAATTAACAATTAATTTCCGTATCTTATACATAACATTCAATTCGATGCGTCAGCTATAGTTTGTTTGAACGAATTTTTATACGCATCCTGTGTCTTAAGCTTGCCCCATTTAATTATTGAAGAGACACCGCACTATTCGTGACTCAGAAAAATATTCTATTTTTATTTCCTGTGCTGCTAATTAATAATTAAGTAAAAAAATTAGAACTATACTATAAGACGTTACATGCACAAGTAGCATAAAAATAATGGTATGTATAAACGTGAAACGAATTGGATTTCTTAAGAAAATAAGGATAATTTTATAAACAAATACAAATGCCTCCTGAAATAAATTTAAAATTCCTTATTTATATATTAGTATATTATAAACCTTTAAATATAGAATTTAAATTTATAATTCTATATTTTATGCATTGTCCTTGCTAATTTTATAATTAAAATTTTCCTTATTTTATGAACTATAGAATTCCTTATGACTATTATAAATAAGCAGTATGTTGAAAACTCACCTTAAATAGGGTTAGTCACACAATTATCACTTTGCAAAGTGATAGCACAGAGCACATTCATAACACTCTATAACCTCTTCTCTTGAGTTATAACTTAGGGAGCCAGTAATAATTGGATCTGCCAATTATACAGGCTGCCTTCGTTGTGACGCACTGAAAATAATCACAACAAATAAAACAATTCTTATAGCAGGATAGTAGGAAGGGGAGACTGTTGATTTATGCACTCAGTTTACTCGGTACTCAGATGACATCTCTTTATTACATTTGGTGATTAAGTTCTCTATTGAAAGTTCTCAAACAATATAGTTTACTATATGATTATATATATATATATTACTCCTTTACAAAGGGGCCTCAAAATATGATGTACATCCTTTTTAATTAATTCCACGGATCCGGGATTAAATATATTAAATGAATAATGGTCACCTTGCCATGTACAATATTGAAACTCTAACCATTTGAAGAATGGTTTTTTATTAATCTTCTAAAACAACAAAACTTTTAGTTTAAACTTTACCTTTTTGCTATAACTAGTGTTATTAGATTTTAGACTACATGTTACCTATAATGTCAGTTTTCTAAAGTCTTTAATGTTATTACATTTAAAACATAAGTTTTAAAGGTCTTTAATATGATAATTTAAATTGTCTTTTGGGGGGTTATGATATTGTAACTCTTAACCATGGAAGACAAGCCTCCATGTCACCTGTGTGTTTTCTGAAGTTGCTGCAGAATTAGTTCTTCGGTCCTCCTGATGTTTCTTGAAGCTCAGTCGTTACCTTATCATACTGTGACGGTGAAGTTCTAGAAGTATGTCAAATCATTCCTGGTGTGGTACATTCATCTCAGGCGACTGTAGTTATTCTTAGTAATTCTTGTAGTTAGAATACTTAGATAGAAAGTTTGTTTCACTGTTATACACTTCACATGATTATAGATTAGTTGACTATCACCTTCTTGGTTGCAGTACTGTATAAATTACATAGTCCGTTATTTTATAATATAGAGAGATGTCATCACCACACAAATTTACTTATTTAAATAGTCATTGAATCAAGCCTTTCACATTTTTGATATATACGTAGCGAAACAACGCTTTACGCTGCTTACGGCGTGAGCGCTCCATTCCAAGTGGCAGAAATAGTTAAGGGGGAGAGTAGTAATCTCAAGACAATTACTAGGCAACATAAAAGTAGTTCCGTGTTTCTAATTTTAATTAAAGGACTACGGTTTGATTAAATAATTAAATAGAGATATTCTTAGTTGCAGAAGTTATCAAAGTACGTAACAATGGTCTTATTTAATTATTTAAATAATAACAAATTTACAATAATACTTAGTTTATTTAGGGGTCAGAAAACAAGTTAATTCTGGTCAGCGCCTGTTTATGCAGGATAAATTAATAAGCTTTACCCTTTCTGTACAATTCCATTCCCTTTTAATTTTATTACTAGACTTATATTAAATATTATTATTATTAAATGATTGCCATAAGATTTAGTTTACAATGTGAGATTTTATTAAGAATTTAACATTTCTCCGCTTATATATTATCAACTTAAATAATTAACATATTTTTTTATTAATGAAATCGTCACATACTCCGCCGCTTTAGCCACAGACTCCGGTTTATTTTATTTTTTTTTAATATATCGGGAGTATGTTTGGGATTTCCGTGTGTAATTTCTCTCATTCGTTTTTTTCTGTATGTAATTACGAGTTGCACAAGTCAGTCTCGAATTGCTTATTCTTACAATCTACATATTATACTTTACAGACTAATTCTAATACTACATAAAATTCACACATTATAAAAACATATTGTTAACATTCTAAATTTTCTTAACACTACTACTTATGACTACTACCGGGTTTTTCTTTAGTTGGGAGTTATTCTAGTTATAGAATTACTCATTAAGTAATTTGTTACTTAATTATTCCTCATATTTGCTGTCAGCTGACTTCTTACTTTGCTATACTTTTGAAGAATAGGATTCAAGGGTGATCAGGCCTCGTACCTATTTATACCATTAGCTAGCTATACGTTATTCTAGTACTCCTTTGCAGTTGAGTACAAAACATATTCCTTTCTTTTTCTTTACATTTATTTAACTTGCACTCTATCATTTCCTTCTTCGTGATAATGTTTTATCTGCGAAATATGTGTCCTTCGTACATATTTTTGAGTAGAGGGTTCATACAGTGCTACGGTTACTGGAGTTAAATATTTATGAATTAGATAAGGACCGCACCATCGGTATGATAGCTTGGAAGTGGTCTTATCGATTGCACTACTCGTAGGATGTGTTTTACACATAACTAAGTTACCGATTTGGTACTTTACTTCATTATTATTATTTCGCACGTGATATTTCCTTGATTTCGCTAAGTTTGTTCGTAAATTAGCGCGCGCTTCATTCCATATTTTCCTAATATTTTTATCCCTAATTTCAAGGGGTAACAATTCATGTATTTTCCACTTAGTGGATAATGGGTGGTTAGGTTTATACTTGAACAATAATTCGAATGGGGTAGACTTATGTCCTTCATGATATGCCGAATTAAAGGCGAACTGTATCCAGGATAAGTTCTGGTCCCAAGAAGTATGGTCGTTAGCATGGTAGGCAATTAAAGCAGATTTTAGGTTTCGCAAATACCTCTCAGCTATATTACCTTGCGGACGGTACTCTGTAGTGGTAATGTGTTCTATACCTAGTCTGAAACACATGTTCTTGAATTCCTTGGATTTAAACTGTGGTCCGTTATCCGACACTAGATGGACAGGAATACCGAATTCTTTAAATAATCTATGCTGTAAAATACTTACTGTGGTTGTAGCTAAGGCTCGCCGCATGGGGTACATCCAGACGAATTTGCTAAAAGAGTACACAAATTAGTAACATTGTATTTCCTGATTTAGAACGCGGGTAGGGTCCTGAAAAGTCTAAATAAATTTTGGAGAACGGGGTAGCAGGAATCTCTGAGATTAATTGACTAATTTGGCTGTTTCTCGCTGGTTTGCTGAATGCACACAACTTGCACCTTTTCACAAAATTGGCGATCTCGCTGTTCATATTTTCCCAGTGATATTCATTACGAATTCGGTGTATGGTTTTATTTATTCCCATATGTGCTCCAATGGTGGAAGAGTGATAATATTCCATCAGCATAGGTTTAATAATATCAGGGGCAATTATTCGTAGATATTTTCCGTTCGCTATTCTACAACATAATACTCTCCTACTTAATATGTATTTCTCTGACTTATTTCCTTTTTCAAGTTGTTCAATAATTGGACTCAAACGTGGGTCTCGTTGTTGATACTGGGCTAAATCTGTAAATGCAAGAGGAAATTCTGTAATTAACGTATTAATAATCGGCTTTTCTCTACTCTTGTTTTCGTAAGTATTACTACTAGCATATTTTATTCTTCGTATTGTTTAAATTAGCAGCCATCCTTACTTTTCTTTTATAGAATTGCTAAACTGCTATAATTGTTTTTATTATTTAGACAAAGCTTTTCGTCATTACTGACATCTTCAGGTCTTAAACAACGTTGTTTGTCTAAATAATAAAAACAATTATAGCAGTTTAGCAATTCTATGAAAGAAAAATATTACTACTAGGCTGGAACATACGTGACAGTGTATCGGCAACTACGTTTTGGGTGCCTCTAATATGTTGTACTTTGAATTTAAAACAATTTAATCTTAATACCCATCTTCCGATACGACCTAACTGTTTTGGGTGATTTAGTAGCTAGGATAACGCTTGATTATCAGTTTCTAATAAAAACTCCTTATGTTCTAAAAATGGTTTGAACTTCTCAAAAGCGAAAACTATAGCTAAACATTCTAATTCGTATGCGGAGTATTTCTTTTCTTGCTCAGTCAGGGTGCGAGAAGCGTAACTAATAGGTAACCTTGAGTTATCTACTTCCTGATATATTACTGCACCTAGGGCGACACTAGAACTGTCTGTCTGCACTACAAATGGTTTTGTAAAGTCGGCTAATTGTAGTACGGGGGGTGATATTATGCTTTCTTTTAATTTCTCGAATGCGGTTTGGTGTTGCTCATTCCATTCAAATTTAATTCCCTTTTTTCTTAAGGTATTTAGCGGTGCTGCAATTTCGGCTAGATGTGGAATGTACTTATGGAAATAATTTATCATTCCTAAAAATCGGGCTATTCCTTTCGCATTCCGTGGTGGTAAAAATTCTCTGATGGCACGGGTTCGCTCTGGGTCTATGCTTACCTTTCCGTTGGCTTTTACGATGTGACCTAAAAATGAGAATTGTGTCACAGCAAAATTTACTTTACTGGGATTTACGGTTAATCCAGCTTTCTCCAATCGGGATAGTACTTCACGTAGATGATTAAGATGTTGCTCAATTGACTCGCTGTAGATAACAATGTCATCTAAGTAGTGATACACATATTTAAATTTTATGTCATGGAATAACTTTTCTAATAATCTGCTACATACAGAACTACCTTGGGATATACCAAAAGGTACCCTAGTAAATTGGTACAGGTTGAAAGGGACGGCAAATGCGGTAAGACGTTTTGATTCTTCCGAAAGGGGTATCTGATGAAATGCCTGATTTAAATCCATAATGGTAAAGATTTTTGCTTTAGTAAAATAATGAAATGCACTGTGGATGTCGGGAAGTGGTATAGATTCAAATTCTATCCGTTTATTTAGTTGTCTGTAGTCCACAACTAATCTATGTTTGTCGTTACTTTTGGGTACTAAAAACGCGGGTGATGAATAAGATGACGTAGAGGGTTCGATGACTCCTTGTTCTAACAATTTATTAATTTGGTTCCTCATTACTTCCATTTTAGGTGGTGATAATTTGTATGGGGCTAAACGTATTACTTTGTTGTCGCTCAAATTTATTTTGTACTCTATCAGATCCGTCAGTCCTAACTTTGGGGTGAGGACGTTGGAGAATTGTTTTATTAAAGTCTGTATGTTCCGTCTATCTTTACTTTCTAGATGACTTAATTCAGATTCGTGATGCTTTATATGTGTAGAAGTGGTGCTAGTACTTTCTCTGTTATTTGCATTATCATGCAAGTTATATTTCCGTGAACGATCGAATCCAAAGTAAAATATCTTCTCGTGAATGTCTAAAATTATTCCTGTTTTACTGATAAAATCAGCTCCCAATATTAATTCGGGTCCTAATTCGTCGCATACCAACATTGGAAAATACCACGTTAGATTTTTAATTTTTACTTTAAACGTGATGATAAGTTTTATCATTAAGTTTTGCTTATTAGCTGTAGCGCATCTAATATTTACTGATTGACTGCGTTTAACTAAATTGTGTTTAAATAATTGATTTGCTAGCTCTTGACTAATTAAACTTCGCGTGGATCCGGAATCAATTAATCCGAGGGTGGACGTAACACCAATGTCAACTTGTATATACGGTAATTCACACCTATTGTAATCACATTTACTAATAGAGTTACATTTATCGATAAATTTCCTAACTTAGGGGTCTAATTTTCTTTTGTTATTATTATTAGTATTTTGTTTTAATTTGTGGTCTCTCAGGGGTTTACCTGTTTTCACTTTGCTGCGGAAGACACAGGGTTTCGGATCTCCCTGTCTTACATGTTTTTTGGATAATGGGTTTTCTGATGATACTGTTTCCGTTTACAGTTTCTACTGAGGTGTCCAGGTTTTCCGCAGTTATAGCATATACGAGATTCTTTACGCGGGGTCTCACTGGTTTCGTGTCTAGGTGGTGCCTCTTTGGACTTACCGTGGCCATGATCATAGGTTGGTCGCCGAAATGGGAGTCGTACTCGTAGACTTCTTGTATCTGAGGATAGGGCTTGCGTTTCCTTTCTATGTGGTGTTGTGGATACCGGTGCATGTCGATGCTGATCTGCATACCACACATTCGAAGAGTGCACACTACATTGTTCAAGGTCAGCGAAAGTAAGGGGTCTACTTACTAGTGCTAAACGGGAGCGTTCTTCAGAAGATAAGCCTACCAATATAGTATTGACCAATTGTTTTTCAGTCCAGTCGACTTGCAGTAGGCGTGAAGATTCTCTGATGTCTGCGATATAGTGGGCCAGTCTTTCTTGAGCTCTTTGTACTCGAAGTACGGTATTTCTTTTGATCTCCTCATATATTCCCGTGGGGATAAAATATTTTATTATATTTGTATGAAGTTCTTCTACCGGAAGAGTCGAGTTTAAGGATTCTAGCACACGATCTCGTAAAGGTGGTTTACATTTGGGTAAGATGACCTGCAGTATTTGCCAATCGCTCAATTGTTGTAGATCTTTTATCTGCAGTAGATATATGATAAAAGTCAATAGAGTTGTGATGCTTAAGCCATCGGTGTAAGGAATTTCATTAATTATTTTCTCTACTGGGTGGGAAATCTTTCCGTAGAGGTCTACATTAAAACATACGTTAGGTATACTTTTCGAAGGATTGGTGTTTGCATTAGGATTTGTAATCGCATATTTACTAGTGCGAGTATGCTGACCATTTGGCGGTGGGGGTTCTAACATAGTTTGGGTTTTTAATTCTCTACTAGGTAATTGTACATGACTCTGTGGTATCTTCGATACGGTGGGTGATTCGGGGTTCGAGGTGGAGAGAGGGTGTTCTAAAGTAGGGGATTGAACTGGGGAGATATATAATTTTTGTAAGTAGTGCTCAATTTCCTCCATTCTCGATGAGTCTGATTTTTGTCGTAAGTCGTTGATAATTATGGGTAATTGGCTTAATGCCTCATCCGCAAATTTCTGCACATCGGCGGGGATTACGGTGACGTCGGGCCAGCTTAATAAATTATTTAACCGGCGGGTTAAATGTTCTATACGTTGCGTAACGCGCAAAAATTCCGTAGGTGATTTCTTGTCCTCAAGGTTCTGAGATAATACTATCAGTTCCCTATATTTCGCATAACAGGTTTCTCGTTCGCCGTCATAATCGAGTTCACGCAATCTATCTAACTGCGAGGGTGTCTCTGATCCGGTTTGGCGTAATGATTTTCGTAATTCCGACACGGTTACATTCACGTGTTTTAGACCTCGTAAAAGTGCTTCGTAGCATAGCTCATCTTTTAATAATAGATCAGGATTAAATTCAGCCATTTTTGTAACGTGAGCGGCTATAACTAATTATTCTACTCTTTGCATTAAATGCTATACAACGCTTCCTTTTTCTTTTACACAAAAATATAAAAATATAAATCGATCGTATTCTTACTCCTTTTTCTCTTTTTTTTTACAAATAGACACTTAAAATGTTATGACAACCTTTATCGTTTTACATAGAACGAGAGAGAGAAATTTCACACAGGCATGAATATGCGTACGACAAAAGGGGGAATCTTCGGTTACTCAACACAGGAAAATACACGCTTCTTATAACAATAGACCACAGAAGGAGGGTGACTTATTGTCTAACTCAACTTAGGGGAGACCAACTATGACAATTTTAAACAAACGGCAACAGGAAACTTACATGTCCGAGATTGTCGTGAATGTGGCACGTTTATGAATGGGACTTTTAACAAGTACCTACATGGTTTGTTTACATTGGATTATATGTTAATATTACTTTACACATATTATATTTACTAATAAAGTTATTTATGCTATATTACTATAATATTAATTATTATTTTTATCTTATTTAAAACTCTGACACATATTGAAATATATGAGTGAATAGATCAACAGCTTCTGTGCGTGGGATATCGGGACGCAATTACTTCTTTCTTTTTTCTTACGCAAAATTAGCACATTCGCAAAATAAGCAAATTACAGCAGAGGAGCAGAGTGGCGCAATTTATTTGTGACACTCTGTACACAGTTAAATATTAAACAACAGCACAATAGCAGAAAATAGCAGAGTGGCGCAATTTATAACGTCTTCTCTTGAGTTATAACTTAGGGAACCAGTAATAATTGGATCTGCCAATTATACAGGCTGCCTTCGTTGTGACGCACTGAAAATAATCACAACAAATAAAACAATTCTTATAGCAGGATAGTAGGAAGGGGAGACTGTTAATTTATGTACTCAGTTTACTCGGTACTCAGATGACATCTCTTTATTACATTTGGTGATTAAGTTCTCTATTGAAAGTTCTCAAACAATATAGTTTACTATATGATTATATATACATATATTATTCCTTTACAAAGGGGCCTCAAAATATGATGTACATCCTTTATAATTAATTCCACGGATCCGGGATTAAATATATTAAATGAATAATGGTCACCTTGCCATGTACAATATTGAAACTCTAACCATTTGAAGAATGGTTTTTTATTAATCTTCTAAAACAACAAAACTTTTAGTTTAAACTTTACCTTTTTGCTATAACTAGTTTTATTAGATTTTAGACTACATGTTACCTATAATGTCAGTTTTCTAAAGTCTTTAATGTTATTACATTTAAAACGTAAGTTTTAAAGGTCTTTAATATGATAATTTAATTGTCTTTTGGGGGGTTATGCTATTGTAACTCTTAACCATGGAAGACAAGCCTCCATGTCACCTGTGTGTTTTCTGAAGTTGCTGCAGAATTAGATCTTCGGTCCTCCTGATGTTTCTTGAAGCTCAGTCGTTACCTTATCATACTGTGACGGTGAAGTTCTAGAAGTATGTAAAATCATTCCTGGTGTGGTACATTCATCTCAGGCGACTGTAGTTATTCTTAGTAATTCTTGTAGTTAGAATACTTAGATAGAAAGTTTGTTTCACTGTTATACACTTCACATGATTATAGATTAGTTGACTATCACCTTCTTGGTTGTAGTACTGTATAAATTACATAGTCCGTTATTTTATAATATAGAGAGATGTCATCACCACACAAATTTACTTATTTAAATAGTCATTGAATCAAGCCTTTCACATTTTTGATATATACGTAGCGAAACAACGCTTTACGCTGCTTACGGCGTGAGCGCTCCATTCCAAATGGCAGAAATAGTTAAGGGGGAGAGTAGTAATCTCAAGACAATTACTAGGCAACATAAAAGTAGTTCCGTGTTTCTAATTTTAATTAAAGGACTACGGTTTGATTAAATAATTAAATAGAGATATTCTTAGTTGCAGAAGTTATCAAAGTACGTAACAATGGTCTTATTTAATTATTTAAATAATAACAAATTTACAATAATACTTAGTTTATTTAGGGGTCAGAAAACAAGTTAATTCTGGTCAGCGCCTGTTTATGCAGGATAAATTAATAAGCTTTACCCTTTCTGTACAATTCCATTCCCTTTTAATTTTATTACTAGACTTATATTAAACATTGTTATTATTAAATGATTGCCATAAGATTTAGTTTACAATGTGAGATTTTATTAAGAATTTAACATTTCTCCGCTTATATATTATCAACTTAAATAATTAACATATTTTTTTATTAATGAAATCGTCACATACTCCGCCGCTTTAGCCACAGACTCCGGTTTATTTAATTTTTTTTAATATACCGGGAGTATGTTTGGGATTTCCGTGTGTAATTTCTCTCATTCGTTTTTTTCTGTATGTAATTACGAGTTGCACAAGTCAGTCTCGAATTGCTTATTCTTACAATCTACATATTATACTTTACAGACTAATTCTAATACTACATAAAATTCACACATTATAAAAACATATTGTTAACATTCTAAATTTTCTTAACACTACTACTTATGACTACTACCGGGTTTTTCTTTAGTTGGGAGTTATTCTAGTTATAGAATTACTCATTAAGTAATTTGTTACTTAATTATTCCTCATATTTGCTGTCAGCTGACTTCTTACTTTGCTATACTTTTGAAGAATAGGATTCAAGGGTGATCAGGCCTCGTACCTATTTATACCATTAGCTAGCTATACGTTATTCTAGTACTCCTTTGCAGTTGAGTACAAAACATATTCCTTTCTTTTTCTTTACATTTATTTAACTTGCACTCTATCATTTCCTTCTTCGTGATAATGTTTTATCTGCGAAATATGTGTCCTTCGTACATATTTTTGAGTAGAGGGTTCATACAGTGCTACGGTTACTGGAGTTAAATATTTGTGAATTAGATAAGGACCGCACCATCGGTATGATAGCTTGGAAGTGGTCTTATCGATTGCACTACTCGTAGGATGTGTTTTACACATAACTAAGTTACCGATTTGGTACTTTACTTCATTATTATTATTTCGCACGTGATATTTCCTTGATTTCGCTAAGTTTGTTCGTAAATTAGCGCTCGCTTCATTCCATATTTTCCTAATATTTTTATCCCTAATTTCAAGGGGTAACAATTCATGTATTTTCCACTTAGTGGATAATGGGTGGTTAGGTTTATACTTGAACAATAATTCGAATGGGGTAGACTTATGTCCTTCATGATATGCCGAATTAAAGGCGAACTGTATCCAGGATAAGTTCTGGTCCCAAGAAGTATGGTCGTTAGCATGATAGGCAATTAAAGCAGATTTTAGGTTTCGCAAATACCTCTCAGCTATATTACCTTGCGGACGATACTCTGTAGTGGTAATGTGTTCTATACCTAGTCTGAAACACATGTTCTTGAATTCCTTGGATTTAAACTGTGGTCCGTTATCCGACACTAGATGGACAGGAATACCGAATTCTTTAAATAATCTATGCTGTAAAATATTTACTGTGGTTTTAGCTAAGGCTCGCCGCATGGGGTACATCCAGACGAATTTGCTAAAAGAGTCTACACAAAATAGTAACATTGTATTTCCTGATTTAGAACGCGGGTAGGGTCCTGAAAAGTCTAAATAAATTTTGGAGAACGGGGTAGCAGGAATCTCTGAGATTAATTGACTAATTTGGCTGTTTCTCGCTGGTTTGCTGAGTGCACACAACTTACACCTTTTCACAAAATTGGCGATCTCGCTGTTCATATTTTCCCAGTGATATTCTTTACGAATTCGGTGTATGGTTTTATTTATTCCCATATGTGCTCCAATGGTGGAAGAGTGATAATATTCCATCAGCATAGGTTTAATAATATCAGGGGCAATTATTCGTAGATATTTTCCGTTCGCTATTCTACAACATAATACTCTCCTACTTAATATGTATTTCTCTGACTTATTTCCTTTTTCAAGTTGTTCAATAATTGGACTCAAACGTGGGTCTCGTTGTTGATACTGGGCTAAATCTGTAAATGCAAGAGGAAATTCTGTAATTAACGTATTAATAATCGGCTTTTCTCTACTCTTGTTTTCGTAAGTATTACTACTAGGCTGGAACATACGTGACAGTGTATCGGCAACTACGTTTTGGGTGCCTCTAATATGTTGTACTTTGAATTTAAAACAATTTAATCTTAATACCCATCTTCCGATACGACCTAACTGTTTTGGGTGATTTAGTAGCCAGGATAACGCTTGATTATCAGTTTCTAATAAAAACTCCTTATGTTCTAAAAATGGTTTGAACTTCTCAAAAGCGAAAACTATAGCTAAACATTCTAATTCGTATGCGGAGTATTTCTTTTCTTGCTCAGTCAGGGTGCGAGAAGCGTAACTAATAGGTAACCTTGAGTTATCTACTTCCTGATATATTACTGCACCTAGGGCGACACTAGAACTGTCTGTCTGCACTACAAATGGTTTTGTAAAGTCGGCTAATTGTAGTACGGGGGGTGATAATATGCTTTCTTTTAATTTATCGAATGCGGTTTGGTGTTGCTCATTCCATTCAAATTTAATTCCCTTTTTTCTTAAGGTATTTAGCGGTGCTGCAATTTCGGCTAGATGTGGAATGTACTTATGGAAATAATTTATCATTCCTAAAAATCGGGCTATTCCTTTCGCATCCCGCGGTGGTAAAAATTCTCTATGGCACGGGTTCGCTCTGGGTCTATGCTTACCTTTCCGTTGGCTTTTACGATGTGACCTAAAAATGAGAATTGTGTCACAGCAAAATTTACTTTACTGGGATTTACGGTTAATCCAGCTTTCTCCAATCGGGATAGTACTTCACGTAGATGATTAAGATGTTGCTCAATTGACTCGGTGTAGATAACAATGTCATCTAAGTAGTGATACACATATTTAAATTTTATGTCATGGAATAACTTTTCTAATAATCTGCTACATACAGAACTACCTTGGGATATACCAAAAGGTACCCTTGTAAATTGGTACAGGTTGAAAGGGACGGCAAATGCGGTAAGACGTTTTGATTCTTCCGAAAGGGGTATCTGATGAAATGCCTGATTTAAATCCATAATGGTAAAGATTTTTGCTTTAGTAAAATAATGAAATGCACTGTGGATGTCGGGAAGTGGTATAGATTCAAATTCTATCCGTTTATTTAGTTGTCTGTAGTCCACAACTAATCTATGTTTGTCGTTACTTTTGGGTACTAAAAACGCGGGTGATGAATAAGATGACGTAGAGGGTTTGATGACTCCTTGTTCTAACAATTTATTAATTTGGTTCCTCATTACTTCCATTTTAGGTGGTGATAATTTGTATGGGGCTAAACGTATTACTTTGTTGTCGCTCAAATTTATTTTGTACTCTATCAGATCCGTCAGTCCTAACTTTGGGGTGAGGACGTTGGAGAATTGTTTTATTAAAGTCTGTATGTTCCGTCTATCTTTACTTTCTAGATGACTTAATTCAGATTCGTGATGCTTTATATGTGTAGAAGTGGTGCTAGTACTTTCTCTGTTATTTGCATTATCATGCAAGTTATATTTCCGTGAACGATCGAATCCAAAGTAAAATATCTTCTCGTGAATGTCTAAAATTATTCCTGTTTTACTGATAAAATCAGCTCCCAATATTAATTCGGGTCCTAATTCGTCGCATACCAACATTGGAAAATACCACGTTAGATTTTTAATTTTTACTTTAAACGTGATGATAAGTTTTATCATTAAGTTTTGCTTATTAGCTGTAGCGCATCTAATATTTACTGATTGACTGCGTTTAACTAAATTGTGTTTAAATAATTGATTTGCTAGCTCTTGACTAATTAAACTTCGCGTGGATCCGGAATCAATTAATCCAAGGGTGGACGTAACACCAATGTCAACTTGTATATACGGTAATTCACACCTATTGTAATCACATTTACTAATAGAGTTACATTTATCGATAAATTTCCTAACATAGGGGTCTAATTTTCTTTTGTTATTATTATTAGTATTTTGTTTTAATTTGTGGTCTCTCAGGGGTTTACCTGTTTTCACTTTGCTGCGGAAGACACAGGGTTTCGGATCTCCCTGCCTTACATGTTTTTTGGATAATGGGTTTTCTGATGATACTGTTTCCGTTTACAGTTTCTACTGAGGTGTCCAGGTTTTCCGCAGTTATAGCATATACGAGATTCTTTACGCGGGGTCTCACTGGTTTCGTGTCTAGGTGGTGCCTCTTTGGACTTACCGTGGCCATGACCATAGGTTGGTCGCCGAAATGGGAGTCGTTCTCGTAGACTTCTTGTATCTGAGGATAGGGCTTGCGTTTCCTTTCTATGTGGTGTTGTGGATACCGGTGCATGTCGATGCTGATCTGCATACCACACATTCGAAGAGTGCACACTACATTGTTCAAGGTCAGCGAAAGTAAGGGGTCTACTTACTAGTGCTAAACGGGAGCGTTCTTCAGGAGATAAGCCTACCAATATAGTATCGACCAATTGTTTTTCAGTCCAGTCGACTTGCAGTAGACGTGAAGATTCTCTGATGTCTGCGATATAGTGGGCCAGTCTTTCTTGAGCTCTTTGTACTCGAAGTACGGTATTTCTTTTGATCTCCTCATATATTCCCGTGGGGATAAAATATTTGATTATATTTGTATGAAGTTCTTCTACCGGAAGAGTCGAGTTTAAGGATTCTAGCACACGATCTCGTAAAGGTGGTTTACATTTGGGTAAGATGACCTGCAGTATTTGCCAATCGCTCAATTGTTGTAGATCTTTTATCTGCAGTAGATATATGATAAAAGTCAATAGAGTCGTGATGCTTAAGCCATCGGTGTAAGGAATTTCATTAATTATTTTCTCTACTGGGTGGGAAATCTTTCCGTAGAGGTCTACATTAAAACATACGTTAGGTATACTTTTCGAAGGATTGGTGTTTGCATTAGGATTTGTAATCGCATATTTACTAGTGCGAGTATGCTGAACATTTGGCGGTGGGGGTTCTAACATAGTTTGGGTTTTTAATTCTCTACTAGGTAATTGTTCATGACTCTGTGGTATCTTCGATACGGTGGGTGATTCGGGGTTCGAAGTGGAGAGAGGGTGTTCTAAAGTAGGGGATTGAACTGGGGAGATATATAATTTTTGTAAGTAGTGCTCAATTTCCTCCATTCTCGATGAGTCTGATTTTTGTCGTAAGTCGTTGATAATTATGGGTAATTGGCTTAATGCCTCATCCGCAAATTTCTGCACATCGGCGGGGATTACGGTGACGTCGGGCCAGCTTAATAAATTATTTAACCGGCGGGTTAAATGTTCTATACGTTGCGTAACGCGCAAAAATTCCGTAGGTGATTTCTTGTCCTCAAGGTTCTGAGATAATACTCAGTTCCCTATATTTCGCATAAAAGGTTTCTCGTTCGCCGTCATAATCGAGTTCACGCAATCTATCTAACTGCGAGGGTGTCTCTGATCCGGTTTGGCGTAATGATTTTCGTAATTCCGACACGGTTACATTCACGTGTTTTAGACCTCGTAAAAGTGCTTCGTAGCATAGCTCATCTTTTAATAATAGATCAGGATTAAATTCAGCCATTTTTGTAACGTGAGCGGCTATAACTAATTATTCTACTATTTGCATTAAATGCTATACAACGCTTCCTTTTTCTTTTACACAAAAATATAAATATATAAATCGATCGTATTCTTACTCCTTTTTCTCTTTTTTTTTTACAAATAGACACTTAAAATGTTATGACAACCTTTATCGTTTTACATAGAGCGAGAGAGAGAAATTTCACACAGGCATGAATATGCGTACGACAAAAGGGGGAATCTTCGGTTACTCAACACAGGAAAATACACGCTTCTTATAACAATAGACCACAGAAGGAGGGTGACTTATTGTCTAACTCAACTTAGGGGAGACCAACTATGACAGTTTTAAACAAACGGCAACAGGAAACTTACATGTCCGAGATTGTCGTGAATGTGGCACGTTTATGAATGGGACTTTTAACAAGTACCTACATGGTTTGTTTACATTGGATTATATGTTAATATTACTTTACACATATTATATTTACTAATAAAGTTATTTATACTATATTACTATAATATTAATTATTATTTTTATCTTATTTAAAACTCTGACACATATTGAAATATATGAGTGAATAGATCAACAGCTTTTGTGCGTGGGATATCGGGACGCAATTACTTCTTTCTTTTTTCTTACGCAAAATTAGCACATTCGCAAAATAAGCAAATTACAGCAGAGGAGCAGAGTGGCGCAATTTATTTGTGACACTCTGTACACAGTTAATTATTAAACAACAGCACAATAGCAAAAAATAGCAGAGTGGCGCAATTTATAACCTCTTCTCTTGAGTTATAACTTAGGGAACCAGTAATTATTGGATCTGCCAATTATACAGGCTGCCTTCGTTGTGACGCACTGAAAATAATTACAACAAATAAAACAATTCTTATAGCAGGATAGTAGGAAGGGGAGACTGTTGATTTATGCACTGAGTTTACTCGGTACTCAGATGACATCTCTTTATTACATTTGGTGATTAAGTTCTCTATTGAAAGTTCTCAAACAATATAGTTTACTATATGATTATATATATATATATTACTCCTTTACAAAGGGGCCTCAAAATATGATGTACATCCTTTTTAATTAATTCCACGGATCCGGGATTAAATATATTAAATGAATAATGGTCACCTTGCCATGTACAATATTGAAACTCTAACCATTTGAAGAATGGTTTTTTATTAATCTTCTAAAACAACAAAACTTTTAGTTTAAACTTTACCTTTTTGCTATAACTAGTGTTATTAGATTTTAGACTACATGTTACCTATAATGTCAGTTTTCTAAAGTCTTTAATGTTATTACATTTAAAACATAAGTTTTAAAGGTCTTTAATATGATAATTTAAATTGTCTTTTGGGGGGTTATGATATTGTAACTCTTAACCATGGAAGACAAGCCTCCATGTCACCTGTGTGTTTTCTGAAGTTGCTGCAGAATTAGTTCTTCGGTCCTCCTGATGTTTCTTGAAGCTCAGTCGTTACCTTATCATACTGTGACGGTGAAGTTCTAGAAGTATGTCAAATCATTCCTGGTGTGGTACATTCATCTCAGGCGACTGTAGTTATTCTTAGTAATTCTTGTAGTTAGAATACTTAGATAGAAAGTTTGTTTCACTGTTATACACTTCACATGATTATAGATTAGTTGACTATCACCTTCTTGGTTGCAGTACTGTATAAATTACATAGTCCGTTATTTTATAATATAGAGAGATGTCATCACCACACAAATTTACTTATTTAAATAGTCATTGAATCAAGCCTTTCACATTTTTGATATATACGTAGCGAAACAACGCTTTACGCTGCTTACGGCGTGAGCGCTCCATTCCAAGTGGCAGAAATAGTTAAGGGGGAGAGTAGTAATCTCAAGACAATTACTAGGCAACATAAAAGTAGTTCCGTGTTTCTAATTTTAATTAAAGGACTACGGTTTGATTAAATAATTAAATAGAGATATTCTTAGTTGCAGAAGTTATCAAAGTACGTAACAATGGTCTTATTTAATTATTTAAATAATAACAAATTTACAATAATACTTAGTTTATTTAGGGGTCAGAAAACAAGTTAATTCTGGTCAGCGCCTGTTTATGCAGGATAAATTAATAAGCTTTACCCTTTCTGTACAATTCCATTCCCTTTTAATTTTATTACTAGACTTATATTAAATATTATTATTATTAAATGATTGCCATAAGATTTAGTTTACAATGTGAGATTTTATTAAGAATTTAACATTTCTCCGCTTATATATTATCAACTTAAATAATTAACATATTTTTTTATTAATGAAATCGTCACATACTCCGCCGCTTTAGCCACAGACTCCGGTTTATTTTATTTTTTTTTAATATATCGGGAGTATGTTTGGGATTTCCGTGTGTAATTTCTCTCATTCGTTTTTTTCTGTATGTAATTACGAGTTGCACAAGTCAGTCTCGAATTGCTTATTCTTACAATCTACATATTATACTTTACAGACTAATTCTAATACTACATAAAATTCACACATTATAAAAACATATTGTTAACATTCTAAATTTTCTTAACACTACTACTTATGACTACTACCGGGTTTTTCTTTAGTTGGGAGTTATTCTAGTTATAGAATTACTCATTAAGTAATTTGTTACTTAATTATTCCTCATATTTGCTGTCAGCTGACTTCTTACTTTGCTATACTTTTGAAGAATAGGATTCAAGGGTGATCAGGCCTCGTACCTATTTATACCATTAGCTAGCTATACGTTATTCTAGTACTCCTTTGCAGTTGAGTACAAAACATATTCCTTTCTTTTTCTTTACATTTATTTAACTTGCACTCTATCATTTCCTTCTTCGTGATAATGTTTTATCTGCGAAATATGTGTCCTTCGTACATATTTTTGAGTAGAGGGTTCATACAGTGCTACGGTTACTGGAGTTAAATATTTGTGAATTAGATAAGGACCGCACCATCGGTATGATAGCTTGAAAGTGGTCTTATCGATTGCACTACTCGTAGGATGTGTTTTACACATAACTAAGTTACCGATTTGGTACTTTACTTCATTATTATTATTTCGCACGTGATATTTCCTTGATTTCGCTAAGTTTGTTCGTAAATTAGCGCGCGCTTCATTCCATATTTTCCTAATATTCTTATCCCTAATTTCAAGGGGTAACAATTCATGTATTTTCCACTTAGTGGATAATGGGTGGTTAGGTTTATACTTGAACAATAATTCGAATGGGGTAGACTTATGTCCTTCATGATATGCAGAATTAAAGGCGAACTGTATCCAGGATAAGTTCTGGTCCCAAGAAGTATGGTCGTTAGCATGGTAGGCAATTAAAGCAGATTTTAGGTTTCGCAAATACCTCTCAGCTATATTACCTTGCGGACGATACTCTGTAGTGGTAATGTGTTCTATACCTAGTCTGAAACACATGTTCTTGAATTCCTTGGATTTAAACTGTGGTCCGTTATCCGACACTAGATGGACAGGAATACCGAATTCTTTAAATAATCTATGCTGTAAAATATTTACTGTGGTTGTAGCTAAGGCTCGCCGCATGGGGTACATCCAGACGAATTTGCTAAAAGAGTCTACACAAATTAGTAACATTGTATTTCCTGATTTAGAACGCGGATAGGGTCCTGAAAAGTCTAAATAAATTTTGGAGAACGGGGTAGCAGGAATCTCTGAGATTAATTGACTAATTTGGCTGTTTCTCGCTGGTTTGCTGAGTGCACACAACTTACACCTTTTCACAAAATTGGCGATCTCGCTGTTCATATTTTCCCAGTGATATTCTTTACGAATTCGGTGTATGGTTTTATTTATTCCCATATGTGCTCCAATGGTGGAAGAGTGATAATATTCCATCAGCATAGGTTTAATAATATCAGGGGCAATTATTCGTAGATATTTTCCGTTCGCTATTCTACAACATAATACTCTCCTACTTAATATGTATTTCTCTGACTTATTTCCTTTTTCAAGTTGTTCAATAATTGGACTCAAACGTGGGTCTCGTTGTTGATACTGGGCTAAATCTGTAAATGCAAGAGGAAATTCTGTAATTAACGTATTAATAATCGGCTTTTCTCTACTCTTGTTTTCGTAAGTATTACTACTAGGCTGGAACATACGTGACAGTGTATCGGCAACTACGTTTTGGGTGCCTCTAATATGTTGTACTTAGAATTTAAAACAATTTAATCTTAATACCCATCTTCCGATACGACCTAACTGTTTTGGGTGATTTAGTAGCCAGGATAACGCTTGATTATCAGTTTCTAATAAAAACTCCTTATGTTCTAAAAATGGTTTGAACTTCTCAAAAGCGAAAACTATAGCTAAACATTCTAATTCGTATGCGGAGTATTTCTTTTCTTGCTCAGTCAGGGTGCGAGAAGCGTAACTAATAGGTAACCTTGAGTTATCTACTTCCTGATATATTACTGCACCTAGGGCGACACTAGAACTGTCTGTCTGCACTACAAATGGTTTTGTAAAGTCGGCTAATTGTAGTACGGGGGATGATATTATGCTTTCTTTTAATTTCTCGAATGCGGTTTGGTGTTGCTCATTCCATTCAAATGTAATTCCCTTTTTTCTTAAGGTATTTAGCGGTGCTGCAATTTCGGCTAGATGTGGAATGTACTTATGGAAATAATTTATCATTCCTAAAAATCGGGCTATTCCTTTCGCATCCCGCGGTGGTAAAAATTCTCTGATGGCACGGGTTCGCTCTGGGTCTATGCTTACCTTTCCGTTGGCTTTTAGGATGTGACCTAAAAATGAGAATTGTGTCACAGCAAAATTTACTTTACTGGGATTTACGGTTAATCCAGCTTTCTCCAATCGGGATAGTACTTCACGTAGATGATTAAGATGTTGCTCAATTGACTCGCTGTAGATAACAATGTCATCTAAGTAGTGATACACATATTTAAATTTTATGTCATGGAATAACTTTTCTAATAATCTGCTACATACAGAACTACCTTGAGATATACCAAAAGGTACCCTTGTAAATTGGTACAGGTTGAAAGGGACGGCAAATGCGGTAAGACGTTTTGATTCTTCCGAAAGGGGTATCTGATGAAATGCCTGATTTAAATCCATAATGGTAAAGATTTTTGCTTTAGTAAAATAATGAAATGCACTGTGGATGTCGGGAAGTGGTATAGATTCAAATTCTATCCGTTTATTTAGTTGTCTGTAGTCCACAACTAATCTATGTTTGTCGTTACTTTTGGGTACTAAAAACGCGGGTGATGAATAAGATGACGTAGAGGGTTCGATGACTCCTTGTTCTAACAATTTATTAATTTGGTTCCTCATTACTTCCATTTTAGGTGGTGATAATTTGTATGGGGCTAAACGTATTACTTTGTTGTCGCTCAAATTTATTTTGTACTCTATCAGATCCGTCAGTCCTAACTTTGGGGTGAGGACGTTGGAGAATTGTTTTATTAAAGTCTGTATGTTCCGTCTATCTTTACTTTCTAGATGACTTAATTCAGATTCGTGATGCTTTATATGTGTAGAAGTGGTGCTAGTACTTTCTCTGTTATTTGCATTATCATGCAAGTTATATTTCCGTGAACGATCGAGTCCAAAGTAAAATATCTTCTCGTGAATGTCTAAAATTATTCCTGTTTTACTGATAAAATCAGCTCCCAATATTAATTCGGGTCCTAATTCGTCGCATACCAACATTGGAAAATACCACGTTAGATTTTTAATTTTTACTTTAAACGTGATGATAAGTTTTATCATTAAGTTTTGCTTATTAGCTGTAGCGCATCTAATATTTACTGATTGACTGCGTTTAACTAAATTGTGTTTAAATAATTGATTTGCTAGCTCTTGACTAATTAAACTTCGCGTGGATCCGGAATCAATTAATCCAAGGGTGGACGTAACACCAATGTCAACTTGTATATACGGTAATTCACACCTATTGTAATCACATTTACTAATAGAGTTACATTTATCGATAAATTTCCTAACATAGGGGTCTAATTTTCTTTTGTTATTATTATTAGTATTTTGTTTTAATTTGTGGTCTCTCAGGGGTTTACCTGTTTTCACTTTGCTGCGGAAGACACAGGGTTTCGGATCTCCCTGCCTTACATGTTTTTTGGATAATGGGTTTTCTGATGATACTGTTTCCGTTTACAGTTTCTACTGAGGTGTCCAGGTTTTCCGCAGTTATAGCATATACGAGATTCTTTACGCGGGGTCTCACTGGTTTCGTGTCTAGGTGGTGCCTCTTTGGACTTACCGTGGCCATGACCATAGGTTGGTCGCCGAAATGGGAGTCGTTCTCGTAGACTTCTTGTATCTGAGGATAGGGCTTGCGTTTCCTTTCTATGTGGTGTTGTGGATACCGGTGCATGTCGATGCTGATCTGCATACCACACATTCGAAGAGTGCACACTACATTGTTCAAGGTCAGCGAAAGTAAGGGGTCTACTTACTAGTGCTAAACGGGAGCGTTCTTCAGGAGATAAGCCTACCAATATAGTATCGACCAATTGTTTTTCAGTCCAGTCGACTTGCAGTAGACGTGAAGATTCTCTGATGTCTGCGATATAGTGGGCCAGTCTTTCTTGAGCTCTTTGTACTCGAAGTACGGTATTTCTTTTGATCTCCTCATATATTCCCGTGGGGATAAAATATTTGATTATATTTGTATGAAGTTCTTCTACCGGAAGAGTCGAGTTTAAGGATTCTAGCACACGATCTCGTAAAGGTGGTTTACATTTGGGTAAGATGACCTGCAGTATTTGCCAATCGCTCAATTGTTGTAGATCTTTTATCTGCAGTAGATATATGATAAAAGTCAATAGAGTCGTGATGCTTAAGCCATCGGTGTAAGGAATTTCATTAATTATTTTCTCTACTGGGTGGGAAATCTTTCCGTAGAGGTCTACATTAAAACATACGTTAGGTATACTTTTCGAAGGATTGGTGTTTGCATTAGGATTTGTAATCGCATATTTACTAGTGCGAGTATGCTGAACATTTGGCGGTGGGGGTTCTAACATAGTTTGGGTTTTTAATTCTCTACTAGGTAATTGTTCATGACTCTGTGGTATCTTCGATACGGTGGGTGATTCGGGGTTCGAGGTGGAGAGAGGGTGTTCTAAAGTAGGGGATTGAACTGGGGAGATATATAATTTTTGTAAGTAGTGCTCAATTTCCTCCATTCTCGATGAGTCTGATTTTTGTCGTAAGTCGTTGATAATTATGGGTAATTGGCTTAATGCCTCATCCGCAAATTTCTGCACATCGGCGGGGATTACGGTGACGTCGGGCCAGCTTAATAAATTATTTAACCGGCGGGTTAAATGTTCTATACGTTGCGTAACGCGCAAAAATTCCGTAGGTGATTTCTTGTCCTCAAGGTTCTGAGATAATACTATCAGTTCCCTATATTTCGCATAACAGGTTTCTCGTTCGCCGTCATAATCGAGTTCACGCAATCTATCTAACTGCGAGGGTGTCTCTGATCCGGTTTGGCGTAATGATTTTCGTAATTCCGACACGGTTACATTCACGTGTTTTAGACCTCGTAAAAGTGCTTCGTAGCATAGCTCATCTTTTAATAATAGATCAGGATTAAATTCAGCCATTTTTGTAACGTGAGCGGCTATAACTAATTATTCTACTATTTGCATTAAATGCTATACAACGCTTCCTTTTTCTTTTACACAAAAATATAAAAATATAAATCGATCGTATTCTTACTCTTTTTCTCTTTTTTTTTACAAATAGACACTTAAAATGTTATGACAACCTTTATCGTTTTACATAGAGCGAGAGAGAGAAATTTCACACAGGCATGAATATGCGTACGACAAAAGGGGGAATCTTCGGTTACTCAACACAGGAAAATACACGCTTCTTATAACAATAGACCACAGAAGGAGGGTGACTTATTGTCTAACTCAACTTAGGGGAGACCAACTATGACAATTTTAAACAAACGGCAACAGGAAACTTACATGTCCGAGATTGTCGTGAATGTGGCACGTTTATGAATGGGACTTTTAACAAGTACCTACATGGTTTGTTTACATTGGATTATATGTTAATATTACTTTACACATATTATATTTACTAATAAAGTTATTTATACTATATTACTATAATATTAATTATTATTTTTATCTTATTTAAAACTCTGACACATATTGAAATATATGAGTGAATAGATCAACAGCTTTTGTGCGTGGGATATCGGGACGCAATTACTTCTTTCTTTTTTCTTACGCAAAATTAGCACATTCGCAAAATAAGCAAATTACAGCAGAGGAGCAGAGTGGCGCAATTTATTTGTGACACTCTGTACACAGTTAATTATTAAACAACAGCACAATAGCAAAAAATAGCAGAGTGGCGCAATTTATAACCTCTTCTCTTGAGTTATAACTTAGGGAACCAGTAATTATTGGATCTGCCAATTATACAGGCTGCCTTCGTTGTGACGCACTGAAAATAATTACAACAATTAAAACAATTCTTATAGCAGGATAGTAGGAAGGGGAGACTGTTGATTTATGCACTGAGTTTACTCGGTACTCAGATGACATCTCTTTATTACATTTGGTGATTAAGTTCTCTATTGAAAGTTCTCAAACAATATAGTTTACTATATGATTATATATATATATATATTACTCCTTTACAAAGGGGCCTCAAAATATGATGTACATCCTTTTTAATTAATTCCACGGATCCGGGATTAAATATATTAAATGAATAATGGTCACCTTGCCATGTACAATATTGAAACTCTAACCATTTGAAGAATGGTTTTTTATTAATCTTCTAAAACAACAAAACTTTTAGTTTAAACTTTACCTTTTTGCTATAACTAGTGTTATTAGATTTTAGACTACATGTTACCTATAATGTCAGTTTTCTAAAGTCTTTAATGTTATTACATTTAAAACATAAGTTTTAAAGGTCTTTAATATGATAATTTAAATTGTCTTTTGGGGGGTTATGATATTGTAACTCTTAACCATGGAAGACAAGCCTCCATGTCACCTGTGCGTTTTCTGAAGTTGCTGCAGAATTAGTTCTTCGGTCCTCCTGATGTTTCTTGAAGCTCAGTCGTTACCTTATCATACTGTGACGGTGAAGTTCTAGAAGTATGTCAAATCATTCCTGGTGTGGTACATTCATCTCAGGCGACTGTAGTTATTCTTAGTAATTCTTGTAGTTAGAATACTTAGATAGAAAGTTTGTTTCACTGTTATACACTTCACATGATTATAGATTAGTTGACTATCACCTTCTTGGTTGCAGTACTGTATAAATTACATAGTCCGTTATTTTATAATATAGAGAGATGTCATCACCACACAAATTTACTTATTTAAATAGTCATTGAATCAAGCCTTTCACATTTTTGATATATACGTAGCGAAACAACGCTTTACGCTGCTTACGGCGTGAGCGCTCCATTCCAAGTGGCAGAAATAGTTAAGGGGGAGAGTAGTAATCTCAAGACAATTACTAGGCAACATAAAAGTAGTTCCGTGTTTCTAATTTTAATTAAAGGACTACGGTTTGATTAAATAATTAAATAGAGATATTCTTAGTTGCAGAAGTTATCAAAGTACGTAACAATGGTCTTATTTAATTATTTAAATAATAACAAATTTACAATAATACTTAGTTTATTTAGGGGTCAGAAAACAAGTTAATTCTGGTCAGCGCCTGTTTATGCAGGATAAATTAATAAGCTTTACCCTTTCTGTACAATTCCATTCCCTTTTAATTTTATTACTAGACTTATATTAAATATTATTATTATTAAATGATTGCCATAAGATTTAGTTTACAATGTGAGATTTTATTAAGAATTTAACATTTCTCCGCTTATATATTATCAACTTAAATAATTAACATATTTTTTTATTAATGAAATCGTCACATACACCCCCGCTTTAGCCACAGACTCCGGTTTATTTTATTTTTTTTTAATATATCGGGAGTATGTTTGGGATTTCCGTGTGTAATTTCTCTCATTCGTTTTTTTCTGTATGTAATTACGAGTTGCACAAGTCAGTCTCGAATTGCTTATTCTTACAATCTACATATTATACTTTACAGACTAATTCTAATACTACATAAAATTCACACATTATAAAAACATATTGTTAACATTCTAAATTTTCTTAACACTACTACTTATGACTACTACCGGGTTTTTCTTTAGTTGGGAGTTATTCTAGTTATAGAATTACTCATTAAGTAATTTGTTACTTAATTATTCCTCATATTTGCTGTCAGCTGACTTCTTACTTTGCTATACTTTTGAAGAATAGGATTCAAGGGTGATCAGGCCTCGTACCTATTTATACCATTAGCTAGCTATACGTTATTCTAGTACTCCTTTGCAGTTGAGTACAAAACATATTCCTTTCTTTTTCTTTACATTTATTTAACTTGCACTCTATCATTTCCTTCTTCGTGATAATGTTTTATCTGCGAAATATGTGTCCTTCGTACATATTTTTGAGTAGAGGGTTCATACAGTGCTACGTTTACTGGAGTTAAATATTTGTGAATTAGATAAGGACCGCACCATCGGTATGATAGCTTGAAAGTGGTCTTATCGATTGCACTACTCGTAGGATGTGTTTTACACATAACTAAGTTACCGATTTGGTACTTTACTTCATTATTATTATTTCGCACGTGATATTTCCTTGATTTCGCTAAGTTTGTTCGTAAATTAGCGCGCGCTTCATTCCATATTTTCCTAATATTCTTATCCCTAATTTCAAGGGGTAACAATTCATGTATTTTCCACTTAGTGGATAATGGGTGGTTAGGTTTATACTTGAACAATAATTCGAATGGGGTAGACTTATGTCCTTCATGATATGCAGAATTAAAGGCGAACTGTATCCAGGATAAGTTCTGGTCCCAAGAAGTATGGTCGTTAGCATGGTAGGCAATTAAAGCAGATTTTAGGTTTCGCAAATACCTCTCAGCTATATTACCTTGCGGACGATACTCTGTAGTGGTAATGTGTTCTATACCTAGTCTGAAACACATGTTCTTGAATTCCTTGGATTTAAACTGTGGTCCGTTATCCGACACTAGATGGACAGGAATACCGAATTCTTTAAATAATCTATGCTGTAAAATATTTACTGTGGTTGTAGCTAAGGCTCGCCGCATGGGGTACATCCAGACGAATTTGCTAAAAGAGTCTACACAAATTAGTAACATTGTATTTCCTGATTTAGAACGCGGATAGGGTCCTGAAAAGTCTAAATAAATTTTGGAGAACGGGGTAGCAGGAATCTCTGAGATTAATTGACTAATTTGGCTGTTTCTCGCTGGTTTGCTGAGTGCACACAACTTACACCTTTTCACAAAATTGGCGATCTCGCTGTTCATATTTTCCCAGTGATATTCTTTACGAATTCGGTGTATGGTTTTATTTATTCCCATATGTGCTCCAATGGTGGAAGAGTGATAATATTCCATCAGCATAGGTTTAATAATATCAGGGGCAATTATTCGTAGATATTTTCCGTTCGCTATTCTACAACATAATACTCTCCTACTTAATATGTATTTCTCTGACTTATTTCCTTTTTCAAGTTGTTCAATAATTGGACTCAAACGTGGGTCTCGTTGTTGATACTGGGCTAAATCTGTAAATGCAAGAGGAAATTCTGTAATTAACGTATTAATAATCGGCTTTTCTCTACTCTTGTTTTCGTAAGTATTACTACTAGGCTGGAACATACGTGACAGTGTATCGGCAACTACGTTTTGGGTGCCTCTAATATGTTGTACTTAGAATTTAAAACAATTTAATCTTAATACCCATCTTCCGATACGACCTAACTGTTTTGGGTGATTTAGTAGCCAGGATAACGCTTGATTATCAGTTTCTAATAAAAACTCCTTATGTTCTAAAAATGGTTTGAACTTCTCAAAAGCGAAAACTATAGCTAAACATTCTAATTCGTATGCGGAGTATTTCTTTTCTTGCTCAGTCAGGGTGCGAGAAGCGTAACTAATAGGTAACCTTGAGTTATCTACTTCCTGATATATTACTGCACCTAGGGCGACACTAGAACTGTCTGTCTGCACTACAAATGGTTTTGTAAAGTCGGCTAATTGTAGTACGGGGGATGATATTATGCTTTCTTTTAATTTCTCGAATGCGGTTTGGTGTTGCTCATTCCATTCAAATGTAATTCCCTTTTTTCTTAAGGTATTTAGCGGTGCTGCAATTTCGGCTAGATGTGGAATGTACTTATGGAAATAATTTATCATTCCTAAAAATCGGGCTATTCCTTTCGCATCCCGCGGTGGTAAAAATTCTCTGATGGCACGGGTTCGCTCTGGGTCTATGCTTACCTTTCCGTTGGCTTTTAGGATGTGACCTAAAAATGAGAATTGTGTCACAGCAAAATTTACTTTACTGGGATTTACGGTTAATCCAGCTTTCTCCAATCGGGATAGTACTTCACGTAGATGATTAAGATGTTGCTCAATTGACTCGCTGTAGATAACAATGTCATCTAAGTAGTGATACACATATTTAAATTTTATGTCATGGAATAACTTTTCTAATAATCTGCTACATACAGAACTACCTTGAGATATACCAAAAGGTACCCTTGTAAATTGGTACAGGTTGAAAGGGACGGCAAATGCGGTAAGACGTTTTGATTCTTCCGAAAGGGGTATCTGATGAAATGCCTGATTTAAATCCATAATGGTAAAGATTTTTGCTTTAGTAAAATAATGAAATGCACTGTGGATGTCGGGAAGTGGTATAGATTCAAATTCTATCCGTTTATTTAGTTGTCTGTAGTCCACAACTAATCTATGTTTGTCGTTACTTTTGGGTACTAAAAACGCGGGTGATGAATAAGATGACGTAGAGGGTTCGATGACTCCTTGTTCTAACAATTTATTAATTTGGTTCCTCATTACTTCCATTTTAGGTGGTGATAATTTGTATGGGGCTAAACGTATTACTTTGTTGTCGCTCAAATTTATTTTGTACTCTATCAGATCCGTCAGTCCTAACTTTGGGGTGAGGACGTTGGAGAATTGTTTTATTAAAGTCTGTATGTTCCGTCTATCTTTACTTTCTAGATGACTTAATTCAGATTCGTGATGCTTTATATGTGTAGAAGTGGTGCTAGTACTTTCTCTGTTATTTGCATTATCATGCAAGTTATATTTCCGTGAACGATCGAATCCAAAGTAAAATATCTTCTCGTGAATGTCTAAAATTATTCCTGTTTTACTGATAAAATCAGCTCCCAATATTAATTCGGGTCCTAATTCGTCGCATACCAACATTGGAAAATACCACGTTAGATTTTTAATTTTTACTTTAAACGTGATGATAAGTTTTATCATTAAGTTTTGCTTATTAGCTGTAGCGCATCTAATATTTACTGATTGACTGCGTTTAACTAAATTGTGTTTAAATAATTGATTTGCTAGCTCTTGACTAATTAAACTTCGCGTGGATCCGGAATCAATTAATCCGAGGGTGGACGTAACACCAATGTCAACTTGTATATACGGTAATTCACACCTATTGTAATCACATTTACTAATAGAGTTGGGGTCTAATTTTCTTTTGTTATTATTATTAGTATTTTGTTTTAATTTGTGGTCTCTCAGGGGTTTACCTGTTTTCACTTTGCTGCGGAAGACACAGGGTTTCGGATCTCCCTGCCTTACATGTTTTTTGGATAATGGGTTTTCTGATGATACTGTTTCCGTTTACAGTTTCTACTGAGGTGTCCAGGTTTTCCGCAGTTATAGCATATACGAGATTCGTTACGCGGGGTCTCACTGGTTTCGTGTCTAGGTGGTACCTCTTTGGACTTACCGTGGCCATGACCATAGGTTGGTCGCCGAAATGGGAGTCGTTCTCGTAGACTTCTTGTATCTGAGGATAGGGCTTGCGTTTCCTTTCTATGTGGTGTTGTGGATACCGGTGCATGTCGATGCTGATCTGCATACCACACATTCGAAGAGTGCACACTACATTGTTCAAGGTCAGCGAAAGTAAGGGGTCTACTTACTAGTGCTAAACGGGAGCGTTCTTCAGGAGATAAGCCTACCAATATAGTATCGACCAATTGTTTTTCAGTCCAGTCGACTTGCAGTAGACGTGAAGATTCTCTGATGTCTGCGATATAGTGGGCCAGTCTTTCTTGAGCTCTTTGTACTCGAAGTACGGTATTTCTTTTGATCTCCTCATATATTCCCGTGGGGATAAAATATTTGATTATATTTGTATGAAGTTCTTCTACCGGAAGAGTCGAGTTTAAGGATTCTAGCACACGATCTCGTAAAGGTGGTTTACATTTGGGTAAGATGACCTGCAGTATTTGCCAATCGCTCAATTGTTGTAGATCTTTTATCTGCAGTAGATATATGATAAAAGTCAATAGAGTCGTGATGCTTAAGCCATCGGTGTAAGGAATTTCATTAATTATTTTCTCTACTGGGTGGGAAATCTTTCCGTAGAGGTCTACATTAAAACATACGTTAGGTATACTTTTCGAAGGATTGGTGTTTGCATTAGGATTTGTAATCGCATATTTACTAGTGCGAGTATGCTGAACATTTGGCGGTGGGGGTTCTAACATAGTTTGGGTTTTTAATTCTCTACTAGGTAATTGTTCATGACTCTGTGGTATCTTCGATACGGTGGGTGATTCGGGGTTCGAGGTGGAGAGAGGGTGTTCTAAAGTAGGGGATTGAACTGGGGAGATATATAATTTTTGTAAGTAGTGCTCAATTTCCTCCATTCTCGATGAGTCTGATTTTTGTCGTAAGTCGTTGATAATTATGGGTAATTGGCTGAATGCCTCATCCGCAAATTTCTGCACATCGGCGGGGATTACGGTGACGTCGGGCCAGCTTAATAAATTATTTAACCGGCGGGTTAAATGTTCTATACGTTGCGTAACGCGCAAAAATTCCGTAGGTGATTTCTTGTCCTCAAGGTTCTGAGATAATACTATCAGTTCCCTATATTTCGCATAACAGGTTTCTCGTTCGCCGTCATAATCGAGTTCGATCGTCATAATCTAACTGCGAGGGTGTCTCTGATCCGGTTTGGCGTAATGATTTTCGTAATTCCGACACGGTTACATTCACGTGTTTTAGACCTCGTAAAAGTGCTTCGTAGCATAGCTCATCTTTTAATAATAGATCAGGATTAAATTCAGCCATTTTTGTAACGTGAGCGGCTATAACTAATTATTCTACTATTTGCATTAAATGCTATACAACGCTTCCTTTTTCTTTTACACAAAAATATAAAAATATAAATCGATCGTATTCTTACTCTTTTTCTCTTTTTTTTTACAAATAGACACTTAAAATGTTATGACAACCTTTATCGTTTTACATAGAGCGAGAGAGAGAAATTTCACACAGGCATGAATATGCGTACGACAAAAGGGGGAATCTTCGGTTACTCAACACAGGAAAATACACGCTTCTTATAACAATAGACCACAGAAGGAGGGTGACTTATTGTCTAACTCAACTTAGGGGAGACCAACTATGACAATTTTAAACAAACGGCAACAGGAAACTTACATGTCCGAGATTGTCGTGAATGTGGCACGTTTATGAATGGGACTTTTAACAAGTACCTACATGGTTTGTTTACATTGGATTATATGTTAATATTACTTTACACATATTATATTTACTAATAAAGTTATTTATACTATATTACTATAATATTAATTATTATTTTTATCTTATTTAAAACTCTGACACATATTGAAATATATGAGTGAATAGATCAACAGCTTTTGTGCGTGGGATATCGGGACGCAATTACTTCTTTCTTTTTTCTTACGCAAAATTAGCACATTCGCAAAATAAGCAAATTACAGCAGAGGAGCAGAGTGGCGCAATTTATTTGTGACACTCTGTACACAGTTAATTATTAAACAACAGCACAATAGCAAAAAATAGCAGAGTGGCGCAATTTATAACCTCTTCTCTTGAGTTATAACTTAGGGAACCAGTAATAATTGGATCTGCCAATTATACAGGCTGCCTTCGTTGTGACGCACTGAAAATAATTACAACAAATAAAACAATTCTTATAGCAGGATAGTAGGAAGGGGAGACTGTTGATTTATGCACTCAGTTTACTCGGTACTCAGATGACATCTCTTTATTACATTTGGTGATTAAGTTCTCTATTGAAAGTTCTCAAACAATATAGTTTACTATATGATTATATATATATATATATTACTCCTTTACAAAGGGGCCTCAAAATAAGATGTACATCCTTTTTAATTAATTCCACGGATCCGGGATTAAATATATTAAATGAATAATGGTCACCTTGCCATGTACAATATTGAAACTCTAACCATTTGAAGAATGGTTTTTTATTAATCTTCTAAAACAACAAAACTTTTAGTTTAAACTTTACCTTTTTGCTATAACTAGTGTTATTAGATTTTAGACTACATGTTACCTATAATGTCAGTTTTCTAAAGTCTTTAATGTTATTACATTTAAAACATAAGTTTTAAAGGTCTTTAATATGATAATTTAAATTGTCTTTTGGGGTGTTATGATATTGTAACTCTTAACCATGGAAGACAAGCCTCCATGTCACCTGTGTGTTTTCTGAAGTTGCTGCAGAATTAGTTCTTCGGTCCTCCTGATGTTTCTTGAAGCTCAGTCGTTACCTTATCATACTGTGACGGTGAAGTTCTAGAAGTATGTCAAATCATTCCTGGTGTGGTACATTCATCTCAGGCGACTGTAGTTATTCTTAGTAATTCTTGTAGTTAGAATACTTAGATAGAAAGTTTGTTTCACTGTTATACACTTCACATGATTATAGATTAGTTGACTATCACCTTCTTGGTTGCAGTACTGTATAAATTACATAGTCCGTTATTTTATAATATAGAGAGATGTCATCACCACACAAATTTACTTATTTAAATAGTCATTGAATCAAGCCTTTCACATTTTTGATATATACGTAGCGAAACAACGCTTTACGCTGCTTACGGCGTGAGCGCTCCATTCCAAGTGGCAGAAATAGTTAAGGGGGAGAGTAGTAATCTCAAGACAATTACTGGGCAACATAAAAGTAGTTCCGTGTTTCTAATTTTAATTAAAGGACTACGGTTTGATTAAATAATTAAATAGAGATATTCTTAGTTGCAGAAGTTATCAAAGTACGTAACAATGGTCTTATTTAATTATTTAAATAATAACAAATTTACAATAATACTTAGTTTATTTAGGGGTCAGAAAACAAGTTAATTCTGGTCAGCGCCTGTTTATGCAGGATAAATTAATAAGCTTTACCCTTTCTGTACAATTCCATTCCCTTTTAATTTTATTACTAGACTTATATTAAATATTATTATTATTAAATGATTGCCATAAGATTTAGTTTACAATGTGAGATTTTATTAAGAATTTAACATTTCTCCGCTTATATATTATCAACTTAAATAATTAACATATTTTTTTATTAATGAAATCGTCACATACTCCGCCGCTTTAGCCACAGACTCCGGTTTATTTTTTTTTTTTTTAATATATCGGGAGTATGTTTGGGATTTCCGTGTGTAATTTCTCTCATTCGTTTTTTTCTGTATGTAATTACGAGTTGCACAAGTCAGTCTCGAATTGCTTATTCTTACAATCTACATATTATACTTTACAGACTAATTCTAATACTACATAAAATTCACACATTATAAAAACATATTGTTAACATTCTAAATTTTCTTAACACTACTACTTATGACTACTACCGGGTTTTTCTTTAGTTGGGAGTTATTCTAGTTATAGAATTACTCATTAAGTAATTTGTTACTTAATTATTCCTCATATTTGCTGTCAGCTGACTTCTTACTTTGCTATACTTTTGAAGAATAGGATTCAAGGGTGATCAGGCCTCGTACCTATTTATACCATTAGCTAGCTATACGTTATTCTAGTACTCCTTTGCAGTTGAGTACAAAACATATTCCTTTCTTTTTCTTTACATTTATTTAACTTGCACTCTATCATTTCCTTCTTCGTGATAATGTTTTATCTGCGAAATATGTGTCCTTCGTACATATTTTTGAGTAGAGGGTTCATACAGTGCTACGGTTACTGGAGTTAAATATTTGTGAATTAGATAAGGACCGCACCATCGGTATGATAGCTTGAAAGTGGTCTTATCGATTGCACTACTCGTAGGATGTGTTTTACACATAACTAAGTTACCGATTTGGTACTTTACTTCATTATTATTATTTCGCACGTGATATTTCCTTGATTTCGCTAAGTTTGTTCGTAAATTAGCGCGCGCTTCATTCCATATTTTCCTAATATTCTTATCCCTAATTTCAAGGGGTAACAATTCATGTATTTTCCACTTAGTGGATAATGGGTGGTTAGGTTTATACTTGAACAATAATTCGAATGGGGTAGACTTATGTCCTTCATGATATGCAGAATTAAAGGCGAACTGTATCCAGGATAAGTTCTGGTCCCAAGAAGTATGGTCGTTAGCATGGTAGGCAATTAAAGCAGATTTTAGGTTTCGCAAATACCTCTCAGCTATATTACCTTGCGGACGATACTCTGTAGTGGTAATGTGTTCTATACCTAGTCTGAAACACATGTTCTTGAATTCCTTGGATTTAAACTGTGGTCCGTTATCCGACACTAGATGGACAGGAATACCGAATTCTTTAAATAATCTATGCTGTAAAATATTTACTGTGGTTGTAGCTAAGGCTCGCCGCATGGGGTACATCCAGACGAATTTGCTAAAAGAGTCTACACAAATTAGTAACATTGTATTTCCTGATTTAGAACGCGGATAGGGTCCTGAAAAGTCTAAATAAATTTTGGAGAACGGGGTAGCAGGAATCTCTGAGATTAATTGACTAATTTGGCTGTTTCTCGCTGGTTTGCTGAGTGCACACAACTTACACTTTTCACAAAATTGGCGATCTCGCTGTTCATATTTTCCCAGTGATATTCTTTACGAATTCGGTGTATGGTTTTATTTATTCCCATATGTGCTCCAATGGTGGAAGAGTGATAATATTCCATCAGCATAGGTTTAATAATATCAGGGGCAATTATTCGTAGATATTTTCCGTTCGCTATTCTACAACATAATACTCTCCTACTTAATATGTATTTCTCTGACTTATTTCCTTTTTCAAGTTGTTCAATAATTGGACTCAAACGTGGATCTCGTTGTTGATACTGGGCTAAATCTGTAAATGCAAGAGGAAATTCTGTAATTAACGTATTAATAATCGGCTTTTCTCTACTCTTGTTTTCGTAAGTATTACTACTAGGCTGGAACATACGTGACAGTGTATCGGCAACTACGTTTTGGGTGCCTCTAATATGTTGTACTTAGAATTTAAAACAATTTAATCTTAATACCCATCTTCCGATACGACCTAACTGTTTTGGGTGATTTAGTAGCCAGGATAACGCTTGATTATCAGTTTCTAATAAAAACTCCTTATGTTCTAAAAATGGTTTGAACTTCTCAAAAGCGAAAACTATAGCTAAACATTCTAATTCGTATGCGGAGTATTTCTTTTCTTGCTCAGTCAGGGTGCGAGAAGCGTAACTAATAGGTAACCTTGAGTTATCTACTTCCTGATATATTACTGCACCTAGGGCGACACTAGAACTGTCTGTCTGCACTACAAATGGTTTTGTAAAGTCGGCTAATTGTAGTACGGGGGATGATATTATGCTTTCTTTTAATTTCTCGAATGCGGTTTGGTGTTGCTCATTCCATTCAAATGTAATTCCCTTTTTTCTTAAGGTATTTAGCGGTGCTGCAATTTCGGCTAGATGTGGAATGTACTTATGGAAATAATTTATCATTCCTAAAAATCGGGCTATTCCTTTCGCATCCCGCGGTGGTAAAAATTCTCTGATGGCACGGGTTCGCTCTGGGTCTATGCTTACCTTTCCGTTGGCTTTTAGGATGTGACCTAAAAATGAGAATTGTGTCACAGCAAAATTTACTTTACTGGGATTTACGGTTAATCCAGCTTTCTCCAATCGGGATAGTACTTCACGTAGATGATTAAGATGTTGCTCAATTGACTCGCTGTAGATAACAATGTCATCTAAGTAGTGATACACATATTTAAATTTTATGTCATGGAATAACTTTTCTAATAATCTGCTACATACAGAACTACCTTGAGATATACCAAAAGGTACCCTTGTAAATTGGTACAGGTTGAAAGGGACGGCAAATGCGGTAAGACGTTTTGATTCTTCCGAAAGGGGTATCTGATGAAATGCCTGATTTAAATCCATAATGGTAAAGATTTTTGCTTTAGTAAAATAATGAAATGCACTGTGGATGTCGGGAAGTGGTATAGATTCAAATTCTATCCGTTTATTTAGTTGTCTGTAGTCCACAACTAATCTATGTTTGTCGTTACTTTTGGGTACTAAAAACGCGGGTGATGAATAAGATGACGTAGAGGGTTCGATGACTCCTTGTTCTAACAATTTATTAATTTGGTTCCTCATTACTTCCATTTTAGGTGGTGATAATTTGTATGGGGCTAAACGTATTACTTTGTTGTCGCTCAAATTTATTTTGTACTCTATCAGATCCGTCAGTCCTAACTTTGGGGTGAGGACGTTGGAGAATTGTTTTATTAAAGTCTGTATGTTCCGTCTATCTTTACTTTCTAGATGACTTAATTCAGATTCGTGATGCTTTATATGTGTAGAAGTGGTGCTAGTACTTTCTCTGTTATTTGCATTATCATGCAAGTTATATTTCCGTGAACGATCGAATCCAAAGTAAAATATCTTCTCGTGAATGTCTAAAATTATTCCTGTTTTACTGATAAAATCAGCTCCCAATATTAATTCGGGTCCTAATTCGTCGCATACCAACATTGGAAAATACCACGTTAGATTTTTAATTTTTACTTTAAACGTGATGATAAGTTTTATCATTAAGTTTTGCTTATTAGCTGTAGCGCATCTAATATTTACTGATTGACTGCGTTTAACTAAATTGTGTTTAAATAATTGATTTGCTAGCTCTTGACTAATTAAACTTCGCGTGGATCCGGAATCAATTAATCCGAGGGTGGACGTAACACCAATGTCAACTTGTATATACGGTAATTCACACCTATTGTAATCACATTTACTAATAGAGTTGGGGTCTAATTTTCTTTTGTTATTATTATTAGTATTTTGTTTTAATTTGTGGTCTCTCAGGGGTTTACCTGTTTTCACTTTGCTGCGGAAGACACAGGGTTTCGGATCTCCCTGCCTTACATGTTTTTTGGATAATGGGTTTTCTGATGATACTGTTTCCGTTTACAGTTTCTACTGAGGTGTCCAGGTTTTCCGCAGTTATAGCATATACGAGATTCGTTACGCGGGGTCTCACTGGTTTCGTGTCTAGGTGGTACCTCTTTGGACTTACCGTGGCCATGACCATAGGTTGGTCGCCGAAATGGGAGTCGTTCTCGTAGACTTCTTGTATCTGAGGATAGGGCTTGCGTTTCCTTTCTATGTGGTGTTGTGGATACCGGTGCATGTCGATGCTGATCTGCATACCACACATTCGAAGAGTGCACACTACATTGTTCAAGGTCAGCGAAAGTAAGGGGTCTACTTACTAGTGCTAAACGGGAGCGTTCTTCAGGAGATAAGCCTACCAATATAGTATCGACCAATTGTTTTTCAGTCCAGTCGACTTGCAGTAGACGTGAAGATTCTCTGATGTCTGCGATATAGTGGGCCAGTCTTTCTTGAGCTCTTTGTACTCGAAGTACGGTATTTCTTTTGATCTCCTCATATATTCCCGTGGGGATAAAATATTTGATTATATTTGTATGAAGTTCTTCTACCGGAAGAGTCGAGTTTAAGGATTCTAGCACACGATCTCGTAAAGGTGGTTTACATTTGGGTAAGATGACCTGCAGTATTTGCCAATCGCTCAATTGTTGTAGATCTTTTATCTGCAGTAGATATATGATAAAAGTCAATAGAGTCGTGATGCTTAAGCCATCGGTGTAAGGAATTTCATTAATTATTTTCTCTACTGGGTGGGAAATCTTTCCGTAGAGGTCTACATTAAAACATACGTTAGGTATACTTTTCGAAGGATTGGTGTTTGCATTAGGATTTGTAATCGCATATTTACTAGTGCGAGTATGCTGAACATTTGGCGGTGGGGGTTCTAACATAGTTTGGGTTTTTAATTCTCTACTAGGTAATTGTTCATGACTCTGTGGTATCTTCGATACGGTGGGTGATTCGGGGTTCGAGGTGGAGAGAGGGTGTTCTAAAGTAGGGGATTGAACTGGGGAGATATATAATTTTTGTAAGTAGTGCTCAATTTCCTCCATTCTCGATGAGTCTGATTTTTGTCGTAAGTCGTTGATAATTATGGGTAATTGGCTTAATGCCTCATCCGCAAATTTCTGCACATCGGCGGGGATTACGGTGACGTCGGGCCAGCTTAATAAATTATTTAACCGGCGGGTTAAATGTTCTATACGTTGCGTAACGCGCAAAAATTCCGTAGGTGATTTCTTGTCCTCAAGGTTCTGAGATAATACTATCAGTTCCCTATATTTCGCATAACAGGTTTCTCGTTCGCCGTCATAATCGAGTTCACGCAATCTATCTAACTGCGAGGGTGTCTCTGATCCGGTTTGGCGTAATGATTTTCGTAATTCCGACACGGTTACATTCACGTGTTTTAGACCTCGTAAAAGTGCTTCGTAGCATAGCTCATCTTTTAATAATAGATCAGGATTAAATTCAGCCATTTTTGTAACGTGAGCGGCTATAACTAATTATTCTACTATTTGCATTAAATGCTATACAACGCTTCCTTTTTCTTTTACACAAAAATATAAAAATATAAATCGATCGTATTCTTACTCTTTTTCTCTTTTTTTTTACAAATAGACACTTAAAATGTTATGACAACCTTTATCGTTTTACATAGAGCGAGAGAGAGAAATTTCACACAGGCATGAATATGCGTACGACAAAAGGGGGAATCTTCGGTTACTCAACACAGGAAAATACACGCTTCTTATAACAATAGACCACAGAAGGAGGGTGACTTATTGTCTAACTCAACTTAGGGGAGACCAACTATGACAATTTTAAACAAACGGCAACAGGAAACTTACATGTCCGAGATTGTCGTGAATGTGGCACGTTTATGAATGGGACTTTTAACAAGTACCTACATGGTTTGTTTACATTGGATTATATGTTAATATTACTTTACACATATTATATTTACTAATAAAGTTATTTATACTATATTACTATAATATTAATTATTATTTTTATCTTATTTAAAACTCTGACACATATTGAAATATATGAGTGAATAGATCAACAGCTTTTGTGCGTGGGATATCGGGACGCAATTACTTCTTTCTTTTTTCTTACGCAAAATTAGCACATTCGCAAAATAAGCAAATTACAGCAGAGGAGCAGAGTGGCGCAATTTATTTGTGACACTCTGTACACAGTTAATTATTAAACAACAGCACAATAGCAAAAAATAGCAGAGTGGCGCAATTTATAACCTCTTCTCTTGAGTTATAACTTAGGGAACCAGTAATAATTGGATCTGCCAATTATACAGGCTGCCTTCGTTGTGACGCACTGAAAATAATTACAACAAATAAAACAATTCTTATAGCAGGATAGTAGGAAGGGGAGACTGTTGATTTATGCACTCAGTTTACTCGGTACTCAGATGACATCTCTTTATTACATTTGGTGATTAAGTTCTCTATTGAAAGTTCTCAAACAATATAGTTTACTATATGATTATATATATATATATATATATATTACTCCTTTACAAAGGGGCCTCAAAATAAGATGTACATCCTTTTTAATTAATTCCACGGATCCGGGATTAAATATATTAAATGAATAATGGTCACCTTGCCATGTACAATATTGAAACTCTAACCATTTGAAGAATGGTTTTTTATTAATCTTCTAAAACAACAAAACTTTTAGTTTAAACTTTACCTTTTTGCTATAACTAGTGTTATTAGATTTTAGACTACATGTTACCTATAATGTCAGTTTTCTAAAGTCTTTAATGTTATTACATTTAAAACATAAGTTTTAAAGGTCTTTAATATGATAATTTAAATTGTCTTTTGGGGGGTTATGATATTGTAACTCTTAACCATGGAAGACAAGCCTCCATGTCACCTGTGTGTTTTCTGAAGTTGCTGCAGAATTAGTTCTTCGGTCCTCCTGATGTTTCTTGAAGCTCAGTCGTTACCTTATCATACTGTGACGGTGAAGTTCTAGAAGTATGTCAAATCATTCCTGGTGTGGTACATTCATCTCAGGCGACTGTAGTTATTCTTAGTAATTCTTGTAGTTAGAATACTTAGATAGAAAGTTTGTTTCACTGTTATACACTTCACATGATTATAGATTAGTTGACTATCACCTTCTTGGTTGCAGTACTGTATAAATTACATAGTCCGTTATTTTATAATATAGAGAGATGTCATCACCACACAAATTTACTTATTTAAATAGTCATTGAATCAAGCCTTTCACATTTTTGATATATACGTAGCGAAACAACGCTTTACGCTGCTTACGGCGTGAGCGCTCCATTCCAAGTGGCAGAAATAGTTAAGGGGGAGAGTAGTAATCTCAAGACAATTACTAGGCAACATAAAAGTAGTTCCGTGTTTCTAATTTTAATTAAAGGACTACGGTTTGATTAAATAATTAAATAGAGATATTCTTAGTTGCAGAAGTTATCAAAGTACGTAACAATGGTCTTATTTAATTATTTAAATAATAACAAATTTACAATAATACTTAGTTTATTTAGGGGTCAGAAAACAAGTTAATTCTGGTCAGCGCCTGTTTATGCAGGATAAATTAATAAGCTTTACCCTTTCTGCACAATTCCATTCCCTTTTAATTTTATTACTAGACTTATATTAAATATTATTATTATTAAATGATTGCCATAAGATTTAGTTTACAATGTGAGATTTTATTAAGAATTTAACATTTCTCCGCTTATATATTATCAACTTAAATAATTAACATATTTTTTTATTAATGAAATCGTCACATACTCCGCCGCTTTAGCCACAGACTCCGGTTTATTTTATTTTTTTTTAATATATCGGGAGTATGTTTGGGATTTCCGTGTGTAATTTCTCTCATTCGTTTTTTTCTGTATGTAATTACGAGTTGCACAAGTCAGTCTCGAATTGCTTATTCTTACAATCTACATATTATACTTTACAGACTAATTCTAATACTACATAAAATTCACACATTATAAAAACATATTGTTAACATTCTAAATTTTCTTAACACTACTACTTATGACTACTACCGGGTTTTTCTTTAGTTGGGAGTTATTCTAGTTATAGAATTACTCATTAAGTAATTTGTTACTTAATTATTCCTCATATTTGCTGTCAGCTGACTTCTTACTTTGCTATACTTTTGAAGAATAGGATTCAAGGGTGATCAGGCCTCGTACCTATTTATACCATTAGCTAGCTATACGTTATTCTAGTACTCCTTTGCAGTTGAGTACAAAACATATTCCTTTCTTTTTCTTTACATTTATTTAACTTGCACTCTATCATTTCCTTCTTCGTGATAATGTTTTATCTGCGAAATATGTGTCCTTCGTACATATTTTTGAGTAGAGGGTTCATACAGTGCTACGGTTACTGGAGTTAAATATTTGTGAATTAGATAAGGACCGCACCATCGGTATGATAGCTTGAAAGTGGTCTTATCGATTGCACTACTCGTAGGATGTGTTTTACACATAACTAAGTTACCGATTTGGTACTTTACTTCATTATTATTATTTCGCACGTGATATTTCCTTGATTTCGCTAAGTTTGTTCGTAAATTAGCGCGCGCTTCATTCCATATTTTCCTAATATTCTTATCCCTAATTTCAAGGGGTAACAATTCATGTATTTTCCACTTAGTGGATAATGGGTGGTTAGGTTTATACTTGAACAATAATTCGAATGGGGTAGACTTATGTCCTTCATGATATGCAGAATTAAAGGCGAACTGTATCCAGGATAAGTTCTGGTCCCAAGAAGTATGGTCGTTAGCATGGTAGGCAATTAAAGCAGATTTTAGGTTTCGCAAATACCTCTCAGCTATATTACCTTGCGGACGATACTCTGTAGTGGTAATGTGTTCTATACCTAGTCTGAAACACATGTTCTTGAATTCCTTGGATTTAAACTGTGGTCCGTTATCCGACACTAGATGGACAGGAATACCGAATTCTTTAAATAATCTATGCTGTAAAATATTTACTGTGGTTGTAGCTAAGGCTCGCCGCATGGGGTACATCCAGACGAATTTGCTAAAAGAGTCTACACAAATTAGTAACATTGTATTTCCTGATTTAGAACGCGGATAGGGTCCTGAAAAGTCTAAATAAATTTTGGAGAACGGGGTAGCAGGAATCTCTGAGATTAATTGACTAATTTGGCTGTTTCTCGCTGGTTTGCTGAGTGCACACAACTTACACCTTTTCACAAAATTGGCGATCTCGCTGTTCATATTTTCCCAGTGATATTCTTTACGAATTCGGTGTATGGTTTTATTTATTCCCATATGTGCTCCAATGGTGGAAGAGTGATAATATTCCATCAGCATAGGTTTAATAATATCAGGGGCAATTATTCGTAGATATTTTCCGTTCGCTATTCTACAACATAATACTCTCCTACTTAATATGTATTTCTCTGACTTATTTCCTTTTTCAAGTTGTTCAATAATTGGACTCAAACGTGGGTCTCGTTGTTGATACTGGGCTAAATCTGTAAATGCAAGAGGAAATTCTGTAATTAACGTATTAATAATCGGCTTTTCTCTACTCTTGTTTTCGTAAGTATTACTACTAGGCTGGAACATACGTGACAGTGTATCGGCAACTACGTTTTGGGTGCCTCTAATATGTTGTACTTTGAATTTAAAACAATTTAATCTTAATACCCATCTTCCGATACGACCTAACTGTTTTGGGTGATTTAGTAGCCAGGATAACGCTTGATTATCAGTTTCTAATAAAAACTCCTTATGTTCTAAAAATGGTTTGAACTTCTCAAAAGCGAAAACTATAGCTAAACATTCTAATTCGTATGCGGAGTATTTCTTTTCTTGCTCAGTCAGGGTGCGAGAAGCGTAACTAATAGGTAACCTTGAGTTATCTACTTCCTGATATATTACTGCACCTAGGGCGACACTAGAACTGTCTGTCTGCACTACAAATGGTTTTGTAAAGTCGGCTAATTGTAGTACGGGGGATGATATTATGCTTTCTTTTAATTTCTCGAATGCGGTTTGGTGTTGCTCATTCCATTCAAATGTAATTCCCTTTTTTCTTAAGGTATTTAGCGGTGCTGCAATTTCGGCTAGATGTGGAATGTACTTATGGAAATAATTTATCATTCCTAAAAATCGGGCTATTCCTTTCGCATCCCGCGGTGGTAAAAATTCTCTGATGGCACGGGTTCGCTCTGGGTCTATGCTTACCTTTCCGTTGGCTTTTAGGATGTGACCTAAAAATGAGAATTGTGTCACAGCAAAATTTACTTTACTGGGATTTACGGTTAATCCAGCTTTCTCCAATCGGGATAGTACTTCACGTAGATGATTAAGATGTTGCTCAATTGACTCGCTGTAGATAACAATGTCATCTAAGTAGTGATACACATATTTAAATTTTATGTCATGGAATAACTTTTCTAATAATCTGCTACATACAGAACTACCTTGAGATATACCAAAAGGTACCCTTGTAAATTGGTACAGGTTGAAAGGGACGGCAAATGCGGTAAGACGTTTTGATTCTTCCGAAAGGGGTATCTGATGAAATGCCTGATTTAAATCCATAATGGTAAAGATTTTTGCTTTAGTAAAATAATGAAATGCACTGTGGATGTCGGGAAGTGGTATAGATTCAAATTCTATCCGTTTATTTAGTTGTCTGTAGTCCACAACTAATCTATGTTTGTCGTTACTTTTGGGTACTAAAAACGCGGGTGATGAATAAGATGACGTAGAGGGTTCGATGACTCCTTGTTCTAACAATTTATTAATTTGGTTCCTCATTACTTCCATTTTAGGTGGTGATAATTTGTATGGGGCTAAACGTATTACTTTGTTGTCGCTCAAATTTATTTTGTACTCTATCAGATCCGTCAGTCCTAACTTTGGGGTGAGGACGTTGGAGAATTGTTTTATTAAAGTCTGTATGTTCCGTCTATCTTTACTTTCTAGATGACTTAATTCAGATTCGTGATGCTTTATATGTGTAGAAGTGGTGCTAGTACTTTCTCTGTTATTTGCATTATCATGCAAGTTATATTTCCGTGAACGATCGAATCCAAAGTAAAATATCTTCTCGTGAATGTCTAAAATTATTCCTGTTTTACTGATAAAATCAGCTCCCAATATTAATTCGGGTCCTAATTCGTCGCATACCAACATTGGAAAATACCACGTTAGATTTTTAATTTTTACTTTAAACGTGATGATAAGTTTTATCATTAAGTTTTGCTTATTAGCTGTAGCGCATCTAATATTTACTGATTGACTGCGTTTAACTAAATTGTGTTTAAATAATTGATTTGCTAGCTCTTGACTAATTAAACTTCGCGTGGATCCGGAATCAATTAATCCGAGGGTGGACGTAACACCAATGTCAACTTGTATATACGGTAATTCACACCTATTGTAATCACATTTACTAATAGAGTTGGGGTCTAATTTTCTTTTGTTATTATTATTAGTATTTTGTTTTAATTTGTGGTCTCTCAGGGGTTTACCTGTTTTCACTTTGCTGCGGAAGACACAGGGTTTCGGATCTCCCTGCCTTACATGTTTTTTGGATAATGGGTTTTCTGATGATACTGTTTCCGTTTACAGTTTCTACTGAGGTGTCCAGGTTTTCCGCAGTTATAGCATATACGAGATCCTTTACGCGGGGTCTCACTGGTTTCGTGTCTAGGTGGTACCTCTTTGGACTTACCGTGGCCATGACCATAGGTTGGTCGCCGAAATGGGAGTCGTTCTCGTAGACTTCTTGTATCTGAGGATAGGGCTTGCGTTTCCTTTCTATGTGGTGTTGTGGATACCGGTGCATGTCGATGCTGATCTGCATACCACACATTCGAAGAGTGCACACTACATTGTTCAAGGTCAGCGAAAGTAAGGGGTCTACTTACTAGTGCTAAACGGGAGCGTTCTTCAGGAGATAAGCCTACCAATATAGTATCGACCAATTGTTTTTCAGTCCAGTCGACTTGCAGTAGACGTGAAGATTCTCTGATGTCTGCGATATAGTGGGCCAGTCTTTCTTGAGCTCTTTGTACTCGAAGTACGGTATTTCTTTTGATCTCCTCATATATTCCCGTGGGGATAAAATATTTGATTATATTTGTATGAAGTTCTTCTACCGGAAGAGTCGAGTTTAAGGATTCTAGCACACGATCTCGTAAAGGTGGTTTACATTTGGGTAAGATGACCTGCAGTATTTGCCAATCGCTCAATTGTTGTAGATCTTTTATCTGCAGTAGATATATGATAAAAGTCAATAGAGTCGTGATGCTTAAGCCGTCGGTGTAAGGAATTTCATGAATTATTTTCTCTACTGGGTGGGAAATCCTTCCGTAGAGGTCTACATTAAAACATACGTTAGGTATACTTTTTGAAGGATTGGTGTTTGCATTAGGATTTGTAATCGCATATTTACTAGTGCGAGTATGCTGAACATTTGGCGGTGGGGGTTCTAACATAGTTTGGGTTTTTAATTCTCTACTAGGTAATTGTTCATGACTCTGTGGTATCTTCGATACGGTGGGTGATTCGGGGTTCGAGGTGGCGAGAGGGTGTTCTAAAGTAGGGGATTGAACTGGGGAGATATATAATTTTTGTAAGTAGTGCTCAATTTCCTCCATTCTCGATGAGTCTGATTTTTGTCGTAAGTCGTTGATAATTATGGGTAATTGGCTTAATGCCTCATCCGCAAATTTCTGCACATCGGCGGGGATTACGGTGACGTCGGGCCAGCTTAATAAATTATTTAACCGGCGGGTTAAATGTTCTATACGTTGCGTAAAGCGCAAAAATTCCGTAGGTGATTTCTTGTCCTCAAGGTTCTGAGATAATACTATCAGTTCCCTATATTTCGCATAAAAGGTTTCTCGTTCGCCGTCATAATCGAGTTCACGCAATCTATCTAACTGCGAGGGTGTCTCTGATCCGGTTTGGCGTAATGATTTTCGTAATTCCGACACGGTTACATTCACGTGTTTTAGACCTCGTAAAAGTGCTTCGTAGCATAGCTCATCTTTTAATAATAGATCAGGATTAAATTCAGCCATTTTTGTAACGTGAGCGGCTATAACTAATTATTCTACTATTTGCATTAAATGCTATACAACACTTCCTTTTTCTTTTACACAAAAATATAAAAATATAAATCGATCGTATTCTTACTCCTTTTTCTCTTTTTTTTTTACAAATAGACACTTAAAATGTTATGACAACCTTTATCGTTTTACATAGAGCGAGAGAGAGAAATTTCACACAGGCATGAATATGCGTACGACAAAAGGGGGAATCTTCGGTTACTCAACACAGGAAAATACACGCTTCTTATAACAATAGACCACAGAAGGAGGGTGACTTATTGTCTAACTCAACTTAGGGGAGACCAACTATGACAATTTTAAACAAACGGCAACAGGAAACTTACATGTCCGAGATTGTCGTGAATGTGGCACGTTTATGAATGGGACTTTTAACAAGTACCTACATGGTTTGTTTACATTGGATTATATGTTAATATTACTTTACACATATTATATTTACTAATAAAGTTATTTATACTATATTACTATAATATTAATTATTATTTTTATCTTATTTTAAAACTCTGACACATATTGAAATATATGAGTGAATAGATCAACAGCTTTTGTGCGTGGGATATCGGGACGCAATTACTTCTTTCTTTTTTCTTACGCAAAATTAGCACATTCGCAAAATAAGCAAATTACAGCAGAGGAGCAGAGTGGCGCAATTTATTTGTGACACTCTGTACACAGTTAATTATTAAACAACAGCACAATAGCAAAAAATAGCAGAGTGGCGCAATTTATAACCTCTTCTCTTGAGTTATAACTTAGGGAACCAGTAATAATTGGATCTGCCAATTATACAGGCTGCCTTCGTTGCGACGCACTGAAAATAATTACAACAAATAAAACAATTCTTATAGCAGGATAGTAGGAAGGGGAGACTGTTGATTTATGCACTCAGTTTACTCGGTACTCAGATGACATCTCTTTATTACATTTGGTGATTAAGTTCTCTATTGAAAGTTCTCAAACAATATAGTTTACTATATGATTATATATATATATATATTACTCCTTTACAAAGGGGCCTCAAAATATGATGTACATCCTTTTTAATTAATTCCACGGATCCGGGATTAAATATATTAAATGAATAATGGTCACCTTGCCATGTACAATATTGAAACTCTAACCATTTGAAGAATGGTTTTTTATTAATCTTCTAAAACAACAAAACTTTTAGTTTAAACTTTACCTTTTTGCTATAACTAGTGTTATTAGATTTTAGACTACATGTTACCTATAATGTCAGTTTTCTAAAGTCTTTAATGTTATTACATTTAAAACATAAGTTTTAAAGGTCTTTAATATGATAATTTAAATTGTCTTTTGGGGGGTTATGATATTGTAACTCTTAACCATGGAAGACAAGCCTCCATGTCACCTGTGTGTTTTCTGAAGTTGCTGCAGAATTAGTTCTTCGGTCCTCCTGATGTTTCTTGAAGCTCAGTCGTTACCTTATCATACTGTGACGGTGAAGTTCTAGAAGTATGTAAAATCATTCCTGGTGTGGTACATTCATCTCAGGCGACTGTAGTTATTCTTAGTAATTCTTGTAGTTAGAATACTTAGATAGAAAGTTTGTTTCACTGTTATACACTTCACATGATTATAGATTAGTTGACTATCACCTTCTTGGTTGCAGTACTGTATAAATTACATAGTCCGTTATTTTATAATATAGAGAGATGTCATCACCACACAAATTTACTTATTTAAATAGTCATTGAATCAAGCCTTTCACATTTTTGATATATACGTAGCGAAACAACGCTTTACGCTGCTTACGGCGTGAGCGCTCCATTCCAAGTGGCAGAAATAGTTAAGGGGGAGAGTAGTAATCTCAAGACAATTACTGGGCAACATAAAAGTAGTTCCGTGTTTCTAATTTTAATTAAAGGACTACGGTTTGATTAAATAATTAAATAGAGATATTCTTAGTTGCAGAAGTTATCAAAGTACGTAACAATGGTCTTATTTAATTATTTAAATAATAACAAATTTACAATAATACTTAGTTTATTTAGGGGTCAGAAAACAAGTTAATTCTGGTCAGCGCCTGTTTATGCAGGATAAATTAATAAGCTTTACCCTTTCTGTACAATTCCATTCCCTTTTAATTTTATTACTAGACTTATATTAAATATTATTATTATTAAATGATTGCCATAAGATTTAGTTTACAATGTGAGATTTTATTAAGAATTTAACATTTCTCCGCTTATATATTATCAACTTAAATAATTAACATATTTTTTTATTAATGAAATCGTCACATACTCCGCCGCTTTAGCCACAGACTCCGGTTTATTTTATTTTTTTTTAATATATCGGGAGTATGTTTGGGATTTCCGTGTGTAATTTCTCTCATTCGTTTTTTTCTGTATGTAATTACGAGTTGCACAAGTCAGTCTCGAATTGCTTATTCTTACAATCTACATATTATACTTTACAGACTAATTCTAATACTACATAAAATTCACACATTATAAAAACATATTGTTAACATTCTAAATTTTCTTAACACTACTACTTATGACTACTACCGGGTTTTTCTTTAGTTGGGAGTTATTCTAGTTATAGAATTACTCATTAAGTAATTTGTTACTTAATTATTCCTCATATTTGCTGTCAGCTGACTTCTTACTTTGCTATACTTTTGAAGAATAGGATTCAAGGGTGATCAGGCCTCGTACCTATTTATACCATTAGCTAGCTATACGTTATTCTAGTACTCCTTTGCAGTTGAGTACAAAACATATTCCTTTCTTTTTCTTTACATTTATTTAACTTGCACTCTATCATTTCCTTCTTCGTGATAATGTTTTATCTGCGAAATATGTGTCCTTCGTACATATTTTTGAGTAGAGGGTTCATACAGTGCTACGGTTACTGGAGTTAAATATTTGTGAATTAGATAAGGACCGCACCATCGGTATGATAGCTTGAAAGTGGTCTTATCGATTGCACTACTCGTAGGATGTGTTTTACACATAACTAAGTTACCGATTTGGTACTTTACTTCATTATTATTATTTCGCACGTGATATTTCCTTGATTTCGCTAAGTTTGTTCGTAAATTAGCGCGCGCTTCATTCCATATTTTCCTAATATTCTTATCCCTAATTTCAAGGGGTAACAATTCATGTATTTTCCACTTAGTGGATAATGGGTGGTTAGGTTTATACTTGAACAATAATTCGAATGGGGTAGACTTATGTCCTTCATGATATGCAGAATTAAAGGCGAACTGTATCCAGGATAACTTCTGGTCCCAAGAAGTATGGTCGTTAGCATGGTAGGCAATTAAAGCAGATTTTAGGTTTCGCAAATACCTCTCAGCTATATTACCTTGCGGACGATACTCTGTAGTGGTAATGTGTTCTATACCTAGTCTGAAACACATGTTCTTGAATTCCTTGGATTTAAACTGTGGTCCGTTATCCGACACTAGATGGACAGGAATACCGAATTCTTTAAATAATCTATGCTGTAAAATATTTACTGTGGTTGTAGCTAAGGCTCGCCGCATGGGGTACATCCAGACGAATTTGCTAAAAGAGTCTACACAAATTAGTAACATTGTATTTCCTGATTTAGAACGCGGATAGGGTCCTGAAAAGTCTAAATAAATTTTGGAGAACGGGGTAGCAGGAATCTCTGAGATTAATTGACTAATTTGGCTGTTTCTCGCTGGTTTGCTGAGTGCACACAACTTACACCTTTTCACAAAATTGGCGATCTCGCTGTTCATATTTTCCCAGTGATATTCTTTACGAATTCGGTGTATGGTTTTATTTATTCCCATATGTGCTCCAATGGTGGAAGAGTGATAATATTCCATCAGCATAGGTTTAATAATATCAGGGGCAATTATTCGTAGATATTTTCCGTTCGCTATTCTACAACATAATACTCTCCTACTTAATATGTATTTCTCTGACTTATTTCCTTTTTCAAGTTGTTCAATAATTGGACTCAAACGTGGGTCTCGTTGTTGATACTGGGCTAAATCTGTAAATGCAAGAGGAAATTCTGTAATTAACGTATTAATAATCGGCTTTTCTCTACTCTTGTTTTCGTAAGTATTACTACTAGGCTGGAACATACGTGACAGTGTATCGGCAACTACGTTTTGGGTGCCTCTAATATGTTGTACTTTGAATTTAAAACAATTTAATCTTAATACCCATCTTCCGATACGACCTAACTGTTTTGGGTGATTTAGTAGCCAGGATAACGCTTGATTATCAGTTTCTAATAAAAACTCCTTATGTTCTAAAAATGGTTTGAACTTCTCAAAAGCGAAAACTATAGCTAAACATTCTAATTCGTATGCGGAGTATTTCTTTTCTTGCTCAGTCAGGGTGCGAGAAGCGTAACTAATAGGTAACCTTGAGTTATCTACTTCCTGATATATTACTGCACCTAGGGCGACACTAGAACTGTCTGTCTGCACTACAAATGGTTTTGTAAAGTCGGCTAATTGTAGTACGGGGGGTGATATTATGCTTTCTTTTAATTTCTCGAATGCGGTTTGGTGTTGCTCATTCCATTCAAATGTAATTCCCTTTTTTCTTAAGGTATTTAGCGGTGCTGCAATTTCGGCTAGATGTGGAATGTACTTATGGAAATAATTTATCATTCCTAAAAATCGGGCTATTCCTTTCGCATCCCGCGGTGGTAAAAATTCTCTGATGGCACGGGTTCGCTCTGGGTCTATGCTTACCTTTCCGTTGGCTTTTACGATGTGACCTAAAAATGAGAATTGTGTCACAGCAAAATTTACTTTACTGGGATTTACGGTTAATCCAGCTTTCTCCAATCGGGATAGTACTTCACGTAGATGATTAAGATGTTGCTCAATTGACTCGCTGTAGATAACAATGTCATCTAAGTAGTGATACACATATTTAAATTTTATGTCATTGAATAACTTTTCTAATAATCTGCTACATACAGAACTACCTTGAGATATACCAAAAGGTACCCTTGTAAATTGGTACAGGTTGAAAGGGACGGCAAATGCGGTAAGACGTTTTGATTCTTCCGAAAGGGGTATCTGATGAAATGCCTGATTTAAATCCATAATGGTAAAGATTTTTGCTTTAGTAAAATAATGAAATGCACTGTGGATGTCGGGAAGTGGTATAGATTCAAATTCTATCCGTTTATTTAGTTGTCTGTAGTCCACAACTAATCTATGTTTGTCGTTACTTTTGGGTACTAAAAACGCGGGTGATGAATAAGATGACGTAGAGGGTTCGATGACTCCTTGTTCTAACAATTTATTAATTTGGTTCCTCATTACTTCCATTTTAGGTGGTGATAATTTGTATGGGGCTAAACGTATTACTTTGTTGTCGCTCAAATTTATTTTGTACTCTATCAGATCCGTCAGTCCTAACTTTGGGGTGAGGACGTTGGAGAATTGTTTTATTAAAGTCTGTATGTTCCGTCTATCTTTACTTTCTAGATGACTTAATTCAGATTCGTGATGCTTTATATGTGTAGAAGTGGTGCTAGTACTTTCTCTGTTATTTGCATTATCATGCAAGTTATATTTCCGTGAACGATCGAATCCAAAGTAAAATATCTTCTCGTGAATGTCTAAAATTATTCCTGTTTTACTGATAAAATCAGCTCCCAATATTAATTCGGGTCCTAATTCGTCGCATACCAACATTGGAAAATACCACGTTAGATTTTTAATTTTTACTTTAAACGTGATGATAAGTTTTATCATTAAGTTTTGCTTATTAGCTGTAGCGCATCTAATATTTACTGATTGACTGCGTTTAACTAAATTGTGTTTAAATAATTGATTTGCTAGCTCTTGACTAATTAAACTTCGCGTGGATCCGGAATCAATTAATCCGAGGGTGGACGTAACACCAATGTCAACTTGTATATGCGGTAATTCACACCTATTGTAATCACATTTACTAATAGAGTTACATTTATCGATAAATTTCCTAACATAGGGGTCTAATTTTCTTTTGTTATTATTATTAGTATTTTGTTTTAATTTGTGGTCTCTCAGGGGTTTACCTGTTTTCACTTTGCTGCGGAAGACACAGGGTTTCGGATCTCCCTGCCTTACATGTTTTTTGGATAATGGGTTTTCTGATGATACTGTTTCCGTTTACAGTTTCTACTGAGGTGTCCAGGTTTTCCGCAGTTATAGCATATACGAGATTCTTTACGCGGGGTCTCACTGGTTTCGTGTCTAGGTGGTACCTCTTTGGACTTACCGTGGCCATGACCATAGGTTGGTCGCCGAAATGGGAGTCGTTCTCGTAGACTTCTTGTATCTGAGGATAGGGCTTGCGTTTCCTTTCTATGTGGTGTTGTGGATACCGGTGCATGTCGATGCTGATCTGCATACCACACATTCGAAGAGTGCACACTACATTGTTCAAGGTCAGCGAAAGTAAGGGGTCTACTTACTAGTGCTAAACGGGAGCGTTCTTCAGGAGATAAGCCTACCAATATAGTATCGACCAATTGTTTTTCAGTCCAGTCGACTTGCAGTAGACGTGAAGATTCTCTGATGTCTGCGATATAGTGGGCCAGTCTTTCTTGAGCTCTTTGTACTCGAAGTACGGTATTTCTTTTGATCTCCTCATATATTCCCGTGGGGATAAAATATTTGATTATATTTGTATGAAGTTCTTCTACCGGAAGAGTCGAGTTTAAGGATTCTAGCACACGATCTCGTAAAGGTGGTTTACATTTGGGTAAGATGACCTGCAGTATTTGCCAATCGCTCAATTGTTGTAGATCTTTTATCTGCAGTAGATATATGATAAAAGTCAATAGAGTCGTGATGCTTAAGCCATCGGTGTAAGGAATTTCATTAATTATTTTCTCTACTGGGTGGGAAATCCTTCCGTAGAGGTCTACATTAAAACATACGTTAGGTATACTTTTTGAAGGATTGGTGTTTGCATTAGGATTTGTAATCGCATATTTACTAGTGCGAGTATGCTGAACATTTGGCGGTGGGGGTTCTAACATAGTTTGGGTTTTTAATTCTCTACTAGGTAATTGTTCATGACTCTGTGGTATCTTCGATACGGTGGGTGATTCGGGGTTCGAGGTGGTGAGAGGGTGTTCTAAAGTAGGGGATTGAACTGGGGAGATATATAATTTTTGTAAGTAGTGCTCAATTTCCTCCATTCTCGATGAGTCTGATTTTTGTCGTAAGTCGTTGATAATTATGGGTAATTGGCTTAATGCCTCATCCGCAAATTTCTGCACATCGGCGGGGATTACGGTGACGTCGGGCCAGCTTAATAAATTATTTAACCGGCGGGTTAAATGTTCTATACGTTGCGTAACGCGCAAAAATTCCGTAGGTGATTTCTTGTCCTCAAGGTTCTGAGATAATACTATCAGTTCCCTATATTTCGCATAAAAGGTTTCTCGTTCGCCGTCATAATCGAGTTCACGCAATCTATCTAACTGCGAGGGTGTCTCTGATCCGGTTTGGCGTAATGATTTTCGTAATTCCGACACGGTTACATTCACGTGTTTTAGACCTCGTAAAAGTGCTTCGTAGCATAGCTCATCTTTTAATAATAGATCAGGTTTAAATTCAGCCATTTTTGTAACGTGAGCGGCTATAACTAATTATTCTACTATTTGCATTAAATGCTATACAACACTTCCTTTTTCTTTTACACAAAAATATAAAAATATAAATCGATCGTATTCTTACTCCTTTTTCTCTTTTTTTTTTACAAATAGACACTTAAAATGTTATGACAACCTTTATCGTTTTACATAGAGCGAGAGAGAGAAATTTCACACAGGCATGAATATGCGTACGACAAAAGGGGGAATCTTCGGTTACTCAACACAGGAAAATACACGCTTCTTATAACAATAGACCACAGAAGGAGGGTGACTTATTGTCTAACTCAACTTAGGGGAGACCAACTATGACAATTTTAAACAAACGGCAACAGGAAACTTACATGTCCGAGATTGTCGTGAATGTGGCACGTTTATGAATGGGACTTTTAACAAGTACCTACATGGTTTGTTTACATTGGATTATATGTTAATATTACTTTACACATATTATATTTACTAATAAAGTTATTTATACTATATTACTATAATATTAATTATTATTTTTATCTTATTTAAAACTCTGACACATATTGAAATATATGAGTGAATAGATCAACAGCTTTTGTGCGTGGGATATCGGGACGCAATTACTTCTTTCTTTTTTCTTACGCAAAATTAGCACATTCGCAAAATAAGCAAATTACAGCAGAGGAGCAGAGTGGCGCAATTTATTTGTGACACTCTGTACACAGTTAATTATTAAACAACAGCACAATAGCAAAAAATAGCAGAGTGGCGCAATTTATAACCTCTTCTCTTGAGTTATAACTTAGGGAACCAGTAATTATTGGATCTGCCAATTATACAGGCTGCCTTCGTTGTGACGCACTGAAAATAATTACAACAAATAAAACAATTCTTATAGCAGGATAGTAGGAAGGGGAGACTGTTGATTTATGCACTCAATTTACTCGGTACTCAGATGACATCTCTTTATTACATTTGGTGATTAAGTTCTCTATTGAAAGTTCTCAAACAATATAGTTTACTATATGATTATATATATATATATATATATTACTCCTTTACAAAGGGGCCTCAAAATATGATGTACATCCTTTTTAATTAATTCCACGGATCCGGGATTAAATATATTAAATGAATAATGGTCACCTTGCCATGTACAATATTGAAACTCTAACCATTTGAAGAATGGTTTTTTATTAATCTTCTAAAACAACAAAACTTTTAGTTTAAACTTTACCTTTTTGCTATAACTAGTGTTATTAGATTTTAGACTACATGTTACCTATAATGTCAGTTTTCTAAAGTCTTTAATGTTATTACATTTAAAACATAAGTTTTAAAGGTCTTTAATATGATAATTTAAATTGTCTTTTGGGGGGTTATGATATTGTAACTCTTAACCATGGAAGACAAGCCTCCATGTCACCTGTGTGTTTTCTGAAGTTGCTGCAGAATTAGTTCTTCGGTCCTCCTGATGTTTCTTGAAGCTCAGTCGTTACCTTATCATACTGTGACGGTGAAGTTCTAGAAGTATGTAAAATCATTCCTGGTGTGGTACATTCATCTCAGGCGACTGTAGTTATTCTTAGTAATTCTTGTAGTTAGAATACTTAGATAGAAAGTTTGTTTCACTGTTATACACTTCACATGATTATAGATTAGTTGACTATCACCTTCTTGGTTGCAGTACTGTATAAATTACATAGTCCGTTATTTTATAATATAGAGAGATGTCATCACCACACAAATTTACTTATTTAAATAGTCATTGAATCAAGCCTTTCACATTTTTGATATATACGTAGCGAAACAACGCTTTACGCTGCTTACGGCGTGAGCGCTCCATTCCAAGTGGCAGAAATAGTTAAGGGGGAGAGTAGTAATCTCAAGACAATTACTGGGCAACATAAAAGTAGTTCCGTGTTTCTAATTTTAATTAAAGGACTACGGTTTGATTAAATAATTAAATAGAGATATTCTTAGTTGCAGAAGTTATCAAAGTACGTAACAATGGTCTTATTTAATTATTTAAATAATAACAAATTTACAATAATACTTAGTTTATTTAGGGGTCAGAAAACAAGTTAATTCTGGTCAGCGCCTGTTTATGCAGGATAAATTAATAAGCTTTACCCTTTCTGTACAATTCCATTCCCTTTTAATTTTATTACTAGACTTATATTAAATATTATTATTATTAAATTATTGCCATAAGATTTAGTTTACAATGTGAGATTTTATTAAGAATTTAACATTTCTCCGCTTATATATTATCAACTTAAATAATTAACATATTTTTTTATTAATGAAATCGTCACATACTCCACCGCTTTAGCCACAGACTCCGGTTTATTTTATTTTTTTTTAATATATCGGGAGTATGTTTGGGATTTCCGTGTGTAATTTCTCTCATTCGTTTTTTTCTGTATGTAATTACGAGTTGCACAAGTCAGTCTCGAATTGCTTATTCTTACAATCTACATATTATACTTTACAGACTAATTCTAATACTACATAAAATTCACACATTATAAAAACATATTGTTAACATTCTAAATTTTCTTAACACTACTACTTATGACTACTACCGGGTTTTTCTTTAGTTGGGAGTTATTCTAGTTATAGAATTACTCATTAAGTAATTTGTTACTTAATTATTCCTCATATTTGCTGTCAGCTGACTTCTTACTTTGCTATACTTTTGAAGAATAGGATTCAAGGGTGATCAGGCCTCGTACCTATTTATACCATTAGCTAGCTATACGTTATTCTAGTACTCCTTTGCAGTTGAGTACAAAACATATTCCTTTCTTTTTCTTTACATTTATTTAACTTGCACTCTATCATTTCCTTCTTCGTGATAATGTTTTATCTGCGAAATATGTGTCCTTCGTACATATTTTTGAGTAGAGGGTTCATACAGTGCTACGGTTACTGGAGTTAAATATTTGTGAATTAGATAAGGACCGCACCATCGGTATGATAGCTTGAAAGTGGTCTTATCGATTGCACTACTCGTAGGATGTGTTTTACACATAACTAAGTTACCGATTTGGTACTTTACTTCATTATTATTATTTCGCACGTGATATTTCCTTGATTTCGCTAAGTTTGTTCGTAAATTAGCGCGCGCTTCATTCCATATTTTCCTAATATTCTTATCCCTAATTTCAAGGGGTAACAATTCATGTATTTTCCACTTAGTGGATAATGGGTGGTTAGGTTTATACTTGAACAATAATTCGAATGGGGTAGACTTATGTCCTTCATGATATGCAGAATTAAAGGCGAACTGTATCCAGGATAAGTTCTGGTCCCAAGAAGTATGGTCGTTAGCATGGTAGGCAATTAAAGCAGATTTTAGGTTTCGCAAATACCTCTCAGCTATATTACCTTGCGGACGATACTCTGTAGTGGTAATGTGTTCTATACCTAGTCTGAAACACATGTTCTTGAATTCCTTGGATTTAAACTGTGGTCCGTTATCCGACACTAGATGGACAGGAATACCGAATTCTTTAAATAATCTATGCTGTAAAATATTTACTGTGGTTGTAGCTAAGGCTCGCCGCATGGGGTACATCCAGACGAATTTGCTAAAAGAGTCTACACAAATTAGTAACATTGTATTTCCTGATTTAGAACGCGGATAGGGTCCTGAAAAGTCTAAATAAATTTTGGAGAACGGGGTAGCAGGAATCTCTGAGATTAATTGACTAATTTGGCTGTTTCTCGCTGGTTTGCTGAGTGCACACAACTTACACCTTTTCACAAAATTGGCGATCTCGCTGTTCATATTTTCCCAGTGATATTCTTTACGAATTCGGTGTATGGTTTTATTTATTCCCATATGTGCTCCAATGGTGGAAGAGTGATAATATTCCATCAGCATAGGTTTAATAATATCAGGGGCAATTATTCGTAGATATTTTCCGTTCGCTATTCTACAACATAATACTCTCCTACTTAATATGTATTTCTCTGACTTATTTCCTTTTTCAAGTTGTTCAATAATTGGACTCAAACGTGGGTCTCGTTGTTGATACTGGGCTAAATCTGTAAATGCAAGAGGAAATTCTGTAATTAACGTATTAATAATCGGCTTTCTCTTACTCTTGTTTTCGTAAGTATTACTACTAGGCTGGAACATACGTGACAGTGTATCGGCAACTACGTTTTGGGTGCCTCTAATATGTTGTACTTTGAATTTAAAACATTTAATCTTAATACCCATCTTCCGATACGACCTAACTGTTTTGGGTGATTTAGTAGCCAGATACGCTTGATTATCAGTTTCTAATAAAAACTCCTTATGTTCTAAAAATGGTTTGAACTTCTCAAAAGCGAAAAACTATAGCTAAACATTCTAATTCGTATGCGGAGTATTCTTTTCTTGCTCAGTCAGGGTGCGAGAAGCGTAACTATAGGTAACCTTGAGTTATCTACTTCCTGATATATTACTAGCACCTAGGGCGACACTAGAACTGTCTGTCTGCACTACAAATGGTTTTGTAAAGTCGGCTAATTGTAGTACGGGGGTGATATTATGCTTCTTTTAATTTCTCGAATGCGGTTTGGTGTTGCTCATTCCATTCAATGTAATTCCCTTTTTTCTTAAGGTATTTAGCGGTGCTGCAATTTCGGCTAGATGTGGAATGTACTTATGGAAATAATTTATCATTCCTAAAAATCGGGCTATTCCTTTCGCATCCCGCGGTGGTAAAAATTCTCTGATGGCACGGGTTCGCTCTGGGTCTATGCTTACCTTTCCGTTGGCTTTACGATGTGACCTAAAAATGAGAATTGTGTCACAGCAAAATTTACTTTACTGGATTTACGGTTAATCCAGCTTTCTCCAATCGGGATAGTACTTCACGTAGATGATTAAGATGTTGCTCAATTGACTCGCTGTAGATAACAATGTCATCTAAGTAGTGATACACATATTTAAATTTATGTCATGGAATAACTTTTCTAATAATCTGCTACATACAGAACTACCTTGAGATATACCAAAAGGTACCCTTGTAAATTGGTACAGGTTGAAAGGGACGGCAAATGCGGTAAGACGTTTGATTCTTCCGAAAGGGGTATCTGATGAAATGCCTGATTTAAATCCATAATGTAAAGATTTTTGCTTTAGTAAAATAATGAATGCACTGTGGATGTCGGGAAGTGTATAGATTCAAATTCTATCCGTTTATTTAGTTGTCTGTAGTTCCACAACTAATCTATGTTTGTCGTTACTTTTGGGTACTAAAAACGCGGGTGATGAATAAGATGACGTAGAGGGTTCGATGACTCCTTGTTCTAACAATTTATTAATTTGGTTCCTCATTACTTTCCATTTTAGGTGGTGATAATTTGTATGGGGCTAAACGTATTACTTTGTTGTCGCTCAAATTTATTTTGTACTCTATCAGATCCGTCAGTCCTAACTTTGAGGTGAGGACGTGGAGAATTGTTTTATTAAAGTCTGTATGTTCCGTCTATCTTTACTTTCTAGATGACTTAATTCAGATTCGTGATGCTTTATATGTGTAGAAGTGGTGCTAGTACTTTCTCTGTTATTTGCATTATCATGCAAGTTATATTTCCGTGAACGATCGAATCCAAAGTAAATATCTTCTCGTGAATGTCTAAATTATTCCTGTTTTCTGATAAAATCAGCTCCCAATATTAATTCGGGTCTAATTCGTCGCATACCAACATTGGAAAATACCACGTTAGATTTTTAATTTTTACTTTAAACGTGATGATAAGTTTTATCATTAAGTTTTGCTTATTAGCTGTAGCGCATCTAATATTTACTGATTGACTGCGTTTAACTAAATTGTGTTTAAATAATTGATTTGCTAGCTCTTGACTAATTAAACTTCGCGTGGATCCGGAATCAATTAATCCGAGGGTGGACGTAACACCAATGTCAACTTGTATATGCGGTAATTCACACCTATTGTAATCACATTTACTAATAGAGTTACATTTATCGATAAATTTCCTAACATAGGGGTCTAATTTTCTTTTGTTATTATTATTAGTATTTTGTTTTAATTTGTGGTCTCTCAGGGGTTTACCTGTTTTCACTTTGCTGCGGAGACACAGGGTTTCGGATCTCCCTGCCTTACATGTTTTTTGGATAATGGGTTTTCTGATGATACTGTTTCGTTACAGTTTCTACTGAGGTGTCCAGGTTTTCCGCAGTTATAGCATATACGAGATTCTTTACGCGGGGTCTCACTGGTTTCGTGTCTAGGTGGTACCTCTTTGGACTTACCGTGGCCATGACCATAGGTTGGTCGCCGAAATGGGAGTCGTTCTCGTAGACTTCTTGTATCTGAGGATAGGGCTTGCGTTTCCTTCTATGTGGTGTTGTGGATACCGGTGCATGTCGATGCTGATCTGCATACCACACATTCGAAGAGTGCACACTACATTGTTCAAGGTCAGCGAAAGTAAGGGGTCTACTTACTAGTGCTAACGGAGCGTTCTTCAGGAGATAGCCTACCAATATAGTATCGACCAATTGTTTTTCAGTCCAGTCGACTTGCAGTAGGACGTGAAGATTCTCTGATGTCTGCGATATAGTGGGCCAGTCTTTCTTGAGCTCTTTGTACTCGAAGTACGGTATTTCTTTTGATCTCCTCATATATTCCCGTGGGATAAAATATTTGATTATATTTGTATGAAGTTCTTCTACCGGAAGAGTCGAGTTTAAGGATTCTAGCACACGATCTCGTAAAGGGTGGTTTACATTTGGGTAAGATGACCTGCAGTATTTGCCAATCGCTCAATTGTTGTAGATCTTTTATCTGCAGTAGATATATGATAAAAGTCAATAGAGTCGTGATGCTTAAGCCATCGGTGTAAGGAATTTCATTAATTATTTTCTCTACTGGGTGGAAATCCTTCCGTAGAGGTCTACATTAAAACATACGTTAGGTATACTTTTTGAAGGATTGGTGTTTGCATTAGGATTTGTAATCGCATATTTACTAGTGCGAGTATGCTGAACATTTGGCGGTGGGGGTTCTAACATAGTTTGGGTTTTTAATTCTCTACTAGGTAATTGTTCAATGACTCTGTGGTAATCTTCGATACGGTGGGTGATTCGGGGGTTCGAGGTGGTGAGAGGGTGTTCTAAAGTAGGGGATTGAACTGGGAGATATATAATTTTTGTAAGTAGTGCTCAATTTCCTCCATTCTCGATGAGTCTGATTTTTGTCGTAAGTCGTTGATAATTATGGGTAATTGGCTTAATGCCTCATCCGCAAATTTCTGCACATCGGCGGGGATTACGGTGACGTCGGCCCAGCTTAATAAATTATTTAACCGGCGGGTTAAATGTTCTATACGTTGCGTAACGCGCAAAAATTCCGTAGGTGATTTCTTGTCTCAAGGTTCTGAGATAATACTATCGTTCCTATATTTCGCATAAAAGGTTTCTCGTTCGCCGTCATAATCGAGTTCACGCAATCTATCTAACTGCGAGGGTGTCTCTGATCCGGTTTGGCGTAATGATTTTCGTAATTCCGACACGGTTACATTCACGTGTTTTAGACCTCGTAAAAGTGCTTCGTAGCATAGCTCATCTTTTAATAATAGATCAGGATTAAATTCAGCCATTTTTGTAACGTGAGCGGCTATAACTAATTATTCTACTATTTGCATTAAATGCTATACAACACTTCCTTTTTCTTTTACACAAAAATATAAAAATATAAATCGATCGTATCTTACTCCTTTTTCTCTTTTTTTTTACAAATAGACACTTAAAATGTTATGACAACCTTTATCGTTTTACATAGAGCGAGAGAGAGAAATTTCACACAGGCATGAATATGCGTACGACAAAAGGGAATCTTCGGTTACTCAACACAGGAAAATACACGCTTCTTATAACAATTGACCACAGAAGGAGGGTGACTTATTGTCTAACTCAACTTAGGGGAGACCAACTATGACAATTTAAACAAACGGCACAGGAAACTTACATGTCCGAGATTGTCGTGAATGTGGCACGTTATGAATGGGACTTTTAACAAGTACCTACATGGTTTGTTTACATTGGATTATATGTTAATATTACTTTACACATATTATATTTACTAATAAAGTTATTTATACTATATTACTATAATATTAATTATTATTTTTATCTTATTTAAAACTCTGACACATATTGAAATATATGAGTGAATAGATCAACAGCTTTTGTGCTTGGGATATCGGGACGCAATTACTTCTTTCTTTTTTCTACGCAAAATTAGCACATTCGCAAAATAAGCAAATTACAGCAGAGGAGCAGAGTGGCGCAATTTATTTGTGACACTCTGTACACAGTTAATTATTAAACAACAGCACAATAGCAAAAAATAGCAGAGTGGCGCAATTTATAACCTCTTCTCTTGAGTTATAACTTAGGGAACCAGTAATTATTGGATCTGCCAATTATACAGCTGCCTTCGTTGTGACGCACTGAAAATAATTACAACAAATAAAACAATTCTTATAGCAGGATAGTAGGAAGGGGAGACTGTTGATTATGCACTCAGTTACTCGGTACTCAGATGACATCTCATTATTTACATTTGGTGATTAAGTTCTCTATGAAAGTTCTCCAAACAATATAGTTTACTATATGATTATATATATATATATATATTACTCCTTTACAAAGGGCCTCAAAATATGATGTACATCCTTTTTAATTAATTCCACGGATCCGGATTAAATATATTAAATGAATAATGGTCACCTTGCCATGTACAATATTGAAACTCTAACCATTTTGAAGAATGGTTTTTTATTAATCTTCTAAAACAACAAACTTTTAGTTTAAACTTTACCTTTTTGCTATAACTAGTGTTATTAGATTTTAGACTACATGTTACTATAATGTCAGTTTTCTAAAGTCTTTAATGTTATTACATTTAAAAACATAAGTTTTAAAGGTCTTTTAATATGATAATTTAAATTGTCTTTTGGGGGTTATGATATTGTAACTCTTAACCATGGAAGACAAGCCTCCATGTCACCTGT